>CM066042.1:82416459-82764688 GCA_033557465.1 Ichthyophis bannanicus
TGTTTACAGTGTGTTCTTACCCAACATAACTACAAGGAGGGGGGGGGGGGGGGCTGATAAGCCTCTGGCCTTGTAAACAAAACAGAAAGCTACAGGCACCCTTCAGTGCCGGAGGTCGAATGATCTCTCTGCAGTTTTGTTTTATTTGTAATGAAACAGAAAGCTACGGGCGCACTTTGGTTCTGGAGGTCCGAATGATCTCTCTGCAGTTTTGTTTTATTTGTAATGAAACAGAAAGCTACGGGCGCACTTTGGTTCTGGAGGTCTGAATGATTTCTCTGCAGTTTTGTTTTATGGCGTTCTTTCATTTTTACATACAGCCAATTTTTGTTTGTAAACCGCTCTGATGCCAAGTAGCCTGGGCGGTATATCAAGAATATCAATAAAGATAAAGATATCATTATTAGTATCTGGTTGTATTTGTTTTATTTGATAAAACGAAACTACAGAGAGATCATTCAGATCTCGAGAACTGAAGTGCGCCCGTAGCTTTCTGTTTCGTTACAAGGCCAGAGATTTATCAGCCCCTCCCCCCCTTGTAGTCATGTTGGTTAAGAAAACACTGTAAACATGAATGAATTTCAAATTTGAAAGTTAAAAGCTACTCACGCCTTTCATCTACCTCAGTCCCATTAGGAACAGTATATCATTATTAGTATCTGGGTGTATAAGCATCTTGTCTCCAAGCAGAAATAAAATACGCTTTGCAACTTTTGTAGCATTTCAATAACATACAAACAGCCCCCTCCTGTGGATGCCAGATGGCCCAGAGACATATTATCCACATGGTACGCAGGCTTCCAAAGAGGAACCTGGGGAATGCCGTCATTCTTGCTATAGTCGGATAAACTGAGTCATACAGAGATGATATAGACCTCCCTGGGTTAAAAAAGGAATCGGTGACAAAGTGGAGTCTTGAACTCACATCCCAGAATGCCTGATTTAGAATCTGCTTCCTCTTTTGCTGCCAAAATTATTTTTAGTTACACTAATAGCTGGTCAATTACTGAACGATGCACAATCAGCTCTATATCAAAACAATCGTTCACGTATAAAATAGGCAAAAATATTTTATCCAATCTTCTTAGAAAATAATTTCATATAGTTAAAGAGGTCTCAGACTTAATCGGTTCTGCCACCGGGACTGACGTCCGTTATCACAGCAGAAACCTTATTCGCATCAATGACCTCAAGGGACAACTTGACAATTAGAGGTCATTAGAGGTCATTGATGCGAATAAGGTTTCTGCTGTGATAACGGACGTCAGTCCCGGTGGCAGAACCGATTAAGTCTGAGACCTCTTTAACTATATGAAATTATTTTCTAAGAAGATTGGATAAAATATTTTTGCCTATTTTATACGTGAACGATTGTTTTGATATAGAGCTGAAAATTATTTTTAGGGCACGGACAATCCACTGCATAGAATCATTTATATCTACACCAGACATCAGACCATGTCAAATAACAGTCCCGTATATACTGGTTTATGACGTGATCACCATAGCTAACAACCACAATACTATCAACCTCATTTATAGATCCCCAGCTTCAGCCCACGAAGACCTTGTGAACATAATTGATCTAGCTTCCAACCCCAAGAGCACACACAAGCCAAACTGGGTACTGGGCGACTTTAACCTACCAACCATGCAGGATAATAACTCCAAAGCCTTCCTTGAAGCACTCAACAACTTGAGTTACGAACAAATAGTGGACGCCCCTACCCATCGAAAAGGCAACATATTGGACCTCATCTTCATCCTCCAACCAGACGTAAACCCAAAACACAACTTCAACATAATCATCTTCCCCGTTCCATGGTCGGACCATAATTTAATCAGATTCCAAATACCTATGCACCAGGATAGTGAACGGCCAACGACGGCTACTGAAAAATCAGCAGCACCCCCACGATGTTGCAGAACCTTCGACAAAGAAGCGATCATCAAAGAGGTCCTTCCTAACATCTTATCTGCATCACCTAACCTTGAAGAAGTAATGGCCTCTTGGAACAACAGCCTGAGCTCCTTTGCATACATACCTAACCAAGCCAAGCCAAGCCAAATGCCTCAAATAAACAACTGAGAGGCAGAAAACCTGCACATTGGTACTCTACCAAGCTACAGACCTCACTACACCTGCCGAGGAAACTTGAAAGAAAATGGAGACGGACACGGTCAGCAGCAGATCAGACAGCCTACAACGCCCACCTGCGGACACACTGACACCTAATATCAACAAAAATAAAAGAACATCATTCTGAGCTCCTAAACAAATCACTTAACAAGCCCCATGAGCTATTCAATATAGTAAAGACCCTAATGAAGGAACCTTTATCCTCCCAACCAGTCATGATACACCCCCAGGTCTATGCAGACTACCTGCAGGCCAAAACCAAGAACGTCGGCAAAGCCACCCTATCCAATCCAAGTAACAACCCACCCCAACTTAAGACACTCACCTCCCTCAGGACACCATCGGCTGCAAGTATTGAAGACATCATCACTAGCATCAACGCCACCACTGCTCCAAATGACCCTTGTCC
Source organism: Ichthyophis bannanicus (assembly GCA_033557465.1). Lineage (NCBI taxonomy): Eukaryota > Metazoa > Chordata > Amphibia > Gymnophiona > Ichthyophiidae > Ichthyophis > Ichthyophis bannanicus. The sequence goes on from CM066042.1 coordinate 82,419,009, forward strand.
AGCACTCTGGATAAGGTCACTATGTAGGGAAATCAGCCCTGTATTAGCCAGGATCATCGATCTGTCCTTCGCAACAGGACTATTCCCCTCTTGTCTCAAGCAGACTTCAATTCGTCCCCTTCTGAAGAACACTAAACTAAATTCCCAGAAGGTAGAATCATACCAACCAATATCGAGCATCCCGCTGCTAGCAAAGATAATCGAAAAGGTGGTACAGAGACAAATACAGGACCACATCGACTCCACAGCTCCCCTTGATCCAAACCAACACGGCTTTAGGGAATCACATGGAGTGGAAACTCTTCTCGCCACACTCCTCAGCACATTAACCACTGGGATCGATAACATCAAACAAGGTTATGCCTTAATCTTCCTAGACATTGCTGCTGCATTTGACTCCGTAAACCATGAGCAACTCCTGATACGCCTTCAGAATAAGGGAATTAACGGCTCAGCTTGGAGCTGGTGCAAATCCTATCTATCGGACAGATGGCAGCAGGTATGGACAGGAACCACAACCTCCGAGCCTTTCCAGCAAAAACATGGTGTACCCCAGGGCCCCTCTCTCTCCGCTCTCCTATTCAATATATACATGCAACCCATCTGCAAAATAATCTGTTCATTTAACATATCATGCCTGATCTATGCAGATGTACTTCTCTTCACTCCGTTCACGATCGACCATCCAGATTTCTCCCAACTAATAAAATGCTTTGAGGCCGTAACCGATTGGTTCCACTCACAAATCCTCAAAATAAACTTCAGCAAGACGGATATACTGTTCATTACAAGAAACCAATCCTTCTCACCACCTCCTACATTAAAAACAAGAGACGCTGAACTCCCAAGTAAACACAACATCCGCTACTTAGGAGTCACACTAGATCAGCGGCTTGAATTTAAAACACATATCAATACCGGAACGGCTGGCGAACCTTTATGGTGTGAATGTACACCCGCTTTTGGCAGGCACGCTTGAGCGGTTGCGGAAGTGGCGGGACCTGCCGCTTTCTCTTATGGGTCGCATAGCCCTTTTTAAGATGGTCGAACTTCCTAAGTGGATCTATGTGTTGAGGCAGCTCCCGGTGTGGCTGCTACAGAAGGACCTGTTGGTGCTGCAGAGACATCTCTCGAAGTTTTTGTGGAGGGGCAGGAAGCCTCGCATTGCGTTCTCTACACTGACGAGACCCCGTGAGGACGGAGGTCTGGGGTTGACCCCGCTCCGGATGTACAATTTAGCCTATTTGGCTCGGATGATCCGAGATCTCATTGTGGGCACGGAATATACTATCCCTATCAGCCTGATTGAGCAGATGGGTCGGCCGTGGCATCGAGTATATTGTCTGCATCAACCTTTGTCAGCGTTGGCCCCCGGGTGGAAGAACTCGGTCTACTTACGGGGGATACAGCGGGCCTGGAGGGTTCTCTGTAATTCGCGGGGGAATTGCTGGCGGAGGACCGACTGTCTTCCCTTATCTGGTAATCCTGACTTTAGCCCGGGCATGTGGGGTAACGTGGGACGTGTATGGGCTGAGCAGGGGGTGGAATATGTGGGGCATTTGCGTATGCCCGAGGGCTCGGGGCTCGCTTTGTTTGTGGAGTTACAGCGGAGGTTTCATCTCCCCCGATCCCATTTTTATTTTTATCTGCAGTCGCGCCATTATGCTCAGCAGTTACAGAGGGAAGGTTCGGGGCTTGATGCCCAAGGTGGGATGTTGGATTTGTGGCAGAATGTTACAGGGAGGATTACAGTGTCTTGGTTGCTGGGAGTTCTGGCGGTTCCGGGCATGGCACCACACCTTGAGGCTTTGGCTCGGCGGTGGCAACAAGACCAGATGCCGGGAGTGACGGCGGAGAAGCTGCAACGAGCATTTCAAGCCATTAAATTGCTCTCGGAGTCAGTTTGGTTGCAGGAACTCCAATTTAAGTTGTTATGGCGGGCTTATGTTCCTGATGTGTGGGCTGCACGCGCTGGTATGGCTCGGATAGATGCGTGTAGGCTATGTAAGGTAGAGCAGGGGACGCTGTCACATAGATTCTGGTTCTGCTCCCTGATAAGACCCTTTTGGAAGGCTGTTTGGTTGAGGTTGGGGGGCGGGAGTCAGAGCTGGGATGCCCTCTCCCCGGAATGGGGACTGTTGGGTATGGCGAGTGGGAGGGTCGCCATGCGACAGCCATGGAGGTTGCTCTGTGAGAGGAGGTTCATGCTCGCGAAATTATGCATACTTCGACAGTGGTTGTCTAATGAGCCCCCCGAGCTTAAGGGTTGGGAGGGCTCGATGGGAGAGTTGAGGGGCATGGAGCTCTGTACGGCTCATCTTCTGGGGGGGCGGAGACTGGAGGGGTGCCAAGAAATGTGGTCCTTATTTGCGGATCCGTGAGGTGGAATGCTGTGGCCTGCAGTGGTGGGTTGGGTGCCTGGTTAAGTAGGTCTGTTGGTGGGGTAGTTGGGGGGGGTTGGAGGGAGGGGGGGTGAGCTGGGTGGGGGGCGGGGGGGGGAAGGGTGGGGAGGGTGGCATAGGATGGGGGATGCTGTTGGGGTGTTAAGTTGAACCTGGGGAGGACGATGTCTCGTCCTCCAACGAGACGGGGTTTTGGTCGCTATATGCAGTGTTGTTGTTGCCCATATAGCTTAGTAGCTGTTTAGATCTGTTTCCCCCCTTTGCCCTCGGGGAGTGTAACTATGTGTTTTGTTTTGTTTTTGCCTGGGGGTTGTTCTTGCAGTGAGATGTACTGTTTATTGTATTTACTGTGGGATGTTTTCCTCTTTGTTGGTTCATGTTAAATCAATAAAAATGATTTTCCTTAAAACACATATCAGCAACATCATCAAGCAAATTTACCACAAAATACGAACACTGCGACATCTCCGACCCCTGCTGCAACCTGACAACTTCAGAACCGTTTTTCAGGCATTAGTGACCCCTCACTTTGACTACGCCAACGTAATCCTGCATGGCCTACCCAAAAGCACGCTAAATCCATTACAGATGGCAATGAATGCAGCTGCACGCTTCCTACACGGAGCCTCCAGAAGAGATCACATCACCCCAATCCTAAAGGACCTGCACTGGCTACCAATCTATTGTCGGCTCACCTAGAAAGTAGTCCTGATGACCTTCAAAGCCATCAACAATATATCCTCCACCTCCCTAACTGACCTACTCCACCCCACTCCAGCAAACAGATCAAGGAGAACATTTGCCACCAATACCCTACAGAACCCCAACGAAATAACGAAATGTACCCAGGCAATAAGGAACAGTGCATTCAAGTTCTATGCTCCCAGCTGCTGGAATGTACTCCCAACCACCATTCGAGCAATCACAGATCTCGCACATTTCAGAAAAGCACTAAAGCACCACCTCTTTCTCCTACACTACTCACAACACAGCGACCCAAACACACCCACTATTCAATTGTAAGCTATAGAATCACGCTTATACTGTAGATAGTTGTAGATATAAATAAATAAACTGTAGATAGTTACCCCAGTTTTAAACCAAGTTAGATCTCCTGTTCAATGTAAGTGCATGACAGTCCCTGTCTACACACAAAGCTGTTATCTGTAAACCGCACTGATTTTGAAGAGCGCGGTATATAAAAGCAATAAATAAAATAAATGCATACCATTTTACATATTTTGACATGTAGCATTTTCATACCTGCCCATGACCTTGGGAATAAATGCTCCTTCCAGAAGGGAAGCTAACAAGATCACTTGAGGTCTTTCTTTCCCTGGAAGCCCCCTCTGCATCAGGCTGGTTCTTTTATTGGGTTTTAGATGCATTACCCATGCATGGCTGAGCCTCTGTGATGGGGTTTTATTTTTGAGACCTGATCTCAGTTGATTGGCATAGCTACATCCTACAAAACTGCTAAGCTGTGAAACTTCATTTAAAACTCGTTCTTCCCTGGGCCGGAGAGGATGCAATGATGATGAATCTAGGCGGCATGTTTTAGGAAATTCTGCGAAAGCATTAAATATAATGCTCAACCAATTACCAAGTTTAAATTTAGTGTGGGTCCGGTTAATATGTTGTCAAGGGCGCTGGTGAAAGGAATTAGTAGTGACAGCATTAAAATTATAGCTCAGCTTTTGGTTTCCACAAGAGGTTTTCATAACTGCATGTTAGCAACTGCTGAATGCCCTGATAGATGTGATCTGATTAAAATATTCAAGGAGATAATGGCAGTGGAATAGCTGACCTACTGAACGATGCAGAAAGGATAGAAATGTGATAAAATCTGCCAGCTCTTTAGCTGAATGCACTGGTACAAAAGTAGAGAAAAAGCCTAGAGATATCTCAAACATCAGTGGTTACAAACACTTTGTTCAGCAGAGCTTGCCTCTATTGGATAAAAATAGATAGATCATTCTTCAGACTTTTGTTTTAAATACTGGCTGCAGCATTTTTAAAAATATGTGTCTTTTGCATTGCTATGTGGATAGGCAGTAGTGCTAAATATATGTAGAAAGTGTTCACCACCAACTATTACACATATAGCTGCAATATTTAAGCCGTTTGTTAGGACTGCTTTCCACAGGCCTGAACTAAACGCTTAACTAGAGGGTAGCTATGTATATAGTTGGGTGCTTTGCCCTAATTCTATCTTGGCATTATCCAGATTTTGCTGGGACATTTAAAGGGATTTTCAGTGGCACTATGGGGCATGTTTATGTGTGAAGGGGCAGGAGTAACTTCAGGGAGTGTGCGTCTGTCCCCCTACAGTTAGCATGGGCCCAGAACATAGCACCGCACTGCACATGTCAGCATCCGGGCGCAATTAACGCCACCCATTGAGATGGCATTAAGTGTACGCCTGCTAAGGGCTGTAAGTGTGATTAGCATGGGCTATAATGCCTGCGCTAGCCGTGATGCACTAGCAATACCTGTGTTCACTCCTGTCCCACCCAGTCTGCACTCCGATGTGCACTACTACGGTAACACAGGATATTTAGCATGGCACCAAAGCCACATGCTAAACCCCACACTACGGGTAGTGCAGTTTAGTACCTATATAGTGCCGCTGAAAATCCACAAATAGGAGACCGCTAAACATTATCTGGGGCTGGAGATGTTTCAGAGGCAACTTTTGTAGCCCCAAGTGGTTGGAGAGTGGGACTGCTGGCCACTGCTAAGCGTGACACCTGGTGGCCAGATTTAAGAACATAAGAACATAAGATATGCCATACTGGGTCAGACCAAGGTCCATCTAGCCCAGTATTCTGTTTCCAACAGTGGCCAATCTAGGTCATATGTACCTAGCAGTTTCCCCAAGAGACACAAGTTCCACAATGCTTGAACTGGGTCAAGCATTGATATCTTCGGTCACTTCTTAATAATGGTTTATGGACCTTTCCTCCAGGAACTTGTCCAAACCTTTTTTAAACCTTTTTTAAACCCAGCTTTGAACTGATGGTACAGAGTTCTGGAAGGAGCTTTGGTGCATGGCTGTCGGCCTCTGTACTGTTGTTGCAGTGGTCAGTGAGAAAGTGAAAATAAGGGAAAATTCTCCTAGTAGTGAGTGGAATGACCAGGAGGAAGGTGCATCTATTGAAATAGGGGAAAATTCTTCAGATAATGTGGATGGAGTCTCATATCACCAGGATCACTAACAAAGATGTTTTTAACATCTTTGTTAGTGATATAGCGGAAGGGCTGTCGGGTAAGGTTTGCCTCTTTGCGGATGATACCAAAATCTGCAATAGAGTAGACACCCAGGAAGGTGTAGATAACATGAGGAGGGATCTAGCTAAGCTTGAAGAATGGTCTAGAATTTGGCAGCTGGGATTTAATGTTAAAAAATGTAAGGTCATGCATTTGGGCTGCAGCAATCCAAGGGAGCAATACAGTATAGGAGGTGAAGTACTTTTGTCCACTAAAGAAGAGCGGGACCTAGGCGTGGTTGTGTCTGATGATCTTAAAGTAGCTAAACAGGTAGAAAAGGCGACGGCAAAAGCTAGAAGGATGCTTGGGTGCATACGGAGAGGAATGGCTAGCAGAAAAAAGGAGGTGATAATGCCTCTGTATAAGTCTTTGGTGCGACCTCATTTGGAGTATGGTGTGCAATTCTGGAGACCGCACCTTCAAAAGGATGTGAACAGGATGGAGTCGGTGCAGAGGGTTGCTACTAAAATGATTAATGGGCTTCATTATAAAGCATATGAGGACAGACTTAAGGATCTTAATATGTACACCTTAGAGGAAAGGCGGGATAGAGGTGATATGATTGAGATGTTTAAATACCTCCGTGGCATAAATGTTCAGGGAGAGAGCCTCTTTCAATTGAAAGCAAGTTCTGCTACGAGGGGACATAGAAACATAGAAATATGACGACAGAAAAAGACCACATGGCCTATCTAGTCTGTCCTTCCATAACAACTACAACAGTCCACTTTTTGCCTTTAGAGATCCTCTGTGTTGGTCCCATGCTTTCTTGAATTCAGTTACTGTCCTCATCTCTACCACCTCCACTGGGAGTCTATTCCACGGATCCACTACTCTTTCCGTAAAGAAATATTCTCCAGGACCAAGCAGGAAGTCAGTCCTCACTTATGGGTGACGTCAGCGCCGACGGAGCCCTCGCGGAGCAATTTTCCCCAGCTTTCAAAGAAAGCCTTTGGGAATTGCAGCGCGCATGCGCGGTCGTCTTCCCGCCCGAAGGTGCCATCTTAGCCAGTCTTCTTTTTTCCGCGGAGCCCTACAGACGTCCCCGTCTTGTCCCCGCGAAAAAGTTGATTTTCTTCTGTATTTTATCCTTTTTTCTTTCGGTTCGACGCCGATCGTTTTCCCGCCCGGACTCGCGACGCCGGTCTCGAGTCCTCTTACTTTTTTCGGTTTTTTCTGACTTAGTCAGCTTTCGTTTTCGTTTTCCCTGGCAGCCCGGTCCTTTGACCTCGCAGGGGCCCTTTTTCCCCCGATGGCTGCCAGTGGGTTTAAGCGGTGTGGTCGGTGTGACCGAAATATGTCACTAACCGACACACACGACTTTTGCCTCCGCTGCCTGGGCCCGGATCATGAGGAACTGATCTGTGGGCCCTGCAGCAAACTGTCCTCAAAGGCGTTGAGAAGTCGGCGGCATCAGCGTGAGAGGATCTTCGCTGACCCCAGCCGTACCCGGACCTCGTCGGAGGCCTCCGTGTCGAAAGGCTCCAGCTCGGACCGTCGCCGGAGCTCCTCCGACCGGGGTTCTCCCTCCGGGGACCATCGTCGGAAGGAAAAACCCGCGAGGGCGGCGTCGGTGGACGCTCCTGGCTCCGCGAGGGCCAGGTCGCATAGCCCCGACAGCCGCCCCGGGTCCTTGGAGAAGGAACACATCCCGAAGCGACCTCGCCTGGAGTCGGAGATGCCTGCCCGGGTAAGTCCTGTGGTCCTTCTGGACTCGCCTCCGCGACAGCCGACGTCGGGCCCGACGCCGTCGGGGCCCGAGTCGGGGGCTGCTGGGTCACCTGAGCTCGGACTCAGGTTGACGGCCTTAGAGAGCAGACTGTCTGCCTTCATGGACCAGCAGAGGGCACTGCTCGCTGGCTTCGCTGGCGTCGCTGCCCCGACCGCCGGGACGTCGACGTCCAAGTCGACCCCGGAGACCGAGCCGATCCTCGAGTCGATGAGAACTCGAGTCGATCCTCGGTCGAGGTCACCCTCGGCCTCCCGTTCGGGACCGAGGTCGCCGACGCCGACTCCCTCGGCGTCGGGAGGCTGGCGCCGCACCCTGCCCGGGCCGACCCCACCGAGTCCTCGTCGGAGTCGGTCTGGGAGTCTGAGGAGGAAGAGTCACCTGATTCTTTCCGGACTCGGTGTGTCCCATCGGACTCACCGGAGTCCGAGCCTCGGAAGCAGTCCCCCCGGAGGATGCCCGGTTCTCGGACTTCGTTAGGGATATGGCCAAGGCTTTGGCCTTCCCTGCGGATCCCGAGGAGGAGCCTCGAGCCGAAGAGCTCGACGCCCTCCAGTATGACTCTCCCGCGAGGGAACACTTTACTGTGCCGGTTCCTCCTATGCTGGAACGACTACTCTTCCGCATGTGGGAGAGTCCGGCCTCCTCGCCGGTCCTGAGCAAGCGGGTCGATTCTATCTATCGGGTCCGCAAGAGCCCTGGCTTTCAAAAGGCACAGCTGCCGCACCATTCCATGGTAGTGGAATCGGCCATGCATCGTCTTAAGAGCCAGAAGATGCACTCCTCGGTGCCTCCTGGAAGGGAGGCCCGTAACCTGGATGGCCTTGGCAAGAAGTGCTTCCAGGGCTCTATGCTCGCATGTCGTGTCCAGACTTACCAGCTATACATGGGCATGTATCTCCGGGATCTGGCTAAAGAGCTAGCCGGATTCTCCGCTGGTCTCTCCGAGGAGCCCTTGCGGAGGTTCCTAGCCTTGTCCACGGGCATTCGGGAATGCTCAAAGTTCATGTCCCGAGCAGCCTATGATGGCTTTGAAGCCTCGGCTCGAGTAGCCGCAGCCGGCATCGGTGCCCGCCGACAGGCTTGGCTTCAGTCGTCCGACCTTGAGCCCTGGGTACAGGACAAGTTGGTCGATGTCCCCTGCCGAGGCGAAAACCTCTTTGGCAAGCCCATGGCGGAAAAGGCTGCACAAATTGAGACTGAGACTCTCACCAGGACCAGGCTTTCTAGGAAGACCTCCGCCCCTTCCCAGAAAAAGAAGGGCTCGGGGAAAAAGTCCTTTTACCCGAGGAAGGCGGCTGCCTACAAACAATACCCCCATTATCAGGCCCCTGCAGCTCCCCAACAGGGCCAGCAGGCCAAGGGACGGGGTAACGGGTCCCGTAGGCAGCAAGCCCCCAAGCCTGCACCACCAGCCCCTGCTCAGCAGGGTGGGGGCTTTTGACTCGCTCAGCATAGCCTCTCCCCCCCCGCTGGTTCCCCCCAGCACCGGAGGCCGGCTGGTTCACTTCGCCCACAGGTGGTCCAGCATCACCGCAGATGCCTGGGTGCTTCAGGTCGTGCGAGAGGGCTACCTTCTCCACTTCCATCAGGTCCCTCCCTCCTATTTTCCGGGAGAGCCTCCGCGCCCCCCTCTGCACAGGGAGTTGCTCCTTCAGGAGTTAGCAGGTCTTCTGCAGGAACAGGCGGTGGAACCGGTGCCACACCACCTGAGAGGTCAAGGCTTCTATTCAAGGTATTTTCTGATACCAAAGAGAACAGGGGGCCTCAGACCCATCCTGGACTTGCGCAACCTCAACAAGTTCCTTGTGCGGGAGAAGTTCAAAATGCTTACCCTTGGAATCCTTCTGCCCTACCTCCAGCAGGGAGATTGGCTATGCTCCTTGGATCTAAAGGATGCCTACACGCACATCCTCATCCACCCAAGCCACCGCCAATACCTAAGGTTTGTGGTGGCAGGAAATCATTACCAGTACAGAGTACTGCCCTTTGGCCTGTCCTCCGCACCGCGAGTCTTCACAAAATGTCTCGCGGTCGTGGCGGCCCATCTCCGGCTTCACGGCCTCTATGTCTTTCCGTACCTCGACGACTGGCTCATCAGAGCAGCGTCCGCTCAGGAGGTCACCAACGCCACGTGCCGCACGGTGACTCTGCTGCAGCACTTGGGCTTTGTCATAAACTTCGCAAAGTCCACTTTGCTCCCCTCACAGGATCTCGAGTTCATCGGCGCAAGGCTGCACACTCCTCAGGCGCGAGCGTACCTACCGCTCGACAGGGCTCAGCGGCTCATGGACCTAGCCGACCGCTTTCGCAGCCAGCCCCTGGTCTCCGCCAGGCGCTTCCTGAGACTGCTCGGCCATATGGCTTCCACCGTCCATGTGACCCCCAATGCCCGCCTGAACATGCGGTCTGCTCAATGGTGTCTCCGCCGGCAGTGGCGACATGCCACGGGCGGCCTCGCAGACCTAGTGCGCGTTTCCGAGCCGCTGATCTCGTCTCTCCGGTGGTGGCTCCGGCAGCCGAACCTGATATTCGGTATGCCTTTCCAGTCACCTCAGCCGACCCGGGTGCTGACCACCGATGCATCCCTCCTGGGCTGGGGAGCGCATTGCCAAGAGGCGCGTACTCAGGGCCTCTGGACCACGTGGGAGTCTGCTCAGCAGATCAACTTCCTGGAGCTCCGGGCGATCCGCCTGGCTCTCAAGGCCTTCTCCCACCTGACTTCCCAACAGTCCGTCCTTGTCCAGACGGACAATCAAGTTGCCATGTTCTACGTGAACAAACAGGGGGGCACGGGCTCCTTTCTCCTCTGCCGGGAGGCTCAGAAGCTCTGCTCTTGGGCCGTCAGTCACGGCATTCTCCTCAAGGCAGTTTATCTCCCGGGCCAAGACAATTGCCTTGCGGACAAACTCAGCAGGGTCCTCCAGCCGCACGAGTGGCGTCTGGATCCCCTGGTAGTTCAGAAGCTCTTCCTCAAGTGGGGCCTCCCCACGATGGATCTCTTTGCCAGTCCTCACAACCGGCAGCTTCCTCGCTTCTGCTCTCGTCAGCCACACCCCCTTCGGGTTGCGGCGGACGCTTTTCTGATCTCATGGTCGGGGAGCCTTCTGTACGCTTTCCCTCCCATCCTGCTGGTCTCTCGGACTCTTTTCAAGGTTCTCCGAGACAAAGCCTTTATGATCCTGGTGGCCCCTCGCTGGCCCAGACAGCCGTGGTTTCCGCTCCTGCTGCAACTGGCGGTGGAGGGTCCGATCCCTCTGGGGGTACAACCGGATCTCCTCACTCAGGATCAGGGGTCCCTACTGCACCCCAACCTCAGGTCTCTCAACCTCATGGCCTGGCTGCTGAGAGGGTAGTCCTTGCTCCCCTTCTCCTGCCGGCGGAGGTGGAGGAGGTCGTCCTGGCTTCGCGACGCCCTTCTACCCGCAAATGCTACGCCCTTAAATGGCGTCGCTTTGCGGTCTGGTGTACCCAACAGTCGCAGGATCCCTTCTCCTGCCCGGTGTCGGTGATCTTGCAGTACTTGCTACACCTCTCTAATCTGGGACTTAAGTCCAACTCCGTCAAAGTTCACCTCAGTGCTCTTTCGGCACATCATGTGCCGGTGGACGGTAGACCTCTCTCCAGCGACCCTCTCGTAGCGAGGTTTCTCCGAGGTCTCCTTCTACTTAAACCACCTCTGCGCCCGCCAGCGCCGGACTGGAACCTGAATGTGGTTTTGCAGCGGATCACCTGTCCGCCTTTTGAACCTATGGCTACATGTTCTCTCCGTTTTCTGTCTTGGAAAACACTGTTCTTGATAGCCCTCACTTCCGCTAGGCGCGTAAGTGAATTGCAGGCCCTCGTGTCTGACCCCCCCTACACTCGGTTCTACAAGAATAAGGTAGTCCTACGGACTCACCCGAAGTTTCTGCCTAAAGTGGTCTCCCCTTTTCACATCAATCAGGAGGTGGTACTTCCAACCTTCTTTCCCAGGCCACACTCCAGCCGAGCTGAGACGGTCCTCCATACCCTGGACTGTAGAAGGGCTTTGAACTTCTACCTTGACCGTACGCGGGAGCACCGTAAAGCTGCTCAGCTTTTTGTGTCTTTTGACCCCAATAAATTGGGACTCCCGGTCTCCAAGCGTACTCTGTCCATCTGGGTTGCGGACTGTATCTCTTGGGCTTATGGGGCAGCCGGACTCGCCTTAGAAAGTCGAGTCACGGCTCATTGCGTTCGGGCAAAGGCCACGTCAGTGGCTTACCTCCGCTCTGTTCCGCTGGCAGACATCTGCCGGGCCGCTACTTGGTCTTCGAGCCAGACTTTTGCGGTCCATTACTGTCTCGAGAGGGAGTCCCGTAGGGACAGTGCTTTCGGACAGGCAGTCCTCCGTAATCTCTTTGAGGTCTGAGCAACTCCTACCCTCCATCCCGGATGTGGGCTACCGGTGGGTGATAATTCAGCGAAGATTCTATCCTTCTGTGCTGCTGAGCTAGAGGGAGCTCATTTTTGTGCTTAGGGTCTCCGGTAGCCTTGAGCTTGGGAGTCCCATAAGTGAGGACTGACTTCCTGCTTGGTCCTGGAGAAAGCGTAGTTACTCACCTGTAACAGGTGTTCTCCAGGAGCAGCAGGAATCAGTCCTCACTACCCTCCCTCCTCCCCTTGGAGTTGCAATCGTCTGCTTATGTTCTTTTTGCAAATTTTTATGCTGTCTTTTTGGCTATGTCATCTGACTGGCTAAGATGGCACCTTCGGGCGGGAAGACGACCGCGCATGCGCGCTGCAATTCCCAAAGGCTTTCTTTGAAAGCTGGGGAAAATTGCTCCGCGAGGGCTCCGTCGGCGCCGACGTCACCCATAAGTGAGGACTGATTCCTGCTGCTCCTGGAGAACACCTGTTACAGGTGAGTAACTACGCTTTTCCGCATATCACTCCTGAATCTATCTCCCTTCACCCTCATCCCATGTCCCCTCGTAGCAGAACTTGCTTTCAATTGAAAGAGGCTCTCTCCCTGAACATTTATGCCACGGAGGTATTTAAACATCTCAATCATATCACCTCTATCCCGCCTTTCCTCTAAGGTGTACATATTAAGATCCTTAAGTCTGTCCTCATATGCTTTATAATGAAGCCCATTAATCATTTTGGTAGCAACCCTCTGCACCGACTCCATCCTGTTCACATCCTTTTGAAGGTGCGGTCTCCAGAATTGCACACCATACTCCAAATGAGGTCGCACCAAAGACTTATACAGAGGCATTATCACCTCCTTTTTTCTGCTAGCCATTCCTCTCCGTATGCACCCAAGCATCCTTCTAGCTTTTGCTGTCGCCTTTTCCACCTGTTTAGCTACTTTAAGATCATCAGACACAACCACGCCTAGGTCCCGCTCTTCTTTAGTGGACAAAAGTACTTCACCTCCTATACTGTATTGCTCCCTTGGATTGCTGCAGCCCAAATGCATGACCTTACATTTTTTAACATTAAATCCCAGCTGCCAAATTCTAGACCATTCTTCAAGCTTAGCTAGATCCCTCCTCATGTTATCTACCCCTTCCTGGGTGTCTACTCTATTGCAGATTTTGGTATCATCCGCAAAGAGGCAAACCTTACCCGACAGCCCTTCCGCTATATCACTAACAAAGATGTTAAAAAGAATCGGACCAAGGACAGATCCCTGGGGCACACCACTGGTAACATCCTTCTCCTCAGAGTGAGCTCCATTTACTTGTACTCTTTGTCGCCTCCCACCCAACCAATTTCTAACCCAAGCAGTAACTTTAGGGTCCATCCCTAGGGTGCTCAGTTTGTTTATAAGTCGCCTGTGAGGAACAGTGTCAAAGGCTTTACGGAAATCTAAATACACCACATCTAGAGCTCTCCCTCGGTCCAACTCCCTTGTCACCCAGTCAAAAAAATCAATCAGATTTGTCTGACAAGACCTGCCTCTGGTGAATCCATGCTGCCTCGGATCCTGTAATCCGCTGGACTCCAGAAACCTCACTATTTTCTCTTTCAGCAGCGTTTCCAATAATTTACTCACCACCGAAGTTAAACTAACCGGCCTGTAGTTTTCAACCACATCCTTACTTCCGCTTTTGTGTAAAGGCACCACATGAGCCTCTCTCCAGTCCTTTGGCACCACTCCTGACTCCAACGAGGCATTGAAAAGGTCAGTCAGTGGAGCTGCTAGAACGTCCCCAAGTTCCCTCAGTATTCTAGGGTGTATCCCATCCGGTCCCATCGCTTTGTCTACTTTAAGTTGAGCTAGTTTCTCACGAACACAGTCTTCTGAAAATAGTTCAAGATGTCCCTCGCTTCTGTTCTTATTTGTGGGTGTTTTCTGAGGTCCTGCTCCTGGTTCTTCATCTGTGAACACAGAACAAAAATATTTGTTAAGCAATTCCGCTTTATCCTTATCAGCTTCTACACATTCCCCCCCTGCACCCTTGAGTCTGACAATACCACTTTTGCTCTTCCTCTTCTCACTAATATATCTGAAAAATGTCTTATCCCCCCATTTTATTGCATTGGCTATTTCCTCCTCCTTTTGATTCTTTGCCTTCTTGACTACTTTGCTAGCTTCTCTAAGTTTTTCCAAATACAGATGCCTGTCTTCTGCTCTCTGTGATCTCTTGTATTTCATGAAGGCCTCCCTCTTTTTCTTCACTTTTTCAGCTACTTCCTTCGAAAACCATAGCGGTCTCCTGTTCCTTTGCCTTTATTTACCATTTTAACAAAAAGGTTGGTTGCCCTTAAAATACCCCCTTTCAGTTTTGCCCACTGTTTTTCTACATCCCCCAGCTGTTCCCATCCCACTAACGACTCCCTGAGGTATTGGCCCATCTTCGCAAAGTTAGTCTTCCTAAAGTCTAAGATCCTCACCTTGGAATGGATTCTAACAGCCCTAGTCCTAATACTGAACCACACCATCTGGTGATCACTGGATGCAAAATGATCTCCCACTACAACATCAGAAACACTTTCACCATTGGTAAGCACCAAGTCCAGTATGGCCCCTTCACGTGTGGGGTCTGTTACCAATTGCCTGAATAGTTCTCCCTGTAGAGAATCCAGGATCTCCTTACTTCTAGATGATACTGCAGCAGGAATGTGCCAATCAACATCTGGCATATTGAAATCTCCTATCAGTAGCACTTCCCCTTTCCTAGCAATGCTGCGTATGTCTTCAATTAACTCTCTGTCCACCTCTTCCTCTTGTGAGGGAGGTCTGTATATCACTCCAATGCAAATAGATTTCTCTTTCCCTCTTTCTAGTTTAACCCACAATGCCTCCTCTCTCCCTTTTAAGCTCTGTAATTCCAAAGCTTTAATAGTAGTTTTTACATATAGTGCCACTCCTCCTCCTCTTCTTCCTACCCTGTCCTTCCTGAATAAAGTATAGCCAGGTATAGTTACATCCCAGTCATTGTTTTCTGTGAACCATGTTTCTGTAACTGCCACTAAATCCAAGTCAGCCACTCCCACCAAAGCTTTAACCTCAGGGATCTTATTTCCCATGCTACGGGCATTAATACACACTGCTTTCCATATGTTACCCCTGTTACCCATTTCCATAAAGGTATTTAATGTATCACCTACCTGGGGGCTTTCACTTACCTGGGGGCTTTCTTCACCCATCCCCAAGGAATCTAGTTTAAAGCCCTCTTCAGTAGATTAGCCAGTCTACTACCAAAGATGCGTTGACCTCTCTTGGACAGATGGATGCCATCTCTGCTTTGCAACCCTTGGAAAAGCATCCCATGGTCTAGGAAACCAAAACGCTCTCGATGACACCATCCACGCAGCCATGCATTTGTCTCCAGGATGCGAGCCTCTCTGCCTTGGCCTTTACCCTCAACAGGGAGGATTGAAGAGAACACCACCTGTGCACCTAACTGCTTCACCCTCTGTCCCAGAGCCATGAAGTCACTTTTGATACGTTCCGAGGTATACCTGGCAGTATCATTTGTTCCAACATGGATTAGCAACATTGGGTAATAGTCTGTGGGCTTGATGAGTCTCGGCAAACTCTCCGTAACATCTTGGATTTTGGCACCAGGCAGACAGCATACCTCTCTGGACATCAAGTCTGGTCGGCAGATGGACGCCTCAGTACCCCTCAGAAGAGAGTCTCCAACCACCACCACTCTTCGTTTCCTTCTGGTGACTGATTCCGCAACTTTGGGGTACTTGAACTCTGGTTCTTCCCTTTCCAGGGATGCTTTCACCTCCTCCACTTCCAGGGCTGCATAATGGTTCTTCAATTCAAGGGATGGAGAAGTTGGATTGGTGATTTTGCAGGCCCTGGTGACTTGTGTCCAACCATCGACATTCTGTTGGCACCCATCTTCTCCGGAGCTGGAGAGCTTGGTTGCTGCAAGTAGCATCTCATCAATGTACTTCTCACTGTCTTGAATGCTCCTGTCTTGAATGCTCCTTGAATGGGATGAGGGTGAAGGGAGATAGATTCAGGAGTGATATGCGGAAATATTTCTTTACGGAAAGAGTAGTGGATCCGTGGAATAGTCTCCCAGTGGAGGTGGTAGAGATGAGGACAGTAACTGAATTCAAAAAAGCATGGGACAAACACAGAGGATCTCTAAAGGTAAAAAGTGGACTGTTGTAGTTATTGATATGGAAGGACAGACTAGATGGGCCTTGTGGTCTTTTTCTGTCATCATGTTTCTATGTTTCTATCCCAGACCTAGTTCGAAATGTGCTGGAAGGAAAATGAGAAAAAAGGAACGACGACGCCACAAAGAGATGTTTTAAGAAGGAGAAACAGAGGTTTTGTGAAACCCTTTACTTTTGTTCTTATCTGCTGTTTTCCTGCAACACCATTCTCTCCTGTTTGTTTAATCCAGGACTCCCCGAACCTGTTCTGAGGCCCCCACAGTCAGTGAGGTTTTCAGAATATTCACAATGAACGTGTATAAGGTGAATTTGCATATATGGGTTTCCCAATGAATGGAAATATATTTCATGCATATTCATTGTGGATATTCTGAAAACCTGAATGACTGTGGGATCCCCAGGGCTGGTTTGGAAAGCACCATCTTAACTCCTTCACCACCTATGGCTTTTACCAACAGCCATCCTTAAAGCAATATAATGTAGACAGTAGCAATTAGTCCAAAAGAAAATATTTCAGCAAAATTTAAATGAGCATGTGAAGTTGAATGTAATCATTTAGTCAGCTCTATTCAATAGCATGCGCTTCCTCTCTACAGGTGTTCTCATGATCGAGTGGAAGTTCGTGGTTTCTTCAGTGTCAGAGCAGTTTGAAATTATTATGTTGTATGTTGACAATAAGAAAATGATTGTACACAAGGTCTGCAGTTGTTTGATATCTTGTTCATAAATATTTCGAAGGCAAATAGGGGTGATGCCGTGAAAGGTTGCCATCTATTGTTCAAGTCTGGCATATTTTCTCTCCTATTTCCTGTGGCTTCCTCTCTATGCTGTGATATCTCAGCTACACGTTGATAGGGTTGGGGCAAAAAAGTTCACATAAGATCTTTTTTACTCAAGGCAGGAGTTCCCAAATTCTGGACCAAGAGACTATCCAATAGGTGGTTTTCAGGATAAACCAAACTATGCATCCTTAGACCAAATGTATGCAACTCTGTACCAGATGTCCTGAAAATCAGTCCTGCAGTAGGAGTTAGGAAGCAGATGGGAAATCTCAAGGGATGTGTTTGACAAGCACTGTCATAGACCCCAGAAGGAACAATACTGATATCTGACAGGGAGGGGGAGATGGTGCTCCCTCCTGAACTTGCCTAGTACTGCTCAGTAATCCAGAAAGCGCATAACCCTGCATGTTCAGGGAGAAGACCGTGCTATGGTTACTTCTTTCTTTCAAAAAATGGTCTCAAAAAATCTCTCAAAAGACACAAAAAGGTCTGAATTTCTAGACAATTGAGTCATGCATATTAGCTATGTTATTGCCATTGTAAGAGCCATTGCAGACATGTATTTTTCAATAATATTCACTGTGCACATCCTGGAAGCCAGACCTGCTTGCAGCTATTTTGTGCTGGAGTTGGCCAGCCCTGTTGTATATTATTTAAAGTAGGGATGTGCATTTGTTGGTGCACATTTGGTTTGTTAAAGCGCCTTAATGTTTAGTGTGAGCAAAATCGATTTAATGCACAGTAACCTATGAATTAATGCCTGCAGATTCAATTTATGTGCATTAAAAAGTTCTAACATGGGTAAAAAAAAATATTAACACAAATGTCTCAAATGAACCAAAAAAATTAACAAAAAATCAAGGGAAAAAGACAAACTTGATGAAAGTGAATCAAAAATGTACTGTCTATGCACATCCCTAATTTAAAGCAAGACAAAGACTCCTAGTTCACTTCTCGATTGTCTTGGTGTAACATAGGGGCATGTTTACTAAAGCATGATAAGCAGTTTTGCAGCTAACACGCGGCACATGTGAAAATGTTATCTGGTTGCTGCAAAATCTTTGCAGTATGTTCAGGTGGAGCAACCAGCACCAGCCCTGCAGATTGCATGCAGGGGGCTAGTGCTTACCATATGTACCCGTGATCCCTGCATCGTCAGGTAACTCACTTAGTCCCATGCTGTCTGCTAAAGCAGGGACTGAGGGATCAAGATTAGGAGAAAGGGGAGGACAGAGCAAGTAATTGTTCTGTTGCCCCCAATTGCAACAGCAAATACTGTGATCCCTCATCCCTCCACAGCTCCCCTTGGACCCCTCCTATTGTAAGTGTTGCTGGTGCTGCGGACCTCTGGCACCAATAATAGTAATGGAGTGGCCCTCTCCCCTTCCAGTGCTCCTTGGACAACTCCAAACCCTCTGCGTTACTGTCTGGGGGGTGGAGGAAATCGGTTCACCCCCTACAATTAAATTGCTTGGATAGACCCCCCTCTCTCCCCCCTCAACCTCAAAATCCTGGCTAGCCAGTCAAATTAGTCTGTCTCTCCCTCCCTCCCCCAACCTCAAAATCCCAGAAAGCCAGTTGGGCTAAACCCCTCTTCCCCACTCAACTTCAAAATCCCTTCTAGCTAGTCGGGCTAGGCAACCCAGCCCACCCCCTCCCCAACTCCCTAAAGGTCCCCTTAGCCTTACCTTTAAAATCCATGACGGTCTAGATGCAAGGGGGCAGGAACAGTTCCCCCTCACGCCTGCTCCCTTCTCTGGCGCCATACAAAATGGTGCCAGTCTTGCAGTATTGCCCCCTAGCAATAAGATGTTGACGCACCTCGGTTCCAGCAGGTCTGTACACCTCTATTTTGTAAAACAAAGCACACATGCACTTTATTTTATAAACAAGGACTGAATTGTATGTGCTGCATTTTGCCTGCCCGGGAGTTTACAAAATGTCCCTCCATATTTCAAGCCATTGCATTAACTGTTAGTGCAGGCATGTGTTAATTCCCATGTGAACTGCTTAACCTGCTTCAGTAAAAGGCCCCCTTTATGTTTACATAAATAGGGAATAGACAATATGAATTAGGTTCTTGCACAAGCTCATTTGAGACCACAGCTTCTTCAAATTTGTTTGCCAATATTCTCTAGGAGACTAACTAGTGTGAGACGCAGCAACTGTTTCATAGACACAAGAATTGTTGAGGCCCAGGTGCATTGTCTTCTCATCCCAATTTAAGTCTGCAGTCTCTGTCTGTTTCTCTGTAATCTGAAGTGACTGACTTGCTAGCAGAGTTTAATGAGCTGAGGGGTTGAGGCTATAAACTGTACTCCCACACCGAAGAGCAGCTGTGAAATGGAAGCATTCACAGTCTACACTGCTGTCTCGCTCGGCACAAACATGGAACCTATCGATAAATGCTAGCAAGCACTCTTTGATTTTAAAAACATCCAGTTAAAATGCTGAGGATTTCTGAAGTGCTGCTGTCGTCACTGTTCCTCCGGTGGAGGAGGCTGCTCTTCTCTGGAAATCAGAATGTCGGCGTCATGTAAGCAGCAAAGTAAAGCCAAGACCTGGTTGGCCTGTCTTGCAAACCTACAGCCAACTGCTAATTATAAAATTTAATCTAGCTATTGTATATTGTAATACTGCAACATAATTTTCTCTGGTCTTCCAAACTATGAAATTCAGGGACTACAGCTCATCCAAAACACTGCACTAAGACTACTAGCTCATGCGTCTTGATTTGACATGTCACCACCCTGCATCTTCACTTTCACTGGCTCCCGCATCCAATACAAGTTGCTGACCTTGGTTCACAAAGTTCTGCATAAAGGCATACCATCCTATTTTAACTCTCTCATCATTCTCCATTTACCTCAGCAGGCCCTTCGGTCAATCCACTCGAACCACTTGCATCACAACCCCTGCTTCACGAACTAGACTAGAATCCACGCGCCACACTGCCTTTTACTTCCTCTGACCCAGCCTGTGGAACAGCCTCCCACCTGATCTCTGTCTTGAACTATCCTATGCCAAATTCAAAGCCATACTCAAAATGTTTCTATTCCTTAAGGCCTTCGACCTTCCTTTTTGATGCTGCCAGATAACATTAATATTACCTTCTCCCTGTCCTTTCAACCTACCTCCCCATGGTACGAATGTGACTCTCTCATTCTCATTGATGGATTTATTTTCCCTTTGATTGTATTTATCTCCAGGAACAAGCAGGAATGTAGTCTTCACATATGGGTATCATCGGTACGGACGGAGCCTGCACGGGAATGCTCCCCAGCGTCCAATAGGAAAGCTTTTGGGAGCATCCCACAGCGCCTGCGTGCTGCCTTCCCGCCTTTCCCAACTGTCCCTCTCCAGTTCTTCATTTTCCACAGAGCCGACAGGTCGCACATCCTGTCACTGCAGAAAAAATTCCCTTCTATTCTTCTTTATTGTGGTCTCTCCATGCAGACCAGGTGGCCAAAATTTTTCAAATTTGGGGAACTCTGGACATAGACCTCTTTGCAAGTCCGCTGAATGCCAAACTTCGCCGGTTCTGTTCCAGAATTCCAGCTCAGGGTTGTCAGGCCAGGGATGCTTTCCTCCTCCATTGGGGCCAGGACTTCCTGTATGCTTTTCCACCCATTCCCCTAATTCCCAAAACCCTGTTCAAGCTTCAGAGAGACAGAGGTCATATTCTCATAGCTCCACATTGGCCACGGCAAATGTGGTACCCTCTGCTCCTACATCTCTCTCAAGCTCCGCCTCAGGAGTTAGGATCCGCTCCAAATCTCCTTTCTCAAGAGGACGGGATGCTGTGGCATCCCAATCCCCAGTCTCTGCATCTCAGGGCCTGGTTGCTGAAAGCCTAGAACTTCACGGTCTTAACCTTTCCCAGCAGGTAAAGGATATCCTTTATGCTTCCAGGAAGCCTTCCACAAGACGCTCTTATGCATTTAAGTGGAAAAGGCTTACCATATGGTATTCGCAGAAAGGTCTTAACCCTCTTGCGATACCTCTGGTATCATTACTGGAGTATCTCCTTCATTTATCAAATGCAGGGCTTAAGACCAATTCAGTGAGAGTTAATTTGAGTGCTATTGCAGCTTCTTTCAAGCCTCTAAATGGACAACCTATTTCCTCTCATCCTCTCAAAACGAGATTTATGAGAGGCCTTCTTTTGACCAAGCCTCCCATTAAGCCACCACCGGTGGCATGGGACTTAAATCTGGTTCTTGGGCAGCTCATGAAACTGCCTTTTGAACTATTAGCCACTACCTCTTTGAAATTCCTTTCCTGGAAGGTCATCTTTCTTATTGCAATCACATCAGCACGTCGCATCAGTGACTTGCAAGTGTTGGTGGCTAATCCTCCTTATACAAGGTTCCATCATGATAAGGTAGTCCTTAGGACTCATCCACACTTTATGCCAAAGGTGGTGTTACCTTTTAATTTAAACCAAGCGGTTTACCTTCCTGTATTCTTCCCAAGGCCTCACGCCTCAAATGCAGAAAGGAATCTTCATACTTTGGACTGTAAAAGGGATTTGGCCTTTTACTTGCAAAGGACACAGCAACATAGAAAGTCCTCTCAACTCTTTGTTGCTTTTGATCCTAGTCATTTGGGACTTCCAGTCTCCAAAAGAACACTGTCCAGCTGGATTGCACAATGTATATCTTTTGCCTATGAGAGTAAGAACCTTCCTCTTGAAGTCCATGTCACAGCTCACAATGTGAGAGCCATGGCAGCCTCTATGGCTCATCTTCACTCTGTGTCTATCAACGACATCTGTCGAGCAGCTACTTGGGCTTCGGGTCATACCTTCACAGCCCATTACTGCTTAGACAAGGACTCCCACCGGGATGCCTTGTTTGGTCAGGCTGTTCAACACCTGTTCCATACTTAATCAACTCCTATGCACCTTCCCTGGTAGGATGCCAGAGATCCATGGGGGGAAGTGGAGCCCTTTCACAGGGGCACACAACTTCTGGGGCCTTCTCCCTGGTATCTGCAGCTAGGGAGTCCCCATATGTGAAGACTACATTCCTGCTTGTTCCTGGAGATAGCATAGTTACTCACCTGTAACAGGTGATCTCCGGGAACAGCAGGAATTAAGTCTTCACAACCCACCCACCTCCCCTAGGAGTTGTATCTCTCTCTCTTTCCCTCTCTCTTTGTCTCAGCTTTAAACTCAACTGGAGAGGGACAGTTGGGAAAGGCGGGAAGGCAGCACGCAGGCGCTGTGGGATGCTCCCAAAAGCTTTCCTATTGGACGCTGGGGAGCGTTCCCGCGCAGGCTCCGTCGGTACCGACTATACTCATATGTGAAGACTAAATTCCTGCTGTTCCCGGAGATCACCTGTTACAGGTGAGTAACTATGCTTTATTGTAACAGCTGTGCTGTCCCACGAGGGGCAGTATATCAAGTTCAATAAACATAAATATGTAATAGTAAGAAGTTCTAAGTAAAGGGCCTCAATACATTGGGTTTGAGGACATAAGACAGATTTAAAAACAAAATATAGAACAAGTTATATAAAGCTGGTTGGGAAAGGGGAACAAGTACACAAAACTTTCCACAAGCAGAGTAAATTAACTGGATGACAGTAGAACACAAGCATTGTAATCCAAAATGGCGTCTAGCTGAGAGCATCCTGGGAATTGCTCTTGTATCTGTCATCTCCCATGGCCTATTTCTTTCTCTTTAACTTCTTTGGATATGGCCAAGGACAAAGGGAAGCTTGAGGATGTGCCACCTAAGACTTCCCCCAGTTGTTCATTCAGGCCTTTGCACATTGGGTGTCTGCCTCGGATGGCTCCATTTTGTTCAGGAGACAGGAGGACACTATCTCTAGCCTGGAAGGCGATGTATTTTCTAACTTGGATATATGATCCATACAGCCTCCGGCCTGTTTGTTCAGCTCTGATCTGAGTTCAGTGGTGATGGCATCAAGAGGAGGTACAGCTGTTGAAGAGATGTTTAAGGCGCTCTCTTGTGGACCATGGGGCCCCAACTCTCGGCCAGAAGATGTCACTGAAAGAGTTTGTAATTGGGAATGCTTTGGGAGGAGACTTCAGGAAAGACAGGACAGGAGTGTGATGAACTGCAGGAACAGCTTACAGTGAAGGAGGTAGGTGAAGAGGATGGCTTCCGGTTCCTTGAGTTTCTGAGACTAACGCCTGTTCTTCCTTCTTTAAAAACACCTCCACCGATGACTTTGGAGTCAGTTTTGAAATGTAACAAAACCTTAGATTTGGACAAAACTTCCCTTATAAGAATGTTGTCTGCATACATATGGAAATTGTGCTACAAACTGACATTTTCTTTGTGTGTCGCCTTTAATGCATAGTTTTCAGAGGCTATATTGTTGGGCATTGGTATGTGGGGAGTTTGTCTGGTTTACTATATCTTTCTGCAATCATTTTCTACAGATTTGAGCCTGTTCATGGAGTAGGTACTTGTGTTAGATTATGATTTGGTCAAGGTACTTACTATGGGCGATTTCAAGGATCATGCTGAGGAACGGCCAATTTCACGTTTGGCAGATAATTTCCTGATGAAAATAGAAGCATTAGGATTTGCACAGTTTCCTGCTTATATAAAAGGCCATACTTTGGATCTATTATTTTGTCCATGAAGTGCAGACAGGGCCAGCCCAAAGTTTCTACCGCCCCAAGCAGCAGCCTTGCCATGCCACACCCCCCACTCCCCCCCCCCCACCGCGCTGAGCTGCCCCATCCCCACGCTACTGCCGATTCCGTCGTAGGGAGGGGGGATGGCTCGGTGTGGTGGCAGCGGCCCGCAGCAGGCCATGTGTGCCAAAGCACATGGCTTGCCGCAGGCGCCATGCCATGCTGCCCACAGAGGTCTGCCACCCTAGGTGGCTGCCTAGTGGATGGGCCGTCTCTGAGTGCTGATGATAGTAGCCTTTTCACTGTGTAATAATAATGGAATTATTTTTCCATAAACAGATCATTTTTCATCTGGAAATGATTGTAGACGTTTTGCCCACTGCCATTGAGCTCCCTAAACAATGTAAACTTAAGTGCTATGCTGTTGGGCCTTTCAGGGAAGACTGGCCATATGTGGATAGTGTACCTGGAATCTAGACTCAATTGAGTTAGTGGACCTATGGGATTGGCAGATTTGTAAGCAAACGGGCTGTCTTTGAAGCATTCCCACATGCAAAAAGAAGTATTGACACATGTAGATTGGCATACATTGGGAGCTGAAGTGATGCCCACATGCTCAGGACATGGCTTCAATGATCCCTTGTGGTAATCTCGAGGTACCGTGAGTAGTACTGCAAGGGTACCACTAGGGATCATTGGTACCATTTTGGTAAGCATGGGGGTGGGGAGTCTGCTGGAGGTCCACTATGGGTGGGTTATAGTTGTTGGGAGGGGTCAGGTGCCACAGAGGGAATTTTGTTCCAGGGGGGCCCTTTGGGGGGGGGGGAGGATTGGAGATGCCTGGGAGAGGGTCTTGGACAATATGCGTTGAGGAGTGGTTAGGGAGGATCACAGCTGCTTCAGAGAGGAGAGAGCTTGGACAATGTATTTGGTGGGGATGGGGGGTAATTAAGAGGATCCGAGGGGGAGGGAGGGGACTTGGACAGTGTGCATCAGGGGGGTAGGGAAGGAATTAGCTGTCCAGGGTCAGTATGGGAGGGGGCCCCCACCCTGTGGTGCTGAACCGGGTAGGCCTTCAACACAGCAATAGTGATTTTAAGAGGCTGCTCACATGCATTTTTGGGGAGCGTTTTCACATTTTTACTCCCTGTGCAGCCTCTTAAAATTGATGGTTTCACAGTACATGGAGAGGCATACCTGTACAATTCTGCACCTATTTTACAAGAGGATCTATGTTTTTCAGAGCCTCTTGTAAAATACTGTCAGAATTCTCCACATCCACACACGGTCTCGTGAAGTCTCCTCTCCACATCATATCTCAAATCTTCCTTATAGCTATGATGTTAAGGCTGGGAGTAAGGATGGCCGATATAAAAGGGTGCCTGATATACTGAAGCACTGAAGCGCACACTGTATAAGTTAGAATGAGCATGGCAGGTGTAGCACAGACAGTATATGGCAGACATATATAAGCTGTTATAGGGAATATAGAGCTCAATTAGATAATTCTAAGAAGCCTTAGTGAACAGAGAAGTAGCCAATGGTTAGAACAGCAGCCTGGTGCCCAAAGAGAGCAGGGTCTGAATCCCACTGTCGCTCCTTGTGGCCTTGGGCAAGCCACTCAATCCTCTGTTGCCTCACATGCAAACTTAGATTGTAAGGCCTCTGTGGACAGAGAAATACCTACAGTAACTTGCCTTGAAAAGCTGTGAGCTAAATACATAAATATTACTGTATGAAGATAGACAGCTTTGTCAAGATCATCCGAGCTGTTTACTATTGTTAAGCAGCTAAAGAGCCTTCCTACTTCTTCATCAAGCAGCCATAACAGGTCAGCTGATGGGTTTGCATGATTTTTTTGAAGCTAAAATTGAGAAGCTGTCTGCCTCTTTTCTGGATTTAGTGGGTGAGCAAGGATGTACTGGTGCATTTGCAAATGTGTCCATAAATGATGAACCTATTTGGATATTCTTCTCACGCGTTACAGTTAATAATATTGTGTCAGTTTTACAGAAGATGAAATCTACATTTAGTCCTATAGACGAGATGTCTGTAGGTTTGTTGAGATCAATGAAAGATTTGCTTAATTATTTTTTAGGCACATTTGTTTGGTCCTGTCTGGCTGCAGGTGTAGTGCCTGGTTCATTGAAGTGTGTTTCAATGAGGTCGGTAACGTAAGATCCATGCAGTTCTGTGGATGGTTTAGCAAATTGCAGGCCTATTTTGAGTGTGCCAAGCCTGGGAAAGAGAGTTAAACGAGCAGTGCTGCTAGATTAATTTTTAAATGCACATCAAAGTCTTGATGAGCAACAACATGGGTTTCCGAAAGGACACTGCCTTGAGATCTTATTGGTGTCACTGACTGATTCATTGCTGTGGGACCTTGTTCAGGGGCAGATTGGTTATCTATTATTATTTACTGATGTAGCTACTGCTTTCGATTGGTACTCAGACATCTTGTTGAAAAGATTTAATGAAATCAGGGTAGTGGATACAGTGCTGCAGTGGTTTGAATCTTATCTGTCTGATTGGTCATAGCAGGTTAGTACTGAGGCTTGTGAATCAAAATGGTATAAGATAAGGAGAGGGGTCCCACCATTGTCCTCCTTTTTTGTGAAAGCACATTTTAAAAAGGACGTGGAAAGGGAAAGTCCTACGTCCATCTCAGGATGTGGAGAATTATAACACTATTTTACAAGAGGTTCTGCTAAACACAGAGCCCCTTGTAAAATAGCTGCAGAACTGCACGGGTATGCCTTTCCATGTCTGGCAGGAACAGCAATTTTTAAGAAGTAGCATGGGGGAAAACCAGCTGTGCAACACCCCCTCCCGCCACGCACACACTTAGACATGGGAGCAACTTCTGCACTAGCACAAATGACATATTGGTGCAGCACCACAGGTCAGGACCCTTCTACCAACCACAGACCTGATCACAGGAACCCCTCCTCTGGCTGCCCTATGACTCTGAAATCAAGCCCATCGAGACTTAACTTCAAACCCCACCTCCTCCCCCAGCAGCAGACTGCCGACCCACTTCCCTCCAAAGGCCCCCCAACACAATAGCACTATCCTAACCCCCCCCCCAAGTCCCCTCCCAATAGACCGAGAAACGCCAATTCCCATTTGCCATCCCCAGGATTGCCGGGATCCTTGGTGGCCAGTGGGAGCAGGAGCGAGGTCTACTTGCTCCCGCTCAACATGCGGTTGCCTTCCAAAATGGCACTGATTACCCCAAGCGGTAATCTCACAGTACTTCCAGTACTGCAAGCATATTTGGAGTCATCAGAGCCATTTGGAAGGGGTCATTTTTATGGAATGCACTTCCAATGCTGTTGCATCAAAAATATGATGTATTGTCTTTTCAAAAACATCTTAAAGATTATGGGCCTAATTTTCAAATAGGCAGGCTATGCGCCGCGGTGGTGCATAGTCTGCCCGCCGACCCTCTTAACCTGGATTTTCACTTCCGCAGTGGCGGAAGTGAAAATCCTGATTTGTCTGGACACGCTGGCAGCCGCAGAGGCTACATGGGTAGCAGCGATTTTCGATGCTACCTGCTTAGCCTCTGCGCCTTAAATATAGGCCAGGAAAATCCCAGGCAGCCGGGTCACCAGGAGTCAGCACTGACTTGATGACACTAACAAAAGAAAATCATAATGCCCTCTTTATGGGGAGGCATCTTTGGGTTTTCTGGGTGTTTAGAATATAGAAAACAGTTTCTGCCTTGTGAGAGATGCTTGTGCTTAGGGAGAAATAGATTCTTGGTTATCCTTGTAAATGTGTTGTTAAATTGCAAGATAATGTTTATACATTTGAACCTTCAGAGTTAAGGACTTTCCTTGATAAGAGTGTGGATCCAGTAGGCAGTAGTAATGGGATGCATATTATAAATATATAGGGTAGGAGTTTGTTCTCTACTTTCATTCTCTTTTCCTGTTTCTAGAGGTATCCCTCATATCTGGTTCTTTGATCTATGGGGTCTATTCTGAACTGTGTTTAGTGGGTCTTGATGTCCATACTGGATGTCCAGACCCGCTAAATGCCTGGCCTGCATCCGGGAAACAGAGCTCCCCACATGTAGACCTGAACTGTGCAAGGAGCTCTGTTTGTGGGCGGGAGGGGGCAGGATACAGGCAGACTGAGGGCAGGCTGTGGGCGGTGCCATGACCCCGGGATGTACAGGGCCAATTCTGAGGTCGGTCATGTGCGTCCGAGGTGGGCTATTTGTATGGGGAACTTACTCCACTTCGGAGGTGGACTTGAGCAACTTTGAGATGTCATTACTCAGTATATCCATTGGGCAAGCAGTTCTGTGTGCAAATTGAAAGGAAGCTCTGGAACAAGGGGTCATGGGATGAAGGTGAAAGGGGATAAATTCAGGAGTAATCTAGGAAAATATTTTGTTATGAAAAGGGTGGTAGACATGTTGAACAGCCTCCCACTGGAGGTGGTGGAGGCAAGAACTGTATCTAAATTCAAGAAAGCATGGGACAAGTAGAGAGGATCTCTGAGGAAGAGGAAGGGAATATAGAGCTTAGTAGTTTGTATGGAAGATCAGACTGGACTGGCCATATGGTCTTTATCTGTAGTCATTTTCTCTGTTTCTATATTTCTGAGTATTGAAACTATTGGTAAAATAAGTCATTATCACTTTACTTTTCCAGGTTGTGAGTTTTGCCAGCTTAAAGTATGACACATCCTATGACTGGATGGTGTTGTGTATTCTCTGGTGCTCTGTCGTACAGACCCTTCTCCTTCCTGTATTCCTTTGGGCCTGTGACCGCTACAGAGCAGACGTGAAGGCAGTCTGGGAGAAGTGTGTTGCAATCATGTCCAATGATGATATGGACGATGGTAAGAAACGTGCGTTTGTGTGTGTGTCATATGCACATTCCAGTGTAGGCCCTAGTTTTCTTCCTTTTGGTCAAATGCTACCAGCTTTGCACAAAAGAAGTTGCAATGTGTGAATGTACTTCAGTTCATTAGAAGATCAAATAGTGTAGGTTGATTTGAAAAGAAATTACGATCTGATATCTGGGCTTCATGGAACACGTGGAGAAGTTACAGATCAAGCAAGGAATGACTATTGACCTGTACAGGCCTGAGGTTGCTTTGTCATTTTTTAAAATTTTTCCTTTAGCCCTGTTTTATCTTAAATATGGTTATCAATCCTGCAGACAACAGCCCAGATGGTGGAATTCACTCTGATTTGATGTATGAAGGACCATACGACTATTATGGAGGGGATATTATAGCAATGGAACGCATCGCGAAGTATGATTTCTCGGCCCTGGAAAGGGGAATCCCACAGGTCTATCCTTTGAGGGAAATACCAGAGGACAAAATGCAGTATCTCCAGGTAAAAAACAAACATCACACCAAAAAGGGAACCAAAAATGTACTAGAATCACTGACAAAAAATTGGAGCCCAAATACTCTTTTCAATACAATATCAAATAAAATCTTGAAAACACCAGAGAGCTCAACATATGGTCTGACATCTACCTGCCACAACAGTTATGTCTTCGTCGCCCTCTGTTGGTGTATACAGAGTAAAGGTGCTATCCACTGTTATATTGAACTCACTCTGAGTTCAGTATAACAGTATAACTCTGTATACACCAACAGAGGGCGATGATGACATAATTGGCTGTGGCAGGTAGTTGTCAGACCACATGTTGATCTCTCTGGTGTTTTCAAGATTTTATTTGATATTGTATTGAAAAGAGTATTTTGGGTCCAAATTTTTGTTGGTGTATCTCCAGGTAATACATTGAGGCTCTTTCTCCCCTTTCTCTAACCACCCTCTGGTTGAAGATAAATATGTGTTTACTGGGAAAAGCATGCTGATTATTAAAGATAATTAAGATTTTATGTTAATAAGGATTCTGTTTTTAAAAAGAAGAAAGATATCAATTTATTGATTTATTTATCAAAATTTAATAAACTGTTCTTCCCTAAATGCATCAAGGCAGTGTACAAGCCTGCTGACCAAAGAGACAAGGATTTGAATCCCACAGCCCTCCTTATGGTCTGGGCAAGTCACTTAATCCTTCATTGCCTCAGGTATAAACTTGGATTATAAGCCCTCTGGGAATAGGAAATACCTACAGTACCTGATTGTAACTACGACTGGAAAGGTGTGAGGTAAATGCTAAATATGAAACCCTATAAATCACTTTTTGCTGATGCAAAAGGTATTCATTGAAGTAGATGTGAATTCTGTCTCTATATATCCTCGGCAGATCTTCGTTTACAGTAAGCTTGGCTAACGGTTAGCACACACCTTTTGTAACTAGGTCCCATGTTATTCAAATAGCTCGTGCTAACCATTAGCCCAGCTTAGTAAACATGACCCTAGATTTCAAGAGAAATTTCCTGCAGATAACTATAATCAAAGTTGATTGTTGGACTGGTTTTAATGACTCGCAGACTGACATCTGATTTCAGAAAAACTTGGGCAAAATATACAATAAGGTCCCTGGTGATCTCAGATATATTGGAATCAGTTTTACAGATTGTTGTAATTTATTTTGAATTGAGCTCAGACCTTTTTAGTAGTACTTCAAAGCAAGTTGCAGTCAGACACAATAGGTAATTTCCTGTTCCCAGAGAGCTTACAGTCAAATAGGGCAACGCAGAAAAGCTTAGTGTGGCATTTTTCTGGTGCTTTTCCCACACTAGGCTTGCTCTCTGATGCAGAAAGCAAGCTAGCACCAGAAAAACGCCCAAAAAAACATGCTAAATTGCAGTGCACTTGGCATGCAAATCGCATGCAAATGGATACATAAGTAATTGCACGCAATGTAAAAAAACTGCGCTGAAACTTAGCACAGTTCCTTTTTTTTAACGCTGGATCTTCGCATCAGTTTCAGGCAGACGTACAGATCCAGCCGGAAGCAAAAATATCATTTGAGGTGAAGTTTGACACTTCCCCTCAGAAGATCAGGCATTGGGGAAAGTCCCTGATGCCATTGACACACTGTTGGGGAACTGGTGCTCCCCTGAACACCAACCCCCCGACAGGTACAAAATCCATGGTGGTCCAGCGGCCCCAATCCCCCTACCCACCCACTAAAAAAATCCCTGGTGGCCCAGCAGCCCTGATTCCTCTCATCCTACTCAAACAAAACAAAATCCCCAATGGCTCAGTGGCCCATGAACCTCCCACCCACCCAAGCAAAAAAAATCCCCAGTGGCTCAGGAGCCCCGATCCCTCCCTCTCCACTCACTTAAAAAAAAATCCCCAGCGGCCCTGATCCCCACCCCCCCCTCACCCAAACAAAAACAATTCCTGGTGGCCCAGTAGCCCCTGAACCCCTCCACTCCCTTCCGGCACCTTTAATCTGGGACGGGAGCATTTCACTCATGTTCCCACCCCATGCCGCCATCTTGAAAAATGGCAGCACCTGTCTGCACATGGTGCATCCTGGGACAACTCGTGAGTCCCAGAATTCAACACAGGAGGATTATATATTTCAAGATTGTGGTGCAGGGGTGGGAGTGTGTGGGCAATGCTCCTGCCCCAGATTAAAGGTACTGGGAGAGGATGAAGGGATTTGGGGGCCACCGGGCCACCAGAGATTTGTTTATTTGGGTGGGGGGAAATCGGAGCCACCAGACCACCAAGGATATTTTTATTAGGTGGGGGGGGGGGGGGGGGGATTGGGACTGCTGGGCCGCCAGAGATTTTGTTTCTGTTTTGGAGTTGGCATCCAGAGAAAGGCACTGGCCACCCTGACAGTGTCTCAAAAACGAATTGCTCAAATTCAAAGGATACTAAGGTTAATTAAGGAAAAGGGTCTCAGAATAAATGAGGAAGGGTCTAATCAGGCTGCATTATACTGTAAGCCTGAGGACTCACAATCCCCTTCTTTACATCAAGGACCCATACATTCCTTGTACTGTACTGAGGTAAAATAAACTTGTAGATGCAGGCTCTGTTTCACTCTGCGATGACACTTTTCAATACGCCAACAGAGCTAAGCTGTATGGAGAATTAAGCTGTAAGGAGAATCCCGACTCTTTAACCAAATAAAAAGAGTCAAATGACTTATCGGAAGAAACGGTTGAAGTCAGGATGTGGAGCTGGGAGGCACATCCTGACTTCAACTGTTTCTTCCGATAAGTCATTTGACTCTTTTTATTTGGTTAAAGAGTCGGGATTCTCCTTACAGCTTAGTTCTGGCATAGATACTCCATCTGGTGTTCCCAGAAAGCTCTCATTCCCTTTTCTACTCTAGTGGAGTCACTCCTTCAGTATTTACTCCTCCTCAGCAAGTTTAAAGACCAACTCGGTGAGAATCCACCTCAATGCCATTGCGGCCTCTCACCACCTACTGGATGGACAGCCCATCTCCTCACATCTGCTAGCAGTGCATTTCATGAGAGTTTTCCTACTCTCCAAACCACCCATCAAACCACCTCCGGTGGCTTGGGACCTCATCATCGTTTTAGCGCAGCTTCTCAAACTGCCCTTTGAACCATCGGCCACGACCTCCCTAAAGTTCCTGTCTTGGAAGGTAATCTTCCTAATTGTCCTTACTTCAGCTAGATGCATTAGTGAGCTTCAGTCTCTGGTGGCGGACCCCACCTATACCCGATTCCACCATTGCAAAGTCGTTCTTCGGACTCACCAGGTGCTGTCTCCTTTTCATTTAAACCAGTCGATTAACCTTCCAGTTTTCTTTCCTAAACCGCATGCGTCTCAAGCGGAAGCAACTCTGCATTCTTGACTGCAAGCATTCATTGGCTTTTTATCTTCAAAGGACTCAAGGTCATTGTAAAGCCTCGCAGTTGTTCATCTCATTTGACCCTAGTCACCTAGGTCTGTCTGTATCTAAGCGTACGCTCTCCAGATGGATAGCAGACTGCATTTCATTTGCCTCTGACAAAGCAAGACTCTCCCTGGAAGGGCATGTCACTGCTCACAATGTTCGCACCATGGCAAACTCAATGGCGTACCTACACTTGGTAGCCATTGACGAAATTTGCAAGGCAGCACTTGGTCTTCTGTTCATACCTTCACTGCCCATTATTGTCTGGACAAGGACTTCTGTCAGGATGCCATGTTTGGTCAAGCTGTACTCCAGCACCTCTTTCAAACTTAGATGCAACTCCTACCCTCCATCCTGGACTTTGACAATACCAGAAATCCATGTAGGATCCATGACCTCTTTGAGCCTACTCTGAGGCGAACCTCCACTGGTTCTGAGATCACTTCATCTGGCATCTGGGAATTAGGGAGTCCCATATGTGAAGACGACATTCCCACTTGTTCCTGGAGATAGCATAATTACGCACCTGTAACAGGTGATCTCTGAGTACAGCAGGAATTTAGTTTTCACAACACATCCTCCTCCCTAGGAGTTGTAGGGTTTCATTTACTCTCCTTTCTCAGCTACAAGCTCAACTGAGCAGAGGGAATTGGGAAGGTGGGAAGGCAGTCACGCATGTGCAGTGGAGTGCTCCCAAAAGTTTTCCAATTGGACGTTGGGGAGTGTTCCCGTGCAAGCTCCGTAGGTACTGACATCACCTATATGTGAAGACTAAATTCCTGATGTTCCCAGAGATCACCTGTACAAGAGAATAACTACACTTTCTGTGGCAGACAATGGGCACTTACATGCATACTTTCGGTGATCGCTATTCTGTAAGCCCTTGTGTAAGTCTGACCATGTGTATTTTCAGTATGGGGTGCACAGGGGCGAAGTTTGAGCAGAGTGTATGTGAAGCGCAAATTTACATGCATAAATTATAAAATACTGTAACATATGTGTGTGCTTGAAAGATCTAGGCACAGGCATTTACATCTGCCGTAGGAGCATACTTCACTTTATGAAATAGGCCTCAAATATGAGCATGCTAACATGCTTTAATTACGCAGGAGTTTATAAAATTACCCTCCTTATGTCTGTTTCAGGTCAAGAGACAGAAGCCTGTTGTAGAAGCCTACACAAATCCATTTTGCTGTTAACCTTTGATACATTGCACTATAGAAAAAAATATATTCTAGAAGCTCTTAAATAATTTATTTGTTGTTTATATCCTTACTAAATATCTCTCGACGTCACAGAAAGATCTGCTAGCTCTTATTAAAATCATGTCATAGCCCAGATAATACGCTTTTGCAAGTTGTCTTGTAGATTCATAGAAACTTACAACAGATCAAGATCACAAGATATGGTTTATCTATTCGCCGGCTTTCTGCAGACCCTACTTGATTCCCAAAGATTACCCTCCATTACTCACCATTAACAAGCCTCTGTGCTTGCGCCATGCTTTCTTGAACTCCGAGGGCATTTCTTCCCCCATAGCCTCTATTGTAGGCTATTCCATGGATCCTGGAGTCTTTCTGTAAGGAAGGGCTTCATTATCTAACTCTTGAATCTACCACCACCTGTCTCATTATTCCAAAAATGACTGGTCTCTTCTGCATCAGTTGTATCCTTCATGTATTTGAATATCTCTACCAAAGCCCCCATTTGGTCTCCTTTCTTGCAAGATATGCATTCTTAGATTCTTAAAATTTTCCCTGCACCATTTTTGTGATCTTCCTCAAGCTTGTCTTTATTCTGTTTAGTTCAAATGTATTTTATTGATTTTCGCCAACAACACACAACAGACAACTATACGTACAAACAAACCCAACCATATAAGCATGAAAAGCAGTAAGGTGCATACAAAGGTAAATATATATAAGACCTCCTGGCCAAGCTACCTGACTAAGAGGGGCACAGGATAAATAGCCACCCACTTCAAACAGTCAAGGGACGAAGGCAAGCCCCCCAAGGCGTCCCAAAGGACAAGAGGACCAACAAGGACCAACAACCCCCCCAACATGTGCCACCCACTATCACCCCCACCAGTCCAGCATGTCAAAGCAAGCGGTAGAGTCTGGGCTGGCCCAGGGTGTGCTCTTCTCCCAGGCCTGACCCTAAACCAATCACTGAGACGTACTCCCTGCCCTTGCCAGGACATCATTCATCCCTGCACCCCAGCAACATCCACACACCCCACCTCCCCTCCCCCCCCCTCCCCTTCCCCCCCCCCCCACAAGGCAGACACACCTCACATTTCAACCAAATAATAGACAGTAACCCCAATCATCAACGCCACCTATCCATCATAATCCACCTAGGACCCTACGACGCACTCGGATCGGTAAGAGAGAAAGATGAGGCCCCCAACCATCCAAGAACCGCTGCCAGCGCCCCGGGTGCCCGGCAGCAAACAGCCGATCCAAAAGCAAGTGTTCATGGAGCTTCACTCGCCAAATACCATACACAGGTCCCGAAGCATCCAGCCACTTCTGGAGTATGGTCAGTCGAGCCAGCAGCAACACCAAGCGCACCCAATGCAGCGTCCCGGGACGAAGGCCAAGCCCCCCTGCGTCCCCCCACACATCCAGGACCGCGTTGCCCGCACTCAAAGAGAGGGGCCGCTGCAGACATCGGGTCAAATGACGAACCACCCGTTCCCAAAACATCTGTACCCGCGGGCATGTCCAAAACATATGCCCCAACGTGGCTCGGGCGTCCTCACACCGGGGGCATCCAGGAACGCTAGCGAGCCCGGCCCGCCATGCCCTGTGCGGAGCAAAATAAAGTCGACGCAATATTTTAAACTGGGCATCACGGTGAAGTACCTGCACGCTCAACTTGGGAAGGCCTGCCAACGCATGCAGCATCCCCTCTGCGGAAACCACTTCCCCCAGTTCCGCAGACCAAGCCCTGGCTAGCTCATCCACCGGTATCGGCTCGGCAGCCTCCCAGAGCATCTGATGGAGGTAGGAGACCCTCACACCCACATCCGCTCCCCTGAGCGCCGCCTCAAGAGAGGAGCTAACCTCCCCCCGCAAAGCCTCCCGAGGGACTCCCCAAAGGTAACTACATGCCTGTAAATAGGGGAAGAAATCTCGCGGCTCCAACGGGTATTGCCGGCAAAGCTGTGAAAAATCCTCCACCGCCCCGTCCAGTGTAACCAACTGTTCCAGATTTTCAATCCCCAGTCGAGCCCATCTAGCAAACAAGGATCCCCCCCATCCGGGTAAAAAGTCGGCATTCCCCCGCAACGGGAGGTAGGGAGAATAATGCGCCGACAAGCCTCGTGTCGTACAGAGAAGGCGCCAGGCCTGCCGAACAGGGTCTACCAACACCTCCCGAAGGGTCCGAGGAAGACCCCGCATCCTCCGGGCGTGGAGAAGAAACCTCGGGTGCAACGGCTCCACCGCCTCCCGAAACAGTTCCAAAGGCGAGCAATCCTCGAGATCCCAGAGCCAGTCCCGTGCAATACGCAACAGACAAGCCACATTATATTTACGAAGGTCAGGAAGACCTAGACCCCCCAAAGGACACGGCTGTTGGAGTACCTCCAGACGAAGCCTTGGCCGGCGCCCCCGCCACAGCAGACGATTAAGCAGCATTTGTATCTTCCGCAAATCCTTACTCTTAAGAAACAACGGGAGTATCTGAAGCATATAAAGAATCTTGGGAAACAAGGCCATTTTATACAACGCAACCCGGCCTCCCAGGGATAAAGGCAAATCCCGCCACTTGTCCACCGCCACCGAGACAGCATCGACCAACTTAGATACATTAAGAGAATATAGGTCTTGCAACCGAGTCGGCAAATAGATGCCAAGATACTTGAAGTGACCGGTAGCCCACCGCAGCGGAAAAGCGCCAGACCACCCCTGCTGAGCAGCAGGACCTAACAACATCGCCTCAGATTTATCCAGGTTCAAACGAAACCCCGACGGCACCCCGTACTCCTGAATAAGCCGTAAGAGAGGAGGTAATCCCTCTCGAGGACTGCCCAGATGCACCAAGAGATCATCGGCAAACGCCGCGACGCGGACCTCAGCCCGACCCACAGAGACACCCTTAAACTCCGTGGCAGCTCGGATCCGCTGTAGCAAAGGCTCCAATGTCAAGACAAATAAAAGCAGGGAGAGCGGGCAGCCCTGCCGGGTGCCCTTCTGGATGTCGAACATCTCGGACATGACGCCATTCACCAAGAGCGCCCCTTTGGGCTCGGCATAAAGTAGGCGAACGACATCCACAAAGAACCCCGAAAAGCCCATCGCATCCAGTGTCTGATACATGAAATCCCAATTCACCCTATCGAACGCTTTCTCAGCGTCGAAGCTAATCAGCAGGGATACGTGGGCCACCACTTGCTCCGCGCACATGGAGAGCAGAATACGCTGCACACTAAAGGCGGCATGACGGCCCCTCACAAAGCCCACCTGGTCCTTATGAATCAGATCTGGCAGGAACTGCGCTAACCGATCCGCCATGATTTTAGCCAATAATTTAATATCTACGTTAAGCAGCGAGATAGGGCGATACGAACTAGGCAGAAGCGGGTCGCGTCCAGGCTTTGGGAGGATAGTGATCAATGCCTTATTGGCTTCATAAGGAAACCGTCCCCTGCGTACCAAATCCTCAAAGTAGCCCACAAGGGGGACCACCACATCACCCCCCAGCGCCTTGTAGAACTCGCTGCGGTAACCATCAACCCCGGGTGCCCGGCCCAACTTTAAATGCCTAATCCCCTCCTGTACCTCCCGACCCAGCAATGGCTGACTCAAAGCCTGCCTGCCCTCCTCGCTAAGCCGGGGCAGACGGCAGTCACTAAGAAAGTCCTGACCGGCCGCTGCCGGAGCCCCCTCCCCCTCATAAAGATGCCTAAAAAAATCAGTAAAGACCGCCTCTATATCGGCACCATCTCGCCTGAGAGTCCCATCAGCGTGCCGTACAGCCCCGATGGTGCGAGGACCTCCAGCAGGCCGCACCAGGGATGACAACAATCTGCCAGCTCTGTTGCCGTGTTGATGCAGCCGGAATCTGTAGTATAACAGGGATTTTTGAGCTCTCCTATGAAGGAGCATCTCCAGCTCGGTCTGGAGCTCCCGCAACTTGCGGAGGTTTTCCACGGTCCGACTGCCCGCCAGCACTCTCCGCGCCTGCCCCAAGTCCCGCTCTAGCCGCACAATCTGCTGATTCAGCCTCCGACGCCGCTGACTGGTATAATTAATAATGTCGCCACGAAGGACGGCCTTACCCGCCTCCCAGAGAAGAGCGGGAGAAGTCCCGGGCTTATCGTTGAGGGCAACGTAGTCTTTCCAACGGTCTCGAAGAAACGCTTCAAAGTGCCGGTCCCCACAGAGTTCCAGGGGATAACGCCATAACCGGCCCCGACCCGGGTTGCCATCGCTAAGCTCTAAAATCACCATCGCGTGATCGGACAGAACAGAGGGACCCACCGCAGCATCTCGAACCCGACTAAATAAGGAAGCGGAAACCAAAAAATAATCTATACGGGACCACGAACCGTGTGCCCGAGATTGATGCGTATACTCCCGGTCCCCCGGGTGAAGGGTCCGCCAGATGTCTAAGAGCTGATGGCCATCACACAGTCCCCAGAGACGCCGCCGCGTCCTCTGGTTCCGACCGCCGACCGGCCCGGAACGATCCAACTCAGCATGCAGCACTTCATTGAAATCTCCCCCAAGTACAACCTGATATCCGACCGTGCCCACCAAAATCCGGGTGAGAGCCCGAAAAAAACTGGCGTCGTAAACATTCGGGGCATAAACCGAGCAAAGCGCCACTTTCATCCCCGCCATTGTCCCCCACACACACACATACCTGCCCTCAGGATCAGTCTCCACACGCTCCTCCAGCCAATCCACGGATCGGGCAAACAGAATGGCTACCCCCCTCTTTTTCCCCACTGCAGGGGAGCCATACATTTTAGCAATGTGGCCCTTACATAGCTTCCCATGTTCCTCCATAGACTGGTGGGTCTCTTGTAACATGACCACCCCTATCTGTTTACGTTTCAAAAGTTGAAGCACCTTATAGCGCTTGATCGGGGAACCAAGGCCACAAACATTCCAGGACGCTATCTTAACACCAGTAGTCATGGCATCTTTGCCCGAAGGGTCCCCAAAGAGCCAGCAACCAAGCTTCCATAGAGTGAAGACCCCCCCAGCCTGGGGTCTCACCCATCACCCACAACCAAAACTCACACAACAACCGCAGCCACTCACCAACATACAAAGAGTTACCGTCAATCCCACACGTATCTGCCTTACCCATTACTAACCATTCATTCCACCCAGACCCTCCTCCCCCCCCAGCCCCCCACCTTCCCCCCCCAACCCACCCCGCACCCTCCCCCCTCCCCTCCCCCCCCAACCCACCCCGCACCCTCCCCCCTCCCCCTTCCTTCCCCCTTCCCCAACGCAATCACCTCTACCTCCCAGCCCACCTCCACCGCAGGCCTCACCGGGACCTCCAGTGCTTGCAGAACCCTCCCCTCCCCCAGGCAAGTCATCTCCCCCCCGCTATCCCCGTTGGCCAGACCCCCATCCTATCCCCGGGTTCCCCCATCCCCATTAGCCAGCCTACCCTCCCGCCCACAGAAGTCTACAATGACGAAAGTGACAAAAGTGACAAAACCCAGCCCCACAGAGTATCTCCAAGATCCTCATATGCAGCAGAAATCATGATAAGCTGCATGGAGAACACAGTCCCCCAACTTCAGGGGGCAAATACAGCTCCAGCTTGTGCAGGGCCGGGGTCACATTGCAGGAGGGAAGCACCCGCAATGTCCCAAACAGTTGCCGCGCGAGAGGTTACTCCCGCAGCTCCACAAGCCGTTCCCCCCAGACCATGGCGGGCGACCCCCCCCCCCCACGTTTCCCCCTCGTGAAACCCATATCCCGGCCTATCCAGCCAGGCCTGAGCAACGCCAGAGGGAGAGCAAGAGCAGTATGAACATTTAGTAAGTGAGTGAAACAAACATAGGAATTAAGAGAAAATTACACAGATCCAATAAAAGGAAATTGGGTACATAAGATAAGTACAAAATTCCTAGCAATCTCAGAAAAAAGAGGAAGAAGAGAAAAAAAACACTCCGATCCCTAGGCTTGTAAGTGCCATAAGGCCAATTAACAAATATACAAAAACTAAGGCCAGCACGGCCCCGGGGCTAACCGCAAGCCACTCAACCAGGCATCGGTTAATATCCCTTCCAGCAGAACATGCCGGAACTAACCAAGGTAGCCGCGGTAAGGCAACGGAGCCTCCATCCAGCCTCCCCCCAAGAACTGAAAAAAAAGGGGGAAGAGAGGCCTAGGGGGAAGGGGGAGAAAAGAGCAATACCTCCCCACGGCCATGCAGGCCCGTAAACCCCCCACCAGCCTCACCAAGTCCCGGAACTAACGTTCATCAGTCTCCGCAGGAGAAGAAAGGGACCAGGGGAGCTCTCTGCCGCCAACTTCACTGGGGATAGTCCTGTCCCTCAGCTCAGGCCATTACAGAAGTCCAAGGCTGCCTCCGGTGTAGCAAAGGTTCGCCGACCCCCCTCATAGTCGACCCGAAGAGTCGCTGGATAGACCATCACAAAACGAAGGCCACGTGCAATCAGCCGGCTGCATACATCTTTGTACGCGCGGCGCCTCTGAGACACTCCAGCCGAGTAGTCTTGGAATATCAGGATCCTGCCCGGCTCACCTCCTGAACGGCGCTGCAGTCTTGACGCACGCAGGACCCCCTCCTTCTGAGCAGCATTCAAGAAGCGGGCGATCACCGCTCGGGGTCTGTTGTCGCCGGTCCGTAGAGGCCCCAGCCGGTGCACCCCTCTCCAACACTATGGCCCCCATCGACTCCTCCAGGGGCAGATTAGCAGGCAGCCACCGCTCCAGGTAACCACACAGATCCTTCTCTTGTACCGCCTCCTCGATACCGATAAAGCGCAGGTTGTTCCGTCGGCTCCTATTCTCGAGGTCCTCAAGCTTCTCCGCGTGTCGGGTCAGGGCCTCCTCCAGCTTTTTAAGTCGGGCTCCATCTTGCCCACATGTGTCCTCAAGAGCGCCAAGACGCTGCTCCACCTGCTCCACCCGGCGGTTAAAATCGCCAACCGCCTGGGCCACCTCAGTGATCTGGGAAGCCAGACCTCCCAAGCGGCCCTCCAGGGCTTCCACCACAGCCCTCGAAACCTCCGCTACCAAGGACGGCGCGGCCGCTTGCTGGGTCCCGTCAGGGGCGCTCTCCGCCATCTTGATGTCACCACCTCGGATCCGCTCCCGGCGGGGGGGTTTTTGCGGCCATGCGGGTTCTTCCTGACAGAGGCTTCAGCGAATAGGCACCCCTTGTCAAAGTAAGTGTGCGGTCCCCCGGCCTGCGGCAAGGAATGCTCAATAAAAGGATAAATAGCCGGGGGAGAGGGGACGGGTTCCGGAGCTAAGTAGGAGACGTCCTGCTTAGCCCACCATGCCACCGGAAGTCCGTCTTTATTCTGTTTAATGTGCCACTCCCCTATGTTTCCTTGCCCAAAATACATGCTTTTGCATTTAAATTTGCATTAGATCTTAGCAAATTTTCATGAAGATAAATATGCAAACACTGTTGTAGTGCCTCTGCATCTGGCCACCATTATTAAAGAGGACCCAGATAATCAACTGCTTGCCCCAGTACAAGCATTATGGAACCTGTGTGTCTTTTTGGGAAACTGCTAGGTACTTGTGACCTGGATTGGCCACTGTTGGAAACAGTGGGCTTGATGGACTTTGGTCTGACCCAGTATGGCATTATGTTCTTATCTCTCTTCCAAGTTCATTCTGCCATTCTTTCCCTTTCTTGATTTCCCCAGTCTTGGAAATATCCCAGTCTAAAGCAGCTGTTCCTGTCACCAGGAACCCATACCAAGCTAGAAATGTGCCCTATGCGACTGATTAATCTGGTGCCCCTCCTCCATCCAGCCATATGCAGTAACTTGCTTTATTTGAGCTTTCAGGAAGCACAGTGATATCAGCGCTGCTTTTGTACTTGCACCCTGTGCGGCCGCACCGCTCACACGGCCCTAGGAACGGCCCTGCCTGTCACAACTACTACCCTATATTCCATATCTGTCAATTCATAAACCGCCATGTTTACCTTTGGTATGGATAGAAGAGTGGTATGAGGTCATAGAGACTGGGCCCTTCTGTTCCAGCAGATTCTGTCCCACTAGGGCTAAATTATGATGGTTACCTAGTTTGGTCTTATCTTGTCCCTTTTTCACCTGTATGGGATGCAGTGCTCATCGCTGCTTGACCATTCTTAAAAACGTTTTAAGGTCCCTACTCCATATTTTATCAGCTCTCTCTGATGTGTCGTTTCTGTCTTGCAAATCTTTCATCGTTGTTTTCCATCCATTCTCAAAGACTTCATCCTCCATAGCTAATTCAACAAGGCAAAGGCAATGCTCTACTCTTCTTGAATTGCAGCCGCTGAGCCCAAAATACCCACACGGCAGGAAAAGCAAACACATTCAGTATCCTTCAGTCTCAGGGATACTGAAGCAGCCGTCCTCCTGTTACTGTGGAAGCGAGAACAGAAAAACAATGTTGTCGGCTATGGACTGAAAAAGTAGCGTAGGCAGCCTTAAGATGTCTAAAATAGGAATCTGAAAGTCATCTTCATTCAAATAAAATATAAATAATAGCCCACAAGGATTCCATTATAAAGTGCATTGTTTAGAATGAGGGTCTTGCAAAATGCACCAGAGGGTTTGTTTCTGCATTCAGAATTAATAAGTGAACTACTGAGTGGACATGATGGCTTTTTGTCTTGCTATTGTGCTAATTATGGATTTCATAAGGGTAATTTTATAAACTTCCGTGGAGGTAAATAGGTTAACGAGTACATGTTTCAGGCTTTTGTTATAAAATGAAATATGCATGTACTTCATAATTGGGACATAAGTGGTATAAAACCTTGTCAGACTAGTTGAAAATTATGGCATCTCTAGGGCAGGTGCCTAGATTTTGCAGGAATATGCATAAATTATACCATTTTATAACTTACACATGTAAATTTGCCCTCTACCGGTACTCTGCCCCGTGCACACCCACACTGAAAGTACACACAACCAGTCTTATGTGTATACTTACAAAATAGCAGTCAGCTAAAGTATATATGTAAGCGCCCATTCAAGACTGCAAGTCCTTGAAAATAGTGACGTACGGGCATAAATAGTGCATACCTTTAAAATTACTCCCCATATGTGCAACGTCAAATGGTAAAAATATACATTTTTTTATCCAGCACTACTCTAATGTTTCATGAATATTTATTGTATTTTTTACATGAACTCATAAGTAGTGAAATGTTTAGAAATGCTTAACATCTCCAAGCACACCTCTCAAGCAAAGATCAAGGCTGTTCCCCATCGTTCTTTCAACATTTTTTCTTGATAAATGCCTGATGCAACTTTGCTCAAACAGTTTTGGCTGATTATATTTGAACCTATCAGATTTTGATAGCAATGGCGTCTTTATATGTTTGTACAGCGCTGTGTATGCCTTATAGCGCCATATAAATGATTAATAGCACTAGTAGTGTGTTACAATTCATCGGCAATTTAAAATATTTGTATTTGTTGTTAAGTGCCATGGAATCGATATTGACTCATGGCGACCCTCTGGATAGCTGTCCTAAACTGTGTTCAGTCTTCAGTCAGGCAGCTAATAGTTGATAGAGGGGCATCCATAGCTGCTGTTATTGTATGGATCCATCGCATTGCTGACCTTCCTCTTTAGCGCCAACTTTCAACTTTGCCACGCATGATGTCTTTCCCTAATGATCTTTTTCTTCTCATAGTA
Organism: Ichthyophis bannanicus; assembly: GCA_033557465.1. Taxonomy (NCBI): domain Eukaryota; kingdom Metazoa; phylum Chordata; class Amphibia; order Gymnophiona; family Ichthyophiidae; genus Ichthyophis; species Ichthyophis bannanicus. Next base: position 82,462,089 of record CM066042.1, read on the forward strand.
TCAAAGTCGAAGTGTTCTCATTTGTGCTTCTAAGGCAAGCTTAGGTTTGATCTCCTCTAGTACCAACTGATTTGTTCTTCAAGCAGTCCATTAAAATTAACAGTTTTAAATCTCTAGTTGTGGTTTTTCGATACCGTTCCTGGTGCAGGTAATGTTTCTGATTTCCAAAATGGTTATCTCTAATTTCTCTATGGGAGGTTTGGGAGGGGGGATGCACCCAGTTTCAAATGCTAAATGACATTTACATTTGATTTTGCTCTCTCTCTTTCGTAGGTCCCTCCTACAAGGCGTTACTCTCATGATGAAACGGATATATGGACAACAGGCCAGATTCCAGTCTTTCTTCAGAGCTGGGGGTCAATGGAGGACATGGCTGCCATACCTTTCTTCAGCTTGCCAAGGAATGAGAAAAGGAGAAGCAGCCTGATGTCCTATCATGAGGACAGTGCTTCCTATCGTAAGAGACGGAAGTCTGCAGAAAGCATCATTTCCCTCAAACAATTGGCCATGGAAGAGCTCTACAAGGAAGACTATAAATGTTTCAGCAGGGAGGAGATAGTGAGCTTTATTGACGAGACACCACATCCGAGCCCAAGCAAAGGCTCTGTGAGGTCATCTTCCATCTCCCTCATCCCAGATCCTTTCCAGCATCAGCTAGTGCCCCTCTCACACTTCCCTCTTACAGACTTTGAACGGGAGCCTCAGGTCTTGCGCAGGTTCCCCACACAGGGAAAAGGCTGCACACTCACTGTGCCTGGGCCTCACAGGGCGCAGGATGATCACAGACGCTTTTATACAGAGGGACACAGGGGGACCCGTAGCAGTCAGAAACAGACTGACACATCGGAAACAAAAACGCTCGATGAACTAGCGGCTGGAAGCAGCCGCTCAGAGTCTGGAGGGTATGGGACAGATCTGAGCAGCACCTGGGGAGAGGAAGAAAACCTGAGAAAAGTTGAAAGCAAAGGAAGCGCAAACAGTTTTTTAAGTTCTCCATCTGCCTCCTCTGGATACATAACTTTTCATTCAGATTCTATTGGATCCGCTTCTTAGGAGGAATTGTTGAACCCATGAATGCTTTTTCCTAGACTTCTGTTTTTTTATATTAAATTGTGGGGGGGGGATCTTGGAGGTAAGTAGGGTGGGATATAAGATAAATTACAAATACTTGTTTAAGTATCTGAAACTGGTAAAGCATCAAAGAAATGATCTCTGTTTCCAACCATACCAAAATAGACCTTTGTAAATTAGTATAATATCTGAAAGCTCTATCAAAACGCAAGCAGAGCTTGTATACTACTTCCTAACCCTTTCCTCATAAAGATATATTGCAATTATAATAAGGAAAATATAGATAGTGCTGTAGCAGCAACAGAGCATCAGGAAAAAAAGTAAGCATGCTAAATTTGAGGTCTGCTATTTCACTAAACTTCTGTTGTCTATAAAGGGCCATTTGGAATTTGTCTTTGGTTTGCACCATGTGACCTTTGGATCTGTATAGAAGTCTCCGCAGGACCGGAGCCAAACCTAACCCTACCCCCTTCTCACAGGCCAAACCACACTTTTTTTTCATTACAGCATGAGAGAAGCAGTAGAGAGAAAATATGAACAGATATTTGGGCATTTTATATGACTCAGGAATTTCTCAAAATAGAGACTGAAATCAGTACCAGCAATAGATGTGTAGAATAACTAGTATACCACAGTTCCCTCCACAGCAACAACAATAATTTCCTTTTAAAGGAAGCCATGCAAATATCTGCAATATGATCATATCAAATGAAGAAAAGTCATTTAGCAGGAAGACTGTCACTTAATGTAACCCACCAGTCACCATCCAGGAAATTGCACATGACCATGGCTTCTTAAGGTTCAGGCCCCATATCCAGCTCACAGATTTAGGTGTTAAAAGTGGTGGAAAAGCTAGGTGGAGAGTTAGTTATTCTAGACTGTGGGAGGATCTTTAGATTTCATTTGCAAGAAGAGAAGTTAACTGCATATAGTAACATAGTAAATGACGGCAGATAAAGACCAGTATGGTCCATCTTGTCTGCCCAGCAAGGTGGCAAGAGTAGGTGCACCTGCTGCTCTATGCAGGTCACCACTCCCCATGTCTTTGTTTAGGGGTGACCCCATCGCTTCGTGTAGGGCACCTCTGTTTTTTGAGAAATTAGATAGTTAAGTTTATTTTGATTTTATCCTGTTGCTATAAAAGGATCACCAGTATCTAGGTGTAGGAAAAAGGCTGGTGGGGGGGGGGGGGGAGGGGGGGGGGAAGGGGGGCATGCAAAAAGACTGGTGGGGTGGAGGGGCATTTATTAGCCTGACAATTATGTGACTTGCGAAGTCGATGTGTAAGGTACAATGCGAAGCTTAGAGTGTATATGTACCTGAGGATGTAGAGTTAAAATTTGCTTTTCTGGGGCAAGTTATATAAAAGCAAAGTTAATTTTTTTAAAAACTTGCACAAAAATATATCTAACACATTATAAAATCAGCATTTTTTGTTGATAGAACTATAAAATACACATATGTCAAGCAAGTGATGGATTGTGAACATGATTATTGTACTACCTCACCTTTCCCCCAACCACAGATATTTACACAGGGCCCAGTACTGAAAGGGATTAACACAGTTAGCAGACCCGATAACCGTGTTAATCCCCTTATCCAGAATATCTGCAGATAAGGAGATTAGCACAATGTTGAGCTGTTGCCCTGTTAACAACACGTGACGAAAGTCAGGCGCAGTAAAGGTTGTCCTAATTTTCGCCGCAAAAGCTAACCAGACAGCGTTTGAATGTCACCGCTGCCTGGTTAGCTTCCGGGCAACCCAGATATTCAGTGCCGGGGCTGGATATGGCCCTGGAATTGAATATCTGGGTTTAAACCTCGGCAGTGATAGCTAGTCGTATTAGCATGGTTAGCTGCCGCTGCTGAATTACCCCCCCCAGTTTTCAGAGATCTTATTAAGGTGATCGTTATCTCATAACAGGTAGGGGAGGGGGTAATTTGATAAAGGATTTTGCATGTGCAAAGCCTGTTTCACACATGAAAAAGAATTTTTTTTAAAAATTGTGCATCAGTAAATAGGTGTAGAAGTGGAAGCAGCCGCAAGGTGGTACATACTTATACCTTTGCCCATGTGTAGGCATTCCCGGGGGCATAGTTTGGGCAGAGCAGTGGTGGAGTTGTAATGTATACACATGTTTTATAAAACCCTCAAGCACACACTTCGCGGCATGTTTGCTAAACATTACTGCATTAAGTGCTTCCATGCATAGGACTAAAATGGGCCATGGAGGAACTTAATGCGCGGTAACGTTTAATAAACACACACAAATTTTCACCATCTTCAAACTGGATGTAAATGTGTGTCAGTATTTGTGCACTATGGGTCTATAGGCGCATTTTTTTCTTCATAAAATAGGCCATCATCAACAAATAAGGACTCAAGTGATTCTGCAGTGGAAAAAACACATTCAGTATAGCAGAGCTTACGCACGACTCCTTCCTAAAGAGAAATCGATTCAGAAACTTTTTTGAATCGATTTCTCTTTGGGAGAGAGTAGTAGTTAAGCTCTGCCATATTGGATGTGGTTTATAAAATAGGTGCCTTTTTGGGTTTTCTCATATAGACATTCTGTTTTAAAATCAGGCCCATAATGGATAGCATTTGCAACCACACATCAAATTCCTGAGTCCATCTCTGCTAAAAAATACAAGCAGCACAGTCAGAGGGCATTGAAACCCTAGATAGTCCACTTACTCAGGTGTGCTAATGTTAACCTGCATTAATTCACCATTAATGTGCATTGTTAGTTGAATAACATGTTAAAATAGGGCGCATTAATGGTGAATTAGTGCAGGTTAACATTAGCACACCTTAGTAACTAGACCCCCTGCAATAGAAAACAGCCATGCAAACTTATTCTTTTGTGTATTTTAAAATTAACAATATACAGAAATATAAGAGGCTCTTTTACTGAAGTATGTTCAGGTGCAAAAAGCTATCGTGCTTTTAATGCAAAAATTAACAGGCATTAGGTGTAAAGCCTCTATGGTAGCTGTAGGAGGCATAGCCAACATGTTCCCAACACTTAACGCACGGGTGAGTACCCAAACTCAGAGCGTTATCACCATGGGTGCACTTAACTCCACTTACTGAGATGGCGTTAGGTACACCCGCACTAATGACAGCATTGACTGTGTGCGCTATGTCGCCCTATGTTAAATGTAATACGCTCACCATGCCTACTCTCCACCCTGACCCTGCCCATTCAGCAGCCTAATGCACAGGTGGCAGCGTGAGAATCAGCGCATGGTAACTGTTATGCCCCTGTGGGAACAGTTAACCATGGGCCCTTGCCCACAGTTACCATATGCATCTTAACTACTAAGCGCTCTTAAGTAAAATAACTGCATAACACATTTCAACATTCAAGTGTTTCTCTTTTTCTCTGTACATTTCAGCCAGCTGATCTGATCAGACTGATCTGCTTAAGTGAATGTCAAAAGGTTTTACCAGAGTTAATGAAGGATAAAACAGTTTCAGGCTTTGAGAGCACAGGGAAAGAAGGCCAGTCTAGTTGATGTCCTTCAGTCTACACAACACATCACTTAAAGGTACATCTTTAAAAACTTTTGTAATTAGAAATTAGGAAACTACTTTAAAATTTCTTCAGTTTTCTTAATTTATATAAATGTAGCCTCCTCCTAGGTACCCTTTTTAGACAGGGGGCTCACTCGATTCTAGAGAAGTCACCTGACAGAGTTGATCTAGACCTGGTTTTACCCTACTGCATGTACTGTACAGTAAGAACTTGTTCTAATTTTCCAATTGCATTACCTAACAAAAGAAAAACTACACATTTGTGCATGCAGTGAGTTAAAGGATAAAGCCAGGACTTGATCAACTTGTTGGATGAATCTGTAACCAGTTGATTTCCCTAATTCTAAGGCTAAGTTCCACAAAACCTTTCCAAACCCTGGCATGGATCCTCTGATGGGAGTATTCTCCACTTCAAGGCCAAAAGCATATAACTAACAACTTCAAGGAGACATTTCAGGCACAGTTGTGGTGTTCTAAAATAGAAACCAAAATAAGCTTCTTCATAGCAAAACAGTATAGATGGTAACAATTTAAATTGCAGATTCCCAGGATACAGTTTCAAAACAAAATAAGCTTTTCTGATCTTTGCTTCCACACTGTCCTGGGACCCCTCCCTCCTTCTTCTGGACTTTGGGTACCTGCTACTCCAAATGCTCAAATCTCTACATTTTTATGCCATTTCTCCTCTTATCCGGACTCCTTTTGGACTTCTGGATCAAGTACCAGTTGGGCAGCTCTCTTTTTTTTCCTTCCACATGACTGGGTACCACCTTCCACATGATAGGCATGCATCTGATGTATGTTTCTCATTGCTTTTGGGTAGATCTTTGCTCTCTCCTGGAGTTCAGATCAGGGTCCTCTAGTGAAACATTAACACCCTCAGATCAGGAACCCTCTCCATTCCACGGCTGAATCTGTCACGAATGCCAGAAGCACCACCACAGACACTTTAATGAATGGTCTTCTGCTTCCACTACTGGACACCAGAGGCAGGAGGCAGGCTTCTTTCCTCTCCAGCTCCAGAAACCCTTGGGAACAAGGAACCAATATTCTCCTTCTCTGCTCCAAAAATCCTCTGACTAGAATAGTCTAGGAATTCACACTTTGATTGAAGGACAAAGTGGTATACAAATCTGGTTAAATAAATAAAATTCAGTAACCAACACCCAAGACTATACCATCGTGGTCTCTTCTGGGGGAGTACCATAGCAAAATGGTTCAGTCCACTCTATTGTGACAGTCTTAATATGTCCTCCACCAGAGCTCCAAAGACCTCTTTACATAAAGGTATAGACAGACTTGGCAGAGTTCCTTTGCAAAGGCGAATTTACATTTCAGGCAGTTTCAGATTTATTTTCATGGAAATTTGTCAACAGAAACAAGTAGGCAAAATTCAGATTAAATATTCAGCAGGGCATCTGCCTAAGGAGGCGCAGTTTCATGGGCAGCAACGGCGCTGGTGCAGGAGATGTCAGCAGTAATAAAAAAGAAACTGCTAGCGCTGCCAACCTCTCCTTGCATTGCCATTGCAACACTGCTGCTATCCCCTTGGCAGCACGAAATGTGTCTCAATGCAGCGGCACAGGCCTCTGAGCACACCTGTATGCTCTAGATATGCCCCCTACGAGACAGGAAGTTTCTGGGGGGGGGGGAGAGGGGGGCTTCAGCGTGCACATTTAGTGTTGCAGGGCAGATAGCAATAACGTTGCAATGGCAGCAATAGAGGTAGGCCCCATAGCGGGAATGGATTGGGGAAGGGATTCTGGGCACCAGGACAGAGATAGTGAAGGGGAGGGGAGATACTGAACATATGGATGGAGCAGGGAAGAGGTTGGGCACTTGGGGAGGAGGTAGGGAAGAGGAGGGGAGATGCTAGACATGCGGTGAGTGGGGAGTAAGGAAGAAGAGGGAAGATGTTAGACACTTGAGGAATATGGAAGGGATGCTCAGCAAAGAACGAGGGCCTTATTTTATTTATAAATTTATTTATAGTTCTTTTTTTATACCGTTTTATCATTTCAGTCAAAGCAGTTTACATTGTAACTTAAACTTGGTAATGTACATTAAACAGGGACATTGATGACTTGGATTTTTCTGAGGCAATGGAGGGTTAAATGACTTGCCCAAGGACATAAGGAGTATGAGAATCAAACCTTGAGCAGTGGGAGGGAGGGAGGGAGGGAGGGGTGAAGGTTTATCTAGGGTGTCAGAGGGTGTGGGTGTGGGGGTGCACAGCTAACGTTTTCTTGAAAGATCAGATACCTCTGGGCCAGCCCTGATATCCAGACATGGATTTTTTAAATATTTTTTTTAATATTCCAATCATAAAATTGGAAAGAAAACAAAATTTGAACATATCCAAACACATAAGCAAAAAATGTCAGTGATTTTTTTCCATGGATATGAGCCTGCCAAAATAGAGAGCTTCCAGTTGGTCCCTCCAGTCCAGATGCATGGGTTATACTCATCCACCAGCAGATGGAGACTGAGAACAAACAAATCAGAGAGCTGTTTAAGTAGCCTGTGCTTCCTAGCAGAGCCAGTACTTCTCAATCTCCTGCAGATAGATGATCATAAGCTTGTGTTAGCTGTTTATTTTCTTAGTGCTGGGCTGCATTTTGTGGTGCACAACCTGGTGGCGCCTGGTCCCTCCCCCATCTTCTCACCCAGCCACTTCTCAGGGCCCCCTGAGTGAGCAGGAAGTGGTTGCTCCTCCTTCTCCTCCCCATCTTCTGGGAGCGGGCCAGAAGCTAAGCCTTTCTGAACTTTTGCACTTTCCTTCCTCCAGAGGAAAAACAAAAGTTTAAAAAAAAAAAGAGAAGAGGGCAGCATCAGGGAGAAGAAGCAGCAGAGGTCGTAGTGAGTAGCTAATTGAAGGCCTCCACTGGGAGGGTTTCCCGTGCCGTGCGCACATGGCCAACACTGAATGGACCCAATGTGCAGCATGAGGCAGCTGCTAGAGCCTGCTCTCCACAGCTGGTCTTTGCCACGTGTGTATCAAGGGAACATGATTACTGCGAAGAGTCTGGCCAGCAGGTCAGTGACCTCAGAAGCTGCCTCGGCGGGGTTTCCTTGCCACAGCGGACCCTAGGGAGACTGTGACACCTGCAATTTTGGCAGGAACAGCCGCCATTTTAAATTCAGCATCCGTGGCTGCAGCGGAGAGAAGGGAAGCCCCAACCTTGCAGCTTGTGTCCCAAGATCCATCAGGATCCCTTGGGGGGGGGGGGGTCATTGGCAGTGAGGGCAAGTCCCAGAATTTGTATTATTGCTGCATCAGGCCTATCTTATGCAGCAGGGGCTGGGGGAGAGGTCTCCAGGTCTAGGGTCTCCCTCTTCTCCTGGAGGACCTGGAGCCTTGGTGGCAGGGAAGGGCCTGTGCTGAGAGCACTCCCCTGAAATGGATGATAGTGGGTCCTTGGGCTCCTCGAGGGTCCTTCAATCCATATCCTGAGGAGGAAGAGCTCTCAGACTCCTCGGCTATCCAAATTTTCCATAGGGATGAGCTCCCCTCCTTGACTTTGGCAGCCTTGTGGATTGCAGATGTTCCGCTTCTGGCTCCCATGGAACAAGTGGCGGATCCACTTCTGGAAGGTATTCCTAAGCCTCCTCATTCCTTCTCTTTCCATAGGGCTGTGAAGACCATGATTGATGAAGAGTGGAAGGTACCTGATGCCAGCTTGTGGGTTGGCAAAAGCATGGCTAGGCTTTACCCTCTCCCTCCAGATGAGAGGGAACGCTTACGCCTTCACTGGGTAGATGCACTGGTGACTGCGGTCACCAGAAAGACTACCATCATGGTGGATGGGAGGATGGCCTTGAAGGACCCGCAGGACTGGTGGATGGAGGCGCTGCTTAAGCAGGCCTTTGAGATGTCCAATTTGGCCTTTCAGGGGGCTATTTGTGGCTCCTATGTCACATGGGCCTGTTTGCGCTAGTCTCAAAAGATCCTTAAAGTGGCACTGTCTGAGGACACAGCTCATGAGGAAGGGGCCCAGTTGAAGTCTGGTGCAACCTTCCTAGCCGAGCTTCCTTCTGATTTGCTTAGGGAATTTGCTGTGTCAATGGTGATTGTGATGGCAGCCTGGTGTTTCTTGTGGCTGCAGAACTGGTCAGCAGACCTGGCTTCCAAGTCTAGATTGAGTAAGCTTCCTTTTTCCAGGAGGCTGCTATTCGGGGAGGATCTGGAGAAGTTGGCTAAGGACCTCAGAGACATGAAGGTCCCTCGGCTTCTGGAGGACAAGCCCAAGGTGGCTGGCCAAGGGGTTTTCTCTATGGCTGGGAATGTGATACATAGAAGCTTCGCCCGGCCTGAAGGACGAATCCTCAAAGGTCCCAGTTTCTCCCGAAGGGCCCTTCCTTTCGTGGGGACAGTCTGGGTGACAGGGGGAACCAGAGGAGGACATGGAGCTGCCAAGTCCTCCCAACGAAGTTTGGGGGCCCTTGCGGAGGTCCAATCAATAGGCGGCTGCCTCGGTCAATTTTACTCCACTTGGTCCGAGCTTACTTCGGACGTCTGGGTGTTGGAAGTGAACCGTGAGAGCTATGCCATTGAGTTTGCGAGGCTTGAATTAGTACAGGTTTGAAACAAATGAGCACTAGTGCCAGTCACCAAGGCTTCTATCACCTACTGATCATTGGCACATCTTTTATATGCATTCAGAATTCAGTTCATTGGCTGTAAATTCTAAATTAGTAATATTCATCCTGTGGTGGTCAGTGGGTTTTTAAATGCTGGCTACCGCAGGTAAAAGAAAATACAGATATTTAGGGCCAGTGTCTAGATATTGGCACTGATGGATTTAACAGTAAGTAATGGTGCTATTTTCAGCTGCTATCCAGATAGGCAATCAGAATAGCATTTAGGGAAGCCTTTTTGCTGTCCTAAATTATGCAGATTATCCAGCTAGCAGCACTGAAAATTGTCACTATCTGAATAAGTGCCGGCTCCGCTGCAACACTATCTGGAAAGCATAAAGGCTGTCAGAGGCTAGTGCTGCTGAATATCCCTCTCGCTTGACTTATCCATTGAGCACGTGCTGTTAACTGGATAAATCCTTTTGAATATTGACTCTTAAGAGTTCAGTCAGGCATCAGGTATTTACTGAGCCATTCTGCAGCAGATTAAAAAAGCAAACTGAAAATTGCACTCTTCTATAGTACAGGCCTTGACAAACTTTCTTAGGCTCGAGAAGCCAGCCCAAAAAATCTAAAAGCCAATACTTAGCAGCAACCTAGCATCTCCTCCTATGTCCTCCCAGCAGCAGACTTTTTCAAATCTGTTTTCCTCAACCCTAAAAAAAACCCCTCTTCTGCTGTCCCTCACCCACCTCCAGACTCTCCCTTTCATCCTCCCCCCCCCTTGCACTCATCCCCTGTCCTCTATTTCCCTCCACCATTCACACAGATGGCTGAATAAATTAAAGGGGCAGTAGGGGTAGTTAACTAAAACCTACTGCCCCTTTAATTTATTCAGCTGTCTGTGCAGCAAACTTACTAATCTTTTTTTTTTTTGGCAGGCTGTGCAGACATCAAATCTCCCAGCCACGATCGTGGCACTTTTCAGCACATCTGCCCATGGGGTTGGGATGACCACAGGCAGAGACCGGATTGTGGCTCTTCTGCCCATGTGCACTGAGCCCCAGGTGCCAGGTCCAATATTTTGGTTGCCATTGCAATCTGGGGTTTGTCGAGCCCTGCTATAGTATAATGACTTATTTTATCTTCTTGGATTGTTTTAAGAACATTTTTGTCAGCCCCAGAAATTTATTTTGTGGTTTCCAGCGTCATTGCATGTATTTTTGAGTTCAAGGATTTATTTGAGATGTGTCAGAACTTAAAAGCTTTTCTAATAATGTCATCATAAGTTAGATGGAATTGTTGAATAAATCCAGTGGGCTTATAGTCAAAAACATATAATTTGGATAGGAGCACCTGCTTTCCAGATGTGTCACTGGTGGGGGTCTATCCACTGATTTTCGGTGGCACTATCCAGATAGTGTAAGAATGATCCTGGATATTATCCAGATTGCATCTGGATAGTGGACTGAATGTCACTGCTATCCAGATAACTCCTGCACTGAATACATTATGCATATTTTCAGCATTGCCTGCTATAGAGATGGTAGTGCTGAATATACATATTTTATTTATGCGATGTGGTGGTGTTTAATAAAAGAATCACCTGCGATGTTTATATGTTGACACACAATATTCCTTCGAACCATCTTCTGCTGAAATCTGATTGAAGAACTAACTCATATCTAGCAGTATTTTCTTCTTCCTCTCTCCCTTATCATATACCGTCGAGTCGGTGTCAACTCATGGCGACCCTCTGGATAGTTGTTCTAAATTGTGCTTGGTCTTCAGTCAGGCAGCTCACTATTGACAGAGTGGCACCCATAGCTGCTTTTATTGTATCGATCCATCTCATTGCTGGCCTTCCACTTTTGCGTTGACCTTCTACCTTGCCAAGCATGATGTCTTTCTCTAATGATCTCTCTCTTCGCATGATGTGTTCAAAATATGAAAGTCAAAGTCTTGTCATCTGAGTTTCCAAATAAAGTTTAGGTTTGATCTCTTCTAGCACTGACTGGTTTGTTCTTTGGGCAGTCCATGGAATACACAGTATTTGTCACCAGCACCATAATTCAAAGGCATCAATTTTCTTCCTATCTATTTTTTTCACTGTCCAACTTTCGCATCCATATGACGTTATTGAAAATACCATTGCTTGAGCAAGTCAACTCTTTGTATGGAGAGAGACATCTCTACTCTTGAGAATCTTGTCTATTTCCTTCATACCCATTCTGTCAAGAGCAATGCGGTGTTTGATTTCTTGACTGCTTGTTGTTTCTTTAATGAGAGAAGATCCAAGTAGGTTAAAGTTGTCCACTATTTCAATTTCTTTTCCATCAATGATGAACTTACTGATTTTGCCAGTTGTCAGGAGCTTTGTCTTCTTTACATTAAGGTGCAGGCCTATCTTAAGACTATGTTCCTTGATCTTGAGAAGCAAATGTTTCAAATCATCTTCACTTTCAACTAGTAATGTTGTATCATCAGCATAGCGACGGTTGTTGAGTCTCTCACCAATCTTCACACCTCCATTATCTTCATACAGTCCTACTTCTCTGATGATTTGTTCTGCATATAAATTAAACAGGTAGAGGGAAAGTATGCAGCTTTGTTGTGTACACCTTTGCTGATTTTAAACCGTTCTGTTTCTCCTTGTTCCGTTCGAACTATTGCTTCTTGATCAATATAAAGGTTGTGCAAGAGAACGATCAGGTGTTCTGGTATACACATTCTTCTTAATGTGGCCCAGAGTTTCTCATAGTTTATACAGTCAAAATCCTTGCTGTAGTGAATAAAACACATATAGATATCTTTTTGGTATTCTTTAGTCATTTCAAGGATCCATCTCACATCCCTGATGATATCTCTTGTTCTTCACCCTTTCCTGAACCCTGCTTGCATTTCAAGCAGTTCTTGTTCCAGGTATGGTTGTAGTCTCTGCTGAATAATCTTCAGTAGAATCTTGCTAGCATGTGGGATCAAAGCAATTGTACGATAATTTCTGCAACCAGTTGGATCACCTTTCTTTAGGATTGGTATAAACTGTGATGGCGAAAGTGTTTCTGAGCCTATGGAAATAGGAGAAAAACACCCATTTACCTTTAGGGAGAGAGACAGGCAGGAAGGCTGTAGCTCTCATGCTGAACCTAAACAGAAAAAACCACACGTAGCTCCTGGTTACAAGCCATGCCCAAGCTCTTTTTTTTTTTTTTTTATTTAAATTTTTATTAACATTTGTAACAGTTACATTAGCATATACTCAACAACTCCAAGGCATCAAGGGTTCAGCAAACAGCATAAGAGACAACTCTTCAACTAACACACAGTCTAATCATTTCTCCTCCTATTTGCCATCCCCCCACCCCCTCCCTACTTCCACCCCTCTTCCCGCAACCACCTCCAAACCCCTGCCCACCGCTTCTCCATTTGCTCCCCTCTCCCTCCCTGCTCCCCAGTCAATTTATACATGGCATAAAGATGCGACACCCTGCGTGCATAGCTCGCCATGGAGGGTAGAGCTGGTCTATTCCAGTACCATGCAATTTCGCAGCGGGCCGCTGTGACACAAATACCAAATAATTTTCCAATCCCCCTCCCATTCCATCTGGTCTATGCAGGAGACACATCTCAGGGCCAAGTTCAAGGTGCGCCCCCATCATTTGTTGATGTTTGCCCCTATGCGGTGCCAGTACTCTCCCACTACCGGACACGTCCACCACATATGCAGCCAGGAGCCACGCTCCCCACACTTTCGCCAACATTCATCCGTTTGCAACACCCCTGCCTTACACAACCGCTCCGGTGTGAGATACCAGCGACTCAGCACCTTAAACCCATTCTCTCGCAATGTCGTGGCAATGGAGAATCGTGCTATACCTAATGCCATTGTCTCCCACTCCTCCACCCCCCAGCTTACCCCTAAATCCTTCTCCCACGCTTCCATGTATTTCAACTTGTCTTCCCCCCTCGCTGTCAACCCTCTGTAAATCCTGGAGAGCATCCCCTGGCTTCCCAGGGATCCCAGGCAGGCACCCTCAAACCATTCACCTCCCCCCCATCCCCCTTGCTCCCTTCCCTTTGTACTCACTACCGAACATAGCTGCCTATACGGGAATCTATCTACCTCCCCCAAACGATAGAGGTCCCGGACCCCCTCAAATCCTCTACAATGTCCTCCTACCACAATCTGAGACACCTGGGACAATCCTAACGCCGCCCAGTTACGGAGCACTGTGGCTCCCGGTCCCCCGCTCTCCGCACAGCAGGCTTGTAATGACATGGTGGCCGACCATCGTTTGTCACCCACCAGCCGCTTTCTATACTGCTGCCACACTTTCAAAGTATGCCCCACAATGGGATTCCTCCCCTTCTCTCCCCTCCCCTCCCATACTAACCGTTCAAGTGCACCCGGCCTGTATTCGGCCAGTTCCAGCTGAACCCACTGCTTCTGGGGTTCCCTCAACCACGCGTAGACTGCTCGCAATTGTGCTGCCGCATAATATAGTCGGATATTGGGAACCCCCATCCCTCCTTCCCGTACCGAGACTTGTAGCGTCCTTGCCGCCACCGTGGACGCCTCGACCCCCAGATAAACCGCTCGACCTGTTGTTGGATCTTCTTTAGCACTTTCGGGGGGATTGGGACTGGTAAAGCCTGAAACAGAAAGAGGAACTGGGGGAGAAGCATCATCTTAACCGTCGCTATTCGTCCAAACCACGAGTAATACCCCCTGCTCCAGCCTTGTAGCTTCGCCTCCACCTGCCCCACCAACTTCTTGTAATTTAAGTCATACAACTCCTCCAAGTTCTACCGAGTTGAACCCCGAGGTACCGGATCGATGTCTTTGCCCATTTGAAGGGGAAATTCTGCTGCCAGTCACGCTGCCCCTCCCCCTCCCCCCCTACACTCAAGATCTCCGATTTCCCCCAATTAATCCGGAAGCCCGCCCTTTCACCATAATCTTGAATCTCTCTCATCACTGCCCTCAGAGATTCGCTGGGATTCGTGAGTGTCAGCAGTATATCGTCTGCAAAGAGGGACGTTCTGCATTCCTGCCGTCCCACCCTAACCCCCGTGATATCAGGGCTGCCGCGCAACTTCGCTGCCAATGGCTCTAAGGATAGCACAAAAAGTAGGGGGACAGTGGACATCCCTGCCGCGTCCCTCTTTCTAGGGGGAAGAAACCAGAGTACCCCCCATTCACGCGAACACATGCCTTCGGCCTAGCATAGAGAGCCCTTATCCACTGTGTGAACCCCGGTCCAAACCCCTGGGCCTCCAACACCGCGTAGAGAATATCCAAGGACACCTGATCAAAGGCCTTCTCTGCATCCAGTGATACCAACAAGGCCCCCGTCCTCTGCCGCTGTGTCGACCACATCACATTTAACACTTTGCGGATATGATCCGCCACTTGCCGGCCTGGTACAAATCCAGCCTGGTCCTCATGCACCAATTTACCTAACACTCCATTGAGGCGCACCGCTAGTACTTTCGCCAGCAGTTTCGCATCTAGGTTCAGCAGCGAGATCGGACGGTAAGACGCACACTCCTGCGGGTCTTTCCCCTCTTTGTGGATAAGCGTAATACCTGCCCAGCCCATTGATTCAGGCAGTGCCTCCCCCCTTCCCGGTCCATTAAATACCCTGGTCAACGGGTTCAGCAAGAGGCTCCCAAAGCGCTTGTAAAACTTTGCCGTCAGTCCATCGAGCCCTGGGGCCTTTCCATTTTTTAAGCCCTTGATAGCCTGGCTGACTTCGTCAGCTTGTATTTCCCTGTCGAGCCCCTCTTGTTCGTCTCCCGTTAGAGTCGGGAGCCCTGCTTCCCTCACATATTCCCGAATGTCCTCTCCCGACCTTGCAGCTCGGGCTGCATACAAGTTGCTATAGAAGGACACAAATTCCTCCCTTATTCGTGGAGCCTCTCGCACTACCCCCCCTGTACTCCTAATCTGTGTAATCCTATTCCACTCCCTCCGCCCTCTGCAATTGTCTCGCGAGAAGTTTCCCCGCTTTATTCCCCCTGCAAAGAACCTCTGTTTTAACAGCTGCAGGCGGAATTGTATCTTCTCCGCTTCAAGAGCATTCACCTGGGCTCGTAGTGCCAGCACCTCACCCCGTACCTGTCCAGTTCTGTCCTGACCGTCTCTTTCCTCCATCTCCCGCAATTGCCGGCGTAACCGGTCCTCCCTCTGCGCCCTCTCTCGCTTTAGGCGGGCTCCCCACTTTATGAGAACCCCCCTAATTACAGCCTTGAAGGCGTCCCAGACTGTTCCATCCAGCACTTCCCCACCGCCATTTTGGTCAAAGTACTCCGGGATGAGCCTTTCAATCTCCCGCACCACCCTCTCGTCCTCAAGGAGCCCCTCATTCAACTTCCAGAACTGGCGGCCTCTATCTTCCCCTTCCACCCGCACCCGCACCACCACCGGAGCATGATCGGACCAGGTAATGGGTTCCATCTCGCCCCCTAGGAGCCGCCCTGTTAACTCCTTCCCTACCCATATGGCATCCAACCGGGAGTAAGTGCCATGTGCTGCAGAATAAAAAGAAAATTGCCTCCGCCCCGGGTTTAGTGTCCGCCATACATCTATCAGGCCGTTCTCCCGCACAAAATTGTGGTAATGTTTCCTATCTGTGCCTCTCCCCTCCCTGCGCCCAGTCGTATCTCTCCCTACCTCCCATGCCACATTGAAATCCCCACCACAGATTAGGACCCCATCCCCCATTGCCGCCACTTGCGCACTCAAAGCATCCCAGAATTCAGTTTGCGGGCCCGTAGGGGCATACACATTTACCACGCAAAACCACTCCTCACCTATCTTTACCCTCAGCAGGAGATACCGCCCCCCCCTATCCCGGGACACTACCTGGACCTCCATGGGGCCTGTCTCTCTGATGAAGACCCCCACCCCGCCTTTCTTCTTCTCTTTAAGATTAGAAGCGAACATACGGTGCTTGTACCCCCGGGGTTGCACCAATGTCTCATGTTGTCTCAATAGATGTGTCTCCTGCAACAGCACTATGTCTGCATTGTGTCTTGTTAACTCCTTATATAATTTCTGTCTTTTCATTGGTGAATTTAGACCTTTCACATTTAACGTGAGAATTTTTAACTCCTTTCCTACCCCCAGATCCCTGCCTCGTCCCCCTAAGTCCCTCCGCCCCCACCTCCCACTCTGGCCCCCTCTTCCCCCCCCTACCCACCCCCTCCTCCCCCCACCCCCCACTCCCCTCCCGCTGTTCCCTCCCGTCCTCCCTCTCCCCCCCTCGCTACTCCCTCCCCTCCTCCCTCTCCCCCCCTCTAAACTCTCCTCTGCGGAGATACGACTTCCAATTCGGTGACCTTCTCTCCCGCCCCACCCACCCACCTCTACTGTTCCCCAGCCCCCCCCCACTCCCCTGCCTAAGCCCCCCTCGCTGCCAACTCTCCCCCCTCTAAACCCTCCTCCTCTCTCCACCCAGCCTGGGCTCTCTCCCTCTCAGCCTAGTCCTCGCCTCCTCCCTCTCCCTCTCCCCTTAGCCTACTGCCCATCTCTCCTTCCCCCCCCCCCCGCCCACAGCCCAACTTATTCAAGAATGCCAGTCCATTATAAAGATGCTTCAGCTCAGCCAGTCTCTTGTTCTGTGGTCGGTTCTGGTGCACGTCCTTGGTGGTTCTTGCCAGTCTACGTCCACTTGCCCTCTGCCATTTCATCTGTGCTGCTCCTCCGGTCCTGGATCCCGTTCTCGGCGGAGTGAAAGAGCCCTCGGCTTGCTCTGGTAGATTCTCAGCACCGAGCTCTCTCAGTGCTCTCCACGCCTCCACACTGGATCTCACCGTCCTCGATCGTCCTTTCACCGTAATAAAGAGGCCGAAGGGGAAGAGCCACTTGTAGCGCAGGTCAGCATGTCTGAGATATGCGGTGACCTCTCTTATCTCCCTCCGTCTTTGTAGCGTGCCTTGGGACAGGTCTTGGTACAGCTCCACCGTATGCCCCTCCCAACGGAAATTTTTCAGCTTGCGGCTGGCACCCAGCAGGAGTTCCTTACTCTTAAAGGAGTGCAGGCAGACCACAATGTCTCTTGGCCTATTGTCTCGGATGGGCCCCATACCCCTGTGCGCCCTCTCTATTTCGAGGCGGGTCTCCTCTGCAGGTCTCCCTGGGCCGGCTGCTGCGAGTAGGTCCCGGAAGATCCGCTGGACCACCTCCTCACAGTTCTTATATTGTGGTTCCTCCGGCACCCCTCTCACTCGGAGGTTGCATCTGCGCGAGCGGTCCTCCAGGTCCTCTGTTTTGGCTTTCAGGGTCTCCTGCGTCCTCTGAAGCTCTTCCCAGCTGCTCTGGACCTGCGTCAGGGTCTCCTCTTGACTCTCCAACTTGGTCTCCACCTCTTCCATACGTCCCCCCAGCTCCAGCAGGTCTTGGCGCATAGTCTGCACTGCTTCTTTAATTTCATTTTTTTACCCCACACATCTCCATCTTCAGTTCCTCCTTTAACTCTAGGAGCCATTGTTTAATCTGTTCTGCTGTCGACAGGCCCTCCTCTCCTCCTTCGCTCCCCTCCGGGCTCTGTGGGGTTTCTGTCCCAGGTTTCCCTGCTTTTTTTTCCGCCTCCTTCCCTCCTTTGGTGGTTGCATATGGGGAGCGGAACTCGGCCAGCTTTTTTTTTGCCAGAGTCTCTTTTTTATTATTTTTTTCCATTTTGGGCTGATTAGCCCTCTCTCCCCCGGTCTCCCCGGCCTATAGAGCTGGTAGGGCGTCCACTCACCACACTATATCTTCTGCTGGGAACAATTCTGGTGGTTGGTAGTTCTCTGCCTCTGCTCCCTTTCTTAGTGCAGTTGGGGGGGCATGAGACTCACCACTGCTGGCTGCTTCTGCACTCTGCTTCTTGTGGGCTGCAGCTTAGCATAGGTCCCTGCTTCCTGCTTCTCCCAGCCACGTGCTAGGCCTTCTCGGCCCCCTCTGTCTCCGGATTCACCTCTCTGTTAGCCACCCTCTTCTGCCACCACGTGGTCTGTGGGGGTCGGCGGCGTGGCGTCCTCCGCGGGGGAAGCACCCTGCCTCTGCTCACCGGCAAGCCTCTTTTGGCCCTGCTGACTCTCTCCCAACAAGTCCGGCTCAGCGCGGCCACCGGCCCAGAAGCCCCCTGAAAGTCAGGCTGCCTCGTCCGGTCCGCTCCCACCAGCTTCTCTGCACCTCCGCACCCGCTTGTTTCGCCGCCGCCGCGGCTCGCCAGCACTCCCCGCTCTCTCCGTCGCCCCTCGGCTCACCGCTCCGTTGCCCGTGGGGGCTAAAACGCTTCAATTATTGCGGGTTGGTGGCGGAGCTCCTCCGCTACGCCGCCATTCAGTAGGTGACGTCACCGGAAGTGCATGCCCAAGCTCTGAAGCAAGTAGTAAAGTTAATGAGAGCCACCTGGGGGAGGAGCACGTGACCCTAGTTCAGGCACACTCATATAAACGCAGGGGAATAGAAGGAAATGGAACCACCAGGGAAATAGAAGGAAGCAGAAACTCGAGGAAGTCTGAAGGAAGGAAGACCTTCAGGGCAACTGAAGAGAAGAGTATTTCCAAGGACAACACTAGAGAGGGTTCCAGAGGGAAGGAAGCTGTGAGACCGAGTCACAGGAAAAGTTTAACCACAGAGAATGCTGAGGAATGCAGTGGAGCTCTCAGTGGTAGAAGCCATAATCCAGAGAGGAGCCACTGCTGCAGAGAAACTGCTTTAGGCTCTGGAGGGAGGAGATTTATAGCTGAAAGAAGTCCTGACGAGGAGCAAGGTACTTTGGCAGTAATCCAGGAAGCTATTGGAAATTTGCCAGCTCAAAAAGGGAACGTGAGTAAATCTGTGACTAAAAGTAATTTAAGTCAGTTAGAGGCACTGTGCCACTTAATGAGAGAGAAGAGGCTTCACGTGCCTGCTGAAAAACCTGTGTGCAAAGAGAAGTCTTATTGGAGGAAAGTACTAGAGCTGCTAGAAGAGGTTAAACCTGAGTTTGTACAGGGAGAATTAAAGCAGGATACAGAAAGCACTGATGCTGAAGAAATGCAAACTGAATGTTATGAATCTGACCAGGAGTCTGAGTCTTCTATAATGTTCTTTATGTCATAAGACTTTGGAATGATCTTAACTGAAAGGAGAAAGGCCTAGAATCTTACTGTTTGGTAAAGCAGAAAACAAAACAGGCTGGACGTTGTTTAAGTCAGTATTGCTCAAGAATCTTGTTTGCCTTTAAAAGAAGGAAACAGCTACACGTGCTTTATGCTGAGTGAAACAGCTAAAACCTTATGCTGAAGGCTGGGACTTTAGAAGAAAACAGCTACATGACTTCAATGCTGAAGGAGGCAAGTAAAGCTTTGTTCTGAATGCTGGAAGTTGTAAGAAACATAACTACAAACGTTTTTACCTGACAGAAACAGTTACTGTGTGGTGCTGTATGTAAAAAGTCTTTTCTTTTGTGGAAAACATGGTTTTGGGAGAAAGAATCCTATATTAATTTGTGTACCATGCGTTGAGCTTTTAAAGGCTCTTTTTTGGAAGGTGGAAAACAAAAAAATAAATATTCCTGTGTTTGCCTTAAACTCTCGGGCCTCAATATTATTTGTACTCACAACTACAATTCCCAGAAGCCCCGGCTCTGGACTATATTAAGGCACGTCCCCTCCTCTAGGCAGCCGCCTGGACAGAAGGGGGCGCGACAAAACACAGATCTTTTCAAGTCAGTTGGCCATGATGTTGTCTTCCAAATTTTCTGGCAGAGCCTTGTAAGTATGGTAATAACTGCATCAGATTGCTGTAATACTTCATTGGGAATGCCATCAATGCCAGGTGCTTTGTTCTTGATAAGGCTTTCAATGCTGCTTTGATTTCTTTCATTACCAATGGTTCCGGATCATAAGGTTCAGGTTGAAATGGCTGTTGGTCCACTTGATCTTTTTCTTGATCTACTCAGCATCATTCAACATGGATTCTTGAGCATCTTGTAACATTCCTATTCAAGGATGGAAGTTTTTCTTTAACTCTCATAGCTTTAGGAAAGCCGGTCTTGTTCTTCCTCTAATAGTTTCTGCTTCTCTTTCCTTGCATGCATCATTGTAGTACTTCTCCATATCTTGTCTTGCTGCACGTTGGAAATCTCTGAGTTCTGCGATTGCCTCTATTTCTCCTCTGGGTTTAGCTTCTCTGCGTTTCTGGGCAATTTTCAGAATTTCTTTGATCATTCATTTTGGCTGTTTTTGCTTTTTCACCTTTTGTAGAGATTTCTCACTTTCTTCCAAAACAACCTTCTTGATGTCATCCCATAACGTTTCTGGAGCTCTGTCATTTGTATCGGAAACAGCAAATCGATTTTGCAGGCAGTCTTTAAATTCCAGTGGTGTATTCTCCAGGTCATATTTTGCTACATTCATGAGTTGCTCTGACACCCAACAGATCAAGTTGTACATGTTCCATTTCATTCTTGACCACCTCCAACTTCCCTTGGTTCATGCTTCATATGTTCCAACATTTTCGCAGCTTCTGACTCTCATTTCATGCACAGCTACATCAGCAGTCAGACCTCCCGAGGGCTTTGATCCATCCACATCATAAATGCTGGCTTTACTCTGAAAGTCTTCAGCCCCTTCCCAGTAGCCATTTGAGTGCCTTCCGACCTGGGGGTCTCATCTTCCAGCACTATAATGCTGTTTGTTTTGTTGTGACTATCCATTGGGGTTTTGTAGCAAGATACGGAAGTAGATTGCCAGGCCTTTCTTCCGCGCAGTTTAATTTTATTGTTGTTGCCGTTGTCACAGAATGTGATCCTCCATCACCAACACTGTCCCATTCTGCTGCTGCCCAAATGGGTGGTTTGTCTTGGTCTGGCACCTCAGCTGAGACCTGTCCATCTTGGGAGACCCTGCCAGTAGTTAAACTACCGATGGTTTAGCCCTCAAAGCATGACAAGCTGCAAACAAGTGAGGGCCTCTCTCCCTCATTCCCCTTAAAATCCCCCATCCAAGTGGTACCAGGAAACCTTGCTGCCCTGAAGATTGTAGGGGTGTCTCCTTAAAGGCAACTCCTCAGCCCTCCTCTTAATGGCCTGTTGTCTTACCTCCCTCCCCAACACTGAGCATGTCATCTTGGCCCACCCAGCTCGCAGCTGGTCCCAGTGGATGGCAGACATAAGCCTGAGTCTACTGCACCTCAGTTTTACAGCCTGCATCCTGGAACTAAACCAGTCCTAGGAACATTTTGTTTCCTGGTGTCTGCCTTGTGATGCAAGGTCAGTGTTTTGCAGCTTATATCCAAGATACTCAAAAATAAAGTCAACAAGAAAAGCAGCAGACAAGACCTTAGAAAATATATAGGAACAAATGAGAGCCTTAAAATATATAACATAAAACTCAGAACCCAAATTATATACACTAGAAAATAGAGAATGCTACAGTATGGACTGTTTAGTCAGTATTTCATGGGCAGTTTGTCCAAATGGGTTAACTTTGTATGTACCATCACAGTAATGAACCTCACTTCTAGAAGTAGAGTAGAGTAAATGTGCTCTGCCTGAGCCACAGTGTATAAAATCCTATTGAGAAATGTGTGATGTGTAAATTGAATTAGCAGCCTGGAATCTCATTCCTAAGTGAAGAGTAAGTGAGTATGTAGCAGTACATTACAGAAGTGTGTAAATATAGTTACCCCAATTCTAAATTTGAATGTTTCCTCCCACAGGAAACAATGCATGTTGGCACTAATTACACCTGATTGTAAAGGAGATGTCAATTAATTTATTTATTTAAGCGTTATTTATATGCCATATATTCTGTTTCTATGCAGCTAGCAATTTTCACATAAGAAATATTAGTAATACATCACATACAGAGACAAACTCTAAACACATAATAAAACAGTCTGTAAATTATATTTCAGTACTGGGACCATGTGCTTTTCAAATAAAATTGCCTTAACTTTTTTCTTAAATTTTAAAAATACTTTTTCCATTCTAAGGACAACAGGCAACTTGTTCGATGATATAAGTGCTGCGGAAGAGAAAGCTCTGGAGTGAAACTTCACTTTTCGAATCTGTCCTGTTGTGGGAACTACTAGAGGCTCCTGAATTTCATACCGCAGTAATCTTGTAGGCGTATACCTTTGGTGATTATTTTGAAAATAAGTAGGAAAAAGGCCATTTTAATGCTTTAAAGATCATCATTATGATTTTGAATATAGTTCATTCTTCGATTGGCAATCAATGAAGCTTTTTCAAATATGGGGTTATATGCCCATTTTTACACAACCCAAATGCCAGTCTGGCAACATTTTGTACAGGTTGTAAACTTTTTAAATATTTTCTTGGCAAATCAAAATAAATAATGTTCCAATAACCTAACAGTGAGATTATTATCATTTGCACAACCATAAAGAATTCCTCATTGGTGAAATAAGGATTCAGTGTAATATATATATTAAACAAGAAAAAGCATTCTAAAATGTACTTTATCTGATTTTTCATTGTGAGGCATGCACGATATTTCTTATGTAGTGACCTACATCCATAGGTATAGTTTTAGTGTGTGTGGGGGGGGGGGGGGAGTCTTGCACAATGCAGTTTTGATATATGCAAATTAAAGGTGGCATTGGAATTAAGAGACAAAAGTTGCAGTAGTGATTCTACGGGACAATAGATGAGGAGAGGGATGTGGATGTGTAGTACAGGGTACATTGTTCAGAAAGGCAATGCATGAACTCACAGAGATGGTGTGCTGTGGCGGAATAGTTATCATGCTCACTTGATGAAAGTGAAAATGAATAATTATGATGAGGAAACCTTACCGGGGGTAGATGATCTAATGGATACAGAGGAGCTATGAATAGCAATAAAAAGGAGCATTGAAATGGAAACAAATCATTGTGTTGAGCATGTTAGCAAGGGGAAGAGAATGAAAAGACCAAAGAAGCAGGAGACAAAGCAAGAACATAATAAAATAGCACTCATGAAATTCAGACACAGGGGAACAGGATAGGTAAAATTACAGGAGAATCAAGGGAGTAAGGAAGGGTGTTGACAGACTCAAATGGAGGAGTATATTGTACAATCAGTAAAGGCAAAAGGGAAAACTCTCTGGATATACAAGTGAAAAGCAAAAGACTAAAAGGGAATTATGATTTAAAGGGAGACTGTCTTTAGTGACAAAAAGGATCAGAAGAAAGGAAATATCTTAGGACTTAAGGGACTGTGGGATGAAGATATTGCTATTTCTTGAAGAGATGATATTCAATATTCTGGCATGAGTGAAAGTAGGCAAGTTTATGGGACCTGAAGGGGTACATCTCAGAATATCTAAGAAACCAAAGTAGATACTGACTGTATCTGTCGCATGTTTGGTGACCTCATAGTAGCCAGTCATAGTTAGCAAAGGTAGTAGTACTTGGATGCATAAAGAGAGAAATATCACTAGCAGGAAGAGAGAGATAATACCTATGAACAAGTCTGTAGTGACACCTCATGTCGAGCACTGGTTCAGTTCTGGAGACTACATCTACAAAACGATATTGATAAAATAGAGGTCATTCAAAGAAGGACCATTACAATGGTGCATGGTTAGCCCTATAAGCCATATTTAGAAAATGAAAGAGGTTAAAAAGAAAGGAATGGGGCGATGCATTATAAAGATTAAAATATGCAAAATATCAGAAGTTCAAGGAATCTTCATATCAAATTGATGTCAAGGAAGCCCAAAAGAAATGTGAGAAAATATATTTTTATTGAGATTGTGACTGACATCTAGAACATCTTTACTATCAGCAGTCCCAGCTTCAGAGTAGAATCAAAACCAATTCAATCATGAACCTCAAACCTATAAGACTTACATTTACTGTTACATAAAAATATTTTTTTGTCACGTAATAGCGCATAGCTACCCAAACTATCATCGATCCTTAGTGAAGTACTTATTACTTTCAGTTTTTCATCAGACTTAAGAGCAATTTAGAAAGAAAGTGCCCTTGAAACAGAGATTTCAAAACATGATGCATGCATAGGACACCATGGGAAATGGAAGATAATGTGGCAGTGGAGAGCTGGAATTAGAAAGATATGGAGAGTTATAAACAGAAATGATGACATAGAAACATAACGACAGAAAAAAAACACATGGCCTATCTAGTCTGCCCTTCCATATCAACCACTAGAGACAGTTATCTAGAAAAATCGTAATGTATTATCGTGTGGCTCTTCTGAGCTAGTAATTAAGACTATATGTTGTTTAAGAAGTTTGTACGATCAAAATTGAAAGTAAAAAGTACTTCACTATGAGTTGGTGATAGCTTGGGTAGCTATGCACCGTTAAGTGTGAGGTCTGCCAAAAAAATATTTTTCTGTAAGAGTAAATGTAACTCTTATAGGTTTGGGGTTCATGATTGAATTGGAATGGACATCTAGAACAGGCATTTAACAGAGATGGGAGGAGCCAGAGCTGTGAGTTCTCAAGTATTCCTGGGACAGATATTAAGATAACTTAGTGGAGGGAAGGGGAGCACAGTAGGCAGGCATAAATTATGAGACTGTCTGGACTTAGTGGTACTATCGTGGAAGGCTAGGGGCAGAAGGAGACATTCTGCTGTTTCAGTAAAGGGTGCTGAATTCTTTAGCTGCAGACTTGGGATGGTACCTTTCATTGGATTAGGTACAACCTGGAAGGCAGCTAACTTTTTCATGTCTCACGCTTTGGGACCTATTTACGAAGCCACGTTAGATGTTTAATGTGGGTTTTAATGTATACTAATACCTAATGCAGAAATTCATATTCTTTGATTTAGCTCATGCCTTTTATCGGGAGTTCAAGGCAAGTTACGTTCAGGTATAGTAGGTATGGCCCTGTCCCCGGAGAGCTTACAATCTAAGTGTGTAACTGAGGCAAGATCACGAGGAGCAGATTTAGGGGTATTGGAATGGCTGTAAACTGCACCTTACTTTGCATTAACTGCTAACATGGCAGATAATGTGGTGCAGTTAACCATATCTCTTAGTAGCTGTAACATTAATGTGCAGTAAAGAACTTAAACCAAATTCTTTGCCGCTAAATAGCATGAGCGCTGGGGTTTACACAGTTTGCATAAACCCTTCTGAATATGGATCTCCATACTTCTAAATATTATAGACTTATCTTTGTATATATGTATGTACCCGCTCTCCTACAGGTAAAAGAATGTGCTGAGGGCACTTTGAGTTTGTGTGGCTGTCATGATATATTGTTTTGCTTTGACTGCTGGTGCTCTTAAGTGTCCTCAGAAGCCCCTGCTCAGGCAACCACTTAGAAGCTAATGGCTTCTATTAGCACTTAATGGCTTCTATTTGTGTTTAGCTCATACTTTTCCAATGGTAGTTCAAGGCATGTTACATTAAGGTACATTTAAGTATTCCCTGTGCCAAGAGCTTGCCCTGTTTAGAGAGGGACTGCATGAGAAGAAACTCATGAAAACTGTTTTAATGTGATGATGATAATATCTAGGTCTTGTTTCTAATTAAATTTTGTTTGGACTGACATAACTGCCAAACCCAATTTGCATCAATGATCAATGCCAGGCAGTAAAACTGTATCATAGCATGTGTTGTGGTATAGAACATGTGTATGTGTAGATATATATATATATATATATTGTGGTACCGCAGAGCCTATTCATGGAGAAAAAAGGGTTTTAAATCCTGAAAAAAGATTTTATCATCAGCTGCAATATTATGAGGAGCCCAATAGAGGGAGCAGGAGTGACCTTCCAAGGCCCAGAGAACTGCACCTCAGAGCTGATGAGGTAATGCAACCTAACAGCCAATGGAGAAAAGGGGGAGTTCCCCTGAAGAAAGGCTGGGAGCTTGAAAATGAGGAACTAGGACAAGTTAGAGAGAGACCAGGGAGAGAGAGACCAAGGAGAGGCATACCAAGGAAGGCCTACCAAAAGGAGGCATATCAAGAAGAGGCTTATCAAGGAAAAGCAGACCACGGAGAGTCACACCACAGAGAGCTTCTGGAAAGGAACCAAGAAGGAGAGCACCATAAGGAGTGTCCAGAGCACCAGAGAGGAAGGAGTTCCTGGCAGGAGGGCATAGTGAATCCGAGGCCACAGAGTTCCAGGAGTCCTTGGTTGAGAGGTACTGGAAAGAAAGGCACAAGGGGAGAAATAAACCCCAGAGTTTGGTGTGAAGAACCGGCAGCAGTAAATGCAAGACACAGTGAGCATTATCTGAGCAAGGATGAAGTCTTTGCTGCAAATGGTAATATTCCTTATTCAAAGGGTAAAAGGTGTGAATGTGAGAGAGTGGTGACTCTGCATGAAGGCCAGCTGGAGTGTGAAAAGCCTACTGCTCAAGACAGGCTGAACTACAGCAGGACCAGGCCGTGGGACTCAACTAAACAAGGTAAAATACCTTTTTATTCTGATAAGCAATATAAGTTAAGAAGAAAGGAAACACAAGATACTGGAGTATATCCTCCCTATCAAACTGTTGGTGAAACAGGGCACAAGCCCTTGGTAAAAAGACTGTATAACATAAGGCAGCCTGCAAGGGGAAGTAACTGCCATAACAAACACTCACATGGGCGCGGCCCTGACTTGAATGCTGAACATTGGAAGCTAGTAAATGTGTTATATGAGAAACCTCAGTACGCTCCTCAAGAGTTTACTGACACTGATTCACAGCTGTCTGATACTCAGCCCATGCAGGTGGAATTCAACGAAGACCCACCTGAAACCCCGATGGACTGTAGCTACTGTCAGGCAGGTAGCCTAAGGTCTGTGCATGAAACATAAAACAGTGAATAGTAGCGAATGCCTGTAAAGTTTGTTTATGCCAAGTACTGTGAAGCAACAGTTAAACAAAGCAAGTGTGAATATATTTTCTTTTTGTTGCCTGAAGCAAGGTTTCTTTCAGTTTGTTGAAGTAGTCTCCCATAACTTGAACCATTGTGCTTAAAGGGAAATAAAGCCTTATTTTCCCTACATTCTGGCTAGTATGTTCTCTTGAACTTTGGCCCCCGGTAGGTCCTGGGAACATTACCAAGACCTCTTACAGAAGGACCAAATTCAAAATATATAAAAAACTCTCATGTCCATCTGACCTGCCCATACCAACCTTGGCCTCTGGGGCGGCAGCATGACAATATATATAATATATATATCATAACTCAGTTGTGTTTTGAGTTTATTCAGTATCGGCTCTTTTTCTGCATGGAATGCGGAGAATGACCTCAGTGGAATCCTGGTTGGTTGCGAGGATAGCACCCTTCCAAGCCAGCCCTCCTGGGAAACAGAATATTAGGAACAGTGTTCCCAGCTGTTTAAGTATTCCTTCTATCATTTCAATGCAAACAGGACTTTAGGATCTTTATAGTAGCAACTATCCTTTCTGTATTGGGCAGCTATCTGTTGGGTCAGGATCTAGAAACAGAAGCTTCCTAGGCTATGTCTCTAAATACTGCCTTATGGATAAAGACTTTTTAAAAAGCCATTATTACTTTTATATGGTGAAGAAGGATAGTCTTTGTAATTTTAATCTCTTCACTTAGCACCTCATTCCAGCAAATCGACTGGAAGGCCCTGGTACTCAAAAGTTCTAGGGGAGCACTATTCTCATTTTTTGAATTAAGTACATTTTAATTAAAATTTAAAAATGCTCCAGTAAGGTTATTTTCCAGTTGCATTAGCTAAGACCATTTACAAAAAGAATAATGTGACATGTTACTTACCGGATAATGTCCTTTCCTTGAGTCCTGCTAGGCCAGTCCAAACAAGTGGGTTGTGTTCTCCCACCAGCAGATGTAGAGACAGAAAATCCAGAGGTTTTTAATGACCTCATCTTGCACTATACCTGCAGCAGCTAAGAGCGTACTACCTCAGTATTCATACCCAAGCCATGGATAAGAACTCCTGGCTGCACAAGCCACAATGAGAGTAACAAGGACTAACAGTCCAAAGTACCAGAACTATATACAGAACACCCTGTGGAAGAAGGTTAACCAAGAGGAATGTAGTCTGTAGGGCTACCTGCAGGAAACAGCCGATCATTACAGATTGCAGCATATCATAGCAGATCATACCAGAACATAGCGCATTGTAGCTGATCACAGTAGATCAGATTGTAACAGATCATAGCAGATCCCAGGGGCCATTCCTGGACTGGCCTAACATGACTCAAGGAAAGGACATGATCTGGTAAGTAAAATATCACCTTCCATATCATTCTTCTAGACCAATCCAGGCAAGTGGGACATACCAAAGCTATACCTCCACTGGGTGGGAAGAAGACAAAAAGTGTGTCCAACTTTCTTAAGGAGTTAATGACTTTCGAGTGCCTAAGAAGCACCCATCTGATATCTTATCCTTCCCTGGCATTGTCCCTTTGGGAACAAAGAGAAGCAGACCACCTTGCTGACATGGAAAACTGACACCATTTTAGGCAAAAAGTAAGGAACAGGCCGCAAATACATGGCCTCTTCCGAAAAGGATAAATAAGGATCTCAGCACAACCAGACCTAAAACTCCAAGGTACATCTCGCCAAGCAGACCATGACAAAACAAGGGCAGCCTTAAGGGATAAATCCTTGAGCGTAGCCCTCCACAAGGGCTCAAACAGCTTAGCAGTCAAGGCCCAAAGACGCAAACTGAGATCCCACGAAGGAACCACCAAGTACAGGGGAGGCCATAAGTATTTAACTCCCCATAGGAAATGGCCCACATCTGGGTGTGAGGCTAAGAAGTGCACCATCATCAGTCCTCTAAAAACAAGACCAAGCCGCCACCTGAACCCTCAGTGAATCAAGGGAGAGCCCTTGTCATCCATCCTGGAAGAAGGAAGATAGAGCTGGCAAGCTTGCTGTGTTAGAGCTGACATGGTGCCCACGACACCAGTATTCAAAAAAGGATACAAGTATTAAAAAAAAAGATGAGCACATAGGCGAGACAGGTAAAGCCTCTTCTCATGCTACATGAAAACCACAGCAGCAGAATAGCTTCATTGTTAAAGAGCCAAATCATAAGCAAGAGGGGAGCTGGACTGACCAGCAGGATTGGCTCCTGCCTCTAAAGCCCCCGATGGGTGCCCTTCTGGAAGCACATCAGATCTGCATACATGGCCTCCTCAACCAAACCGGTGCCACCAGCATCACTGAACCTAGATGGTATTGCACATGACGAAATACTCGCCCCATGAGAGGCCTTGGAGGAAACATGTACAGCAGAAAATGTCATTGCCAAGGTTGAATTAGGGCGACCATGCTCTCTGAGTCCACCTCTTTGCGGCAGGTAAAGAGCCTGTGCACCTTAGCATTGGTTTGAGTCACTATCAAATCCATCTCAAGGTGACCCCACCTGTCCAGGATCTTCTGGAATGCCGAGCGACTCAATTTCCACTCCATGGGATCAGAGGAGTGTCAAATGAGTTAGTCCACTTCCACGTTGTCCACTCCTGCAATATGCCACACTGAGCAGGCCAGGAGATTCTGCTCCACCCAACAGAGCAGGAGGGTCATTTCCTGGGAGACCCCAGAACTCTTCACATCCCATTACCGTTTGACATAGGCTACCACCATGGCAGTACCTGAGAAAATCTGCACTGCTTTGTCTCAGACTATGTTCCAGAGACGCATGAGAGCCAAGCGAATGGCTCTTGCCTCCAGCTGATTGACTGGCCAAACTGCCTCCTGCTAGTTCCATTGACACTGGGCAGTCTGCAATGAACTCCCCAGCCAAACAGGCTGGCATCCGTAATCAGCAGAAGCCACTGGATACCATCCAGGGGACAGTCTTTCAGCAGTTGAACAGGCTGCTCCCACCATTTCAAACTGGCTACTACCAACAGGGGAAGAGGAAGCCTGATGTCAAAGTCTGCGAAGGAGACCAGCAGGACATCAGGGATCTCTGCAGCAGACATAAGTGCATTCATACTCAAGGGACCTAAGGGATTGTTGCCATCGTTGACCCTAGGAGTTGGAGGTAGTTCCAGACCTCTAGAAGTTGCAGCCTCCGAAATGCCTCAGCTGAGAATTGCCTCTTCTCAGGCAGGAAAACCTTTCCTGAGCTGGTGACAAACTGCGCTCCAAGGTATCCTGGGTAGGCTCCAGGTAGTTCTTGTCATAGATTGTCACCCAGCACAGCCCTTCCAGAAACTGTACCACTTGGGCCAAAATCTGATGGACTTCCGCACACAACCTGGCCCAAATAAGCTAATTGTCCAGGTAGGGATGCACACAAATCCCTTCATGCTGCAGGGTGGCAACAATCACCATAATCCTGGTGAATATCCTTGGTGCAGTGAAGGTCAAAGGGTAGAGCAGCCAACTGGAAGAGTGAACCGAGAACAGAGAAGCACAAGAAGCGCTGCTGATCCTTGTGGATGGGAAGGTGGAAAGACGCTTTGGCCAAGTCCAGCGATGAAGAAAACTCTCTTAGCTGAACCACTCTGTCTCCATGCAGAAGAACATAAGAAATGCCATGCTGGGTCAGACAAAAGTCCATCAAGCCTAGTATCCTGTTTCTAACAGTGGCCAATCCAGGTCCGGTATATGTCAGGTTCCCAAAAAGGTACACAGGTTCCACAATGCTTATCCTGGGGTAAGCAGTGGATTTCCCTGGTCCTCTTTAATAATAGTTTATGGACTTTTCCTCCAGGAATTTGTCTAAGCCTTTTTTAAAACCAGCTACAGTAACAGCTTTTACTACATCCTCTGATAACAAATTCCAGAGTTTGATTACTTATTGAGTGAAAAACTATTTTTTGTTATTAGTCCTAAATGGGCTACATTGTAGCTTCATTGAGTGTCCCCTAGTCTTTATATTTTTTTTGAAGGAGTAAACAACCGATCTATGTTTACCTGTCCTACTCCATCATTAATTTATAGATCTCTATCATATCTCCCCTCAGCTGTCTTTTTTCCAAGTTGAAGAGCCCTAACCTTTTAAGCCTTTCCTCACAGGTATATCCTTCTAACCCCTTTACCATTTTGGTGTCTCTTCTCTGTACCTTTTCTAATTCTACGATATCCTTTTTAAGATATTGTGACCAGAATGGCATTAACCTTTAAAAAGGAGATAGAGAAGCTTTTAAACTAGAAAATAGGGGAAAGCCGACAGTTGCCCAAGAGCACATGGCTCGGAAGAAGGTATCCTTGAAGGATACTACAAAAAGCAGTGAGGTTCCAAAAAAGAGTAAAGTAGCCCAAATGCCCTTGAGTATGGTGCAGACAGAGCGTAAAGATTCCAAATTACCAATGCCTACCAATAGCCAGATTAATATTAATAAAATACAGTCTCTAAAATGCTTGTATGCAAATGCTAGAAGTCTAAACAATAAGATGGGAGAGTTAGAATATATAGCACTAAATGAGAGGTTAGATATGATTGCAATCTCAGAGACATGGTGGAAGGAGAATAACCACTGGGACACTGTGATACCAGGATACAAACTATATCGTAATGATAGAACTGATCAAATTGGTGGAGAGGTTGCGCTCTATGTTAGAGAGGGCATTGAGTCAGAAAGGATTAAAGTTTTGCAGGAAACAAAATTTGCTGTAGAATCTCTGTGAAATGAAATTCCATGTATGAAGGGGAAGGTGATGGCAGTGGGGGTGTACTATCGACCGCCTCGTACCTAACAGAAAGACAGCTACAGGTCAAGGTGGGACAGGACACCTCCCGGCCCATAAACGTCCAACAAGGAGTACCACAAGGATCCGCACTCTCAGCACTCCTTTTTAACATCTACATCCAACCAATATGCAACATTATGAAAGAGAACAACATCCAATACACAATATACGCAGACGATATAATGGTATACTCCCCGATATCAATCGAAAACCCGGACTTCTCTAAGATAGCAGACTGCCTTACCCAAATGGCGAAGTGGTGCCAAAACAACAATCTAGCTATAAACTACAACAAGACTGAAGCTTTAATCATCACTCGAAACCAAAGCTTCACACACCCACCAAACATAAAGATACAAAGCACCACGATACCGATAAGATCGGAGGTGAGATACCTTGGGGTTACTCTGGACAGTAAACTCAACCTCAAACCACACATAGACAAAACAATCCAAAAAGCATATTACAGGATGCGAATCATCAGGAGACTGAAACCACTCCTCGCTCCAGAACACTTCCGTACAGTCTGTCAAGCACTGATAACCCCAATACTGAACTTCTGCAATCCGATATACCTCGGACTACCAAAACAAGCTCTCAAACCACTACAGCTGGCACAAAACACTGCAGCTCGAATCATATCCGGAGCCGCAAGGCAGGAGCACATCACACCTACACTAAAGGACTTACACTGGCTCCCAATCATTGCTCGCATCAGATACAAAACCATCATAAACCTATTTAAGATAAAAGAACACACATCAGCCAACAGCCTCCACCTGCTCATACAACCGGAAACCAGCGCACGTCCCAGAAGAAGTCAAACACGCAACCGAGTCAGCACCCCAAATGAGTACAAGCACACACGCAAGGACACAACAGACAGAGCTCTATCCATGGCTGCTCCAACAATATGGAACAATCTACCGGACGATCTAAGGGCAACTCCAGACCTCAAAGACTTCAGAAAACAACTGAAAACCATGCTGTTCATAGAGCACTATGGTCACATCACATAACCTAAGAGAATGGATAACAGCACTCCAATCCTCCCAAACAACTGAATATATATAAAATATGATTCTAGCACCACTGTAAATAGCCCACCCTGTATATAGCTCAAACAAATCAAGCACCCAACACATCCCTCACACAACTAAGTTTTATCCTCACTGCATGTACAACACACACACTTTACCTGATTGCTTGCTGTGATACCACCTTGATTATTAAGATAAGGCGGTTTAGAAATACTGTTAAATAAATAAATAAATAAATAAAGT
This sequence comes from Ichthyophis bannanicus, assembly GCA_033557465.1. Lineage (NCBI taxonomy): Eukaryota > Metazoa > Chordata > Amphibia > Gymnophiona > Ichthyophiidae > Ichthyophis > Ichthyophis bannanicus. Next base: position 82,495,167 of record CM066042.1, read on the forward strand.
GGATGATGAAAAGCTCAAAGAAATCAAGGAAGCTAACAAAAGTCACAGCACATTAATAATAATGGGTGATTTCAATTACCCTGGTATCGACTGGGTCAGTGTCATGGCAGGACATGCTAGGGAGATAAAGTTTCTAGATGAAATAAATGGCTGCTTCTTGGAGCAGCTGGTTCATGAACCAACCAGAGGGGAAGCCATACTGGACCTAGTCCTTAGTGGAACACCAGATCTGGTGCAACAAATAAGGGTGTTGGGGCCACTTGGCAATAGTGATCATAGCATGATCGTGTTTGATTTAATTAGTGGAGGAGGGATCGTAAAGAAATCCACAATACTATCTTTTAACTTTCGAAAGGGAGACTATGATAAAATGAGGAATATAGTTAAGAAAAAACTAAAAGGAGCGGTTGCAAAGGTTAAAGACTTACATCAAGCTTGGGTGTTGTTTAAAAATACTATCCTGGAAGCCCAGACCAGCTGTATTCCACGCATTAAGAAAAGTGGAAGAAAGTCCAAAAAACTGCCAGCATGGTTTAAAGGTGAGGTCAGAGAGGCTGTTGCTGCCAAAAAAGCATCTTTCAGGAAATGGAAAAAAAAACCAAACGACGAAAACTGGAAACAGCACAAGCACTGGCAAGTTAAATGCAAAGCATTGATAAGGCAGGCAAAGCGAGAATTTGAAAAGGAACTTGCTACGGAAGCAAAAACAAAAAATAAAGACTTTTTCAAGTACATTCATAGCAAAAGACCTGTGAGAGAGTCAATTGGACCATTAAATGATAGAGGGGTAAAAGGGGCAGTAAGAGGAGACAAGGCTATAGTGGAGAGACTGAATGAATTATTTGCTTCGGTCTTTACTGAGGAAGATGTAGGAATGTTACCCAAGACTGAAGTGGTATTTAAAGGTGATACTGCAGAGGAATTGAGAGAAATATTGCTACACCGGGAAGATGTATTACAACTATTTGATAAACTGAATAGTAGCCAATCACCTGGACAGGATGGTATACATCCAAGAGTGTTGAAAGTATTGAAATATGAGATTGCAGACCTGCTATTAGTAATCTGTGAATTTTCATTAAAATCATCTGTAATACCTGAAGACCGGAGGATCGCCAATGTAACGTCAATTTTTAAAACGTGTTCTAGGGGTGATCTGGGAAACTACAGACCGGTGAGCCTGACGTCAGTACCAGGGAAAATGGTAGAAACCATCATAAAGAACAAAATTACACAGCATGTAGATAGTCATGGCCTAATGGGAGACAGCCAACATGGCTTTAGACAAGGAAGATCTTGTCTTACTAATCTGATATGTTTTTTTGAAGGTGTGAATAAACAGGTAGACAAAGGTGAATCGGTTGATAAAGTGTATCTGGACTTTCAGAAAGCCTTTGACAGGGTCCCTCATCAGAGACTTTTGTCAAAACTAAAAAGTCATGGGATAGGAGGCAGTGTACTATTGTGGATCGGGAACTGGTTAAAAGATAGAAAGCAGAAGGTAGGGCTAAATGGCCAATTTTCCCAATGGAAAAAGGTGGAGTACCCCAGGGATCTGTACTGGGTCCGCTACTTTTTTACATATTCATAGATGACCTGGAAAAGGGAATAACTAGTGATGTTATCAAATTTGCAGACGACACAAAACTGTTTAAAGCTGTTAAAACCCAAGAGGATTGTGGAAAACTGCAGGAGGATCTGGATAAATTGGAAGACTGGGCATCCAAATGGCAGATGAAATTTAATGTGGACAAGTGCAAAGTTATGCACCTAGGAAAGAACAACCCACACTATGGTTACACAATGCAAGGTTCCACATTGGGAACCACCAACCAGGAAAAAAATTTAGGAATCATCGTGGATAACATGTTAAAACCCTCGGCCCAGTGTGCAGCGGCGGCCAAGAAAGCACATAGAATGCTAGGTATCATAAGGAAAGGAATGGAAAATAAAATGAAGGATATTATAATGCATCTGTGTCGTTCCATGGTATGACCGCACCTTGAATATTGTGTGCAATTCTGGTCGCCGTATCTTAAAAAGTATATAGCGTTATTAGAAAAGGTACAGAGAAGAGCCACCAAAATGGTAAAGGTGATGGAAGGCTACTCCTATGAAGAGAGGCTACAAAGGTTAGGGCTCTTCAACCTGGAAAAGAGACGGCTGAGGGGAGATATGATAGACGTCTATAAATTAATGAATGGAGTGGAACGGGTAAACGTAGATCGATTGTTTACGCTATCAGAATATAGAAAGACTAGGGGACATGTAATAAAGCTACAGGGTAAACTATTTAAGACAAATAAGAGAAAATATTTTTGCACTTAACGTGTAATCAAACTCTGGAATTTGTTACCAGAGGATATAGTAAAGGCTGTTAGTGTAGCTGGGTTTAAAAAAGGTTTGGACAAGTTCCTGGAGGAAAGGTCCATAAACCATTATTAAAAAGGGACCCAGGATATCAATGCTTGACCCAATACAAGCATTGTGGAACCTGTGTCTCTTGGGGATACTGCTAGGTACATATGACCTAGATTGGCCACTGTTGGAAACAGGATACTGGGCTTGATGGACCTTGGTCTGACCCAGTATGGCACATCTTATGTTCTTAGAATTGCAAGCACTATTCAAGGTGCGGTCGCACAATGTAATGATACAGAGGCATTACAATATCCTTGGTTTTGCTCTCCATTCCTTTCCTCATGATACCTAGCATTCTATTTGCTTTCTTGGCTGCCGCTGCACATTGAACGGAGGGTTTCAACGTATTATCCATGATGATGCCTAAATCCTTTTCCTGGATGGTGGTTCCTAATGTGGAACCTTGCATCATGTAACCATAGTTTGGCTTGTTCTTTCCTAAGTGCAAAACTTTGCACTTGTCCACATTAAATTTCATCTGCCATTTAGACATCCAGTCTTCCAATTTATCAAGGTCCTCTTGCAATTTTTCACAATCCTCCTGTGTTTTAATAACTTGGAATAATTTTGTGTCATCTGCAAATCTGATAGCCTCACTTGTTCCTATTTCCAGGTCAATTATGAGGATGATAAAAAGCAGCAGACCCAGCACAGATCCCTGGGGAGCTCCACTATTCACCTTTCTACATTGAGAAAATTGGCCATTCAGCCCTACCCTCTGCTTTCTATCTTTTAACCAGTTCCTGATCCACAATAGTACACCTCCTTCTAGCTCATAACTTTTTAATTTTGCCAAGAGTCTCTCATGAGGGACCTTGACAAAGGCTTTCTGAAAATCCAGATATACTTTATCAACTAGTTCACTTTTGTCTGTTTATTCACACCTTCAAAAAAAAAATATGACAGATTAGACAAGACTTTCCTTGGCTAAATCAGTTGGCTTTCTCCCATTAAACCATGACTATATACATGATCAGTAATTTTATTCTTAATAATGGTTTTTACCAATTTGTCCAGTACCGATGTCAGGCTCACTGGTCTGTTGTTTCCCAGATCCCCCCCGGAACCCTTTTTAAAAATTGGTGTTACACTGGCCATTCACCAATCTTCAGTACGAAAGATGATTTTAATGATAGTTCACAGATTACTAATAGTAAGTCTGCAGTCTCATATTTCAGTTCTTTCAACACCCTCGGATGTATACCAGGTGATTAGCTACTCTAGTTTATATATTATATAGTTATACTACATCTTCCCGGTTTATCGATATTTCTTTTAGTTCCTCCTATACATCACTTTTAACTACCATTTTAGACATGGTTAACCTTCCTACATCTTCTTCAGTAAAGACAAGCAAAGCATTAATTCAGTCTCTCCATTATTGTCCTCCCTTAGCGCCCCCTTTTACCCTTCTATCATCTAATGATCCAACTGACTGTCACGTTTTTTTGTTACGAATACACTTGAAAAAGTTCTTATTATGTGTTTTTGCTTCCATGGTAAGCTTTTTTTCAAATTTTCTCTTTGCCTGCCTTATCAGTGCTTGCATCTAACTTGCCAGTGCTTATGATGTTTCCTGTTTTTGTCATTTGTTGTCTTTTTCAATTTCCTAAAAGATTCTTTTTTGGCTACAACAGCCTCTCTGACCTCACCTTTAAACCATTCTGATAGTTTTTTGGCCTTCCTTCTACTTTCCTTAAAGTATGGAATACATCTGGTCTGGACTTCCATGATAATATTTTTAAACAACGCCCATACTTGATGCAAATCTTTAACCTTTGCAGCTGCTCCATTTAGTTTTTTCTTAACTATTTTCCTCATTTTATCATAGTCTTCCTTTTGAAAGTTAAAAAGTAGTACTGTGGATTTCCTTGCCATCCTCCCTCCATATATTAAATCAAATGCAATCATGATATGGTCACCATTGCCAAGTGGCCACAACACCCTTATTCTCTTGCATCAGATCCTGTGTTCCACTAAGGACTAGGTCCAAAATAGCTTCCCCTCTTGTCGGTTCATGAACCAGCTACTCCAAGAAGCAGTCATTTATGTCATCTTGAAACGTTATCTCCCTAGCATGTCCTGCTATGACATTGACCCAGTTGAAACCAGGGTAATTGAAATCACCCATTATTACTGTATTGCATCTTTTGTTAGCTTCCCTGATTTCTTTTAGCATTTCATCATCTATTTGTTCATTCTGGCCAAGCACTCAGTAGTACACCCCCACTGTCATCGCCTTCCCCTTTTTACATGGAATTTCTATCCATAGAGATTCTACAGTGTATTTTGTTTCCTGCAAAACTTTAATCCTGTGTGACTCAATACCCTCTCTAACAGAGTGCAATCCCTCCGCCAATTTTGTCTATCCTATCATTGCGATATAGTTTGTACCCAGGTATCACAGTGTCCCATTGGTTGTTCTCCTTCCAACAGGTCTCTGAAATGCCAATTATATCTAACCTTTCATTTAATGCTATGTATTCTAACTCGCCTATCTTATTTTTTAGACGTCTAGCATTTACATACAGGCATTTTAGAGTTTGTATTTTATTCATATTAATCGGTATCAGTTGATAGGGGTAATTTGGAATCTTTCAGCCCTCTCTACTCAGTACTTAAGGATACTTTTATCTTTATTGGAACCTCTTTATCAGGATGCACTAACCTCCTTTTTTTGCTAGTAGCCTTCAAGGATACATCCTTCCAAACCATGCGCTCTTGGGCAACTGTCGGCTTTCCCTTATAATCTATTTAAAAGCTGCTCTATCTCCTTTTTAAACGTTAATGCCAGCAGCCTGGTTCCATCCCGGTTAAGGTGGAACCCATCCTTTTGGAAAAGCCCCTCCCTTCCCTAGAATGTTGCCCAGTTCCTAACAAATCCAAAACCCTCTTCCTTGCACCATCGTCTCATCCATGCATTGAGGCTCCGGGGCTCTGCCTGCCTTTTGAGTCCTGCGCGTGGAACAGGAAGCATTTTAGAGAATGCTACCCTGGAAGTTTGGATTTCAACTTCCTACCTAAAAGCTTAAATTTGGCCTCCAGAGCCTTCCTCGCACACTTTCCTATGTCATTGGTACTAACATGTACCAAGACAGCAGACTCCTTCCCAGCACTATCTAAAACCTTGTATAGGTGGCATGTAAGGTTCACTGCCTTTGCACCAGCCAGGCATGTTACCAGGTGACCCTCACTTCCACCAGCCACCCAGTTATATCTATATGCCTAATGATTAAATCGCCAACTATAGCAGCCATCCTAACCCATCCCTCATGGGCACATCTCCCTGAAGAAACCTCCTTGGTGCAAGAGGGTTTTATATCACCTGGAAGACAGGTCCTAGCTACAGGATCACTTCTTGCCACACCAAGATGACGGTGTCCTTTCACATGATCTCTCTCCTCCATGGCAACAGAGAGGCTGCCAGACTGGAGGTGGGACTTCAGTATTTTGCCCCTGTAGGTCTCGTCTATATACCTCTCTGTCCTCCTTAGCTCCTCCAAGTCTGCTACTCTAGCCTCCAGAGATTGGACTCATTCCCTGAGAGCAAAGAACTCCTTGTATCTAATGCACATGTAAGACCCCTCACCGACTAGGAGAAAATTGTACATGTGACACTCAGTGCAAAAGACTGGATAGCCCCATCTCATTGCTGAACTGTTGTTTGCATCTTAGTTTTAAGGCTTTTTTTTAAAGATATTAAGTTGTTTACTTACTTAAAGTTGCTCAGGATAGTTGTACAAACACAAGTATACCTAATAGATTTAAGGGACTTTGTTCAGGTCGGGATTAACTTCAGGGCTTAAAACTATACCTGATGAGGATAACCAGCTACACCTGAAAGTGAATTTGACTACCTCTGTCCCTGTAAGAGCTGTAAATCTAAGATTATACCTGGGGTGGGTAGGAGAGAAAAAAACACTTAATAGAAGCTGGCTTGCTAAAACTGTGCTCTGACTGAGTCTTAGAGTTTGATTTAAGTAAAAAGTTGGCTTGCTAAAACAGTGTCCTGTGTGACTTTAAAAAACACAGAACTTTAAAATAGACAGAAATTTTATCAGTTTAACACCAAAGAGTTCCCTTTAACTTGAGTCTGAGAAATTACCAGCAGGTAAATACCTACCTACCAGCAGGTAAATACCAGCAGGTAAATACCTTTCCCAGCAAGAGCAGCGTTTCTTAGTAGTCCTGTAGACTTAGGTGAACATTGACATCCTTGAGATTCAAGCTCAAGCAAAAACACCCAGCCTTCTTTGGCACCATAACGTATATGGATTACTTGCCCTTTTCAGCCAGCAGCACCAAAGCTACAGCCTGGAGGCTGAGAAGCCTCTCCAGAGTAGTCAGAATGGGTGGCTTCCCTGGCCTCAGACTCACAAGGGGTTTGTGGCTAGGAAGGCATTTGGGATGGTGTCCTTGCATTCCGGCACATAGCCAAACTGAATAATGTTAAGCTCATACTGGTTCGAGGTCACATGGACTCATTCCTGGAAGAAATAACTGAGCCAGTTGCTGACAGAAGGCACCCCAGAAATGGCTCCCAACCCATCATTGCACCTGATGGGGGAACCCAGATTTGGCTTCCTGTGAAAGGACTGGGCCCGGAAACCAGAATCTGAGGAGGAAATGATATCCTCCCCATGGCGATACTTCTGGGAGTCTCCTGGTGATACAAAGGAGAAGAAGCCATGCTTCAGAGGCCCTTTAGGTCTGCCTTCCAGAAGATGATGTGGTGTGGGCCAGCCTCTCCTGGACTAGCCTCTCTAAGTCCTCTCCAAACACAAGCTTCCCCTTGAAAGGAAATCCAGATAAACAAAACTTGAGCACCGTACCTGCTGCCCAATGGCAAAACCAAACCCAGCTCCATGCCACCATAGAACAGGCAATATCTTTGGCCAACAAGTGGACCATATCATACATGGCATCTGCCAGGAAAGTTGCTGCTGATACCAGAAGCATCGAAGTGTCATCCTGCTGGAGTGATCAGATCCCATCTGGGCATGAATCGTAAGTCCTCCGCAAACTACTGTATGAAGAATAAGGGACATGGCTGTAAATTGGCTCCTTAGGAAGGCCCAAGCTTGTGATCCACTTGGTCTTTGAGAGCTGCACCACCCTCCACTGGAATTATGGTGTGTTGAGCAATGGCCTTCACCTGCAAATCCACCTGGGGTAACTGCATCCAGGCCTTGAGGTCATCCCAAGGGACAGTATAGAGCCAACTGTCCCCTTCTAACGGGATGGCAGGTGAGTCCCATTCCCTACATATCATGCTCTTCAGGACCTCCGGGAAAGGAAATATCCTGGAAGGTTTTCTGACCCCCTGCAAGAGGGGGTCACTTGCAGCTCCTGTTCCACTGAATTCAACAGCTGCAGGGCAGAGAAAACTTGATCAATCCGTGCCACCAACTTCTCTTTCCAAAACAGATGAACAATGAGAGAATCATATTGGTCACCTGGCACCAGAGGTTCATCTTCTTCACTTATGGAGTCGCCGTTCAAATCCCAGAAATGTAAGGCACAGGAGAGCAGAGCAGAACAGAACACTCCAGATCCATTCTTTTCCAGAGGTGTTTCTGTGGGGGACCTCTGAAGGGATCTGCTGCCTCAGCAACAATAGACTGCCCTCTGAGTGAGAGGAAAAGGAACCTGATTTCGATAGGTCAGAATTTCCAAGCCGGAAGGACCATGCTTGCTGAAGAAAGGAGAATTCTGGAAAAGACATCTCAGAGGCTGGCAACTTTCCAGCCTCATCCTCACCTTAGCGGGAAGCAGACTAGTCACTGGGGAATCCCACTAGGAAAGTTCTGGTGGGCTAAACTCCAAAGAACGGGTGGAGGTATCTCTAGCCAGGGTACTGTCTCTCTGGCAGACTCCATTGTTGCCTGCAGAAGAGAAGTCCATGTCTATCACTTGTAAAGTTGATCCCTCCAAAGGCAAGCCGAATCCTCCTTTCCAATTTGCAGAGGGAGGGCAGCAAAGCAGCATCTCCCCCAGAAGACAAGTACCTATGTCAAGCAGATTGGCTTCCTGAAGCAAGTCCTTCTGTCCAAACAAGGTACACTGTGGTAAGCCATGCTAACAACACGCGCTCCAGAAGAGCAGAGCTACCACATATTACTGAGATAGCATTCTAAAGTACTTGCTCACGGTGCATGATGAAAGTGCGCACTCCCAGCACATGAAGAAGCGCGCAGTAAGGAATGTGTGTTAGAGCACAGCTGAGCGGTGGTAGCATGCACATGCAGCACCAGTAAGCTGGGAACTGGCATGGAAAAAAGAACGCGAGTACCAATAGTTCTGATCTCTGACCCGACAATCGCCCCACTCCACGGCAGTAGTCACGGGCCGCCACAGACAACATTGACGAAGCACAAAAGTGTAAATTTGGCATAGAAACAGGAACTTAAATCTGGTACTCACTCCCAGGGAGCCTAAGCAGCACTGCCGGACTCAATGCTACTGCCAAGCCCTGCAGCCATATATCTCTTGAATCTTCATGCCATCTTCAGGGGAGAGCTGGAGGAGGAGGCGGCACTGAGTCTGTGCTAGGCTTGGGGTCCTGATCCAACAATTCCGGCTGTTCAACCGGCCTTTTAACAGGATAAGGATGGGGAACTGAACCAACACCCTTCCTCCTTGGCAAACCCAGGAGGGCACCTGTTTTAAAGATGACTGAACGGATGTCTCCCATGTTGAGCACATGTGAGTAAGTTGCCCGTAAGAGTAGTTACTCATGAGCTAAATCAATCTTTCTCAAAGATTTCACAGAGCTGCTGTGATTTATTTTAACAGGTTTTTTAATACCACTTTATCATTTCAATCACAGCAGTTTACATTGTAACTTAAACTTGGTGATGTACATTAAACAGGGACATTGATAACTTGTATTTTTCTGAGGCAATGGAGAGTTAAGTGACTTACCAAAGGCCACAAGAAGTGCCGTGGGAATCCAACCCTGGTTTCTTGGTTCCCAAGCCAGTGCTCTAACCACTAGGTGGCTACTCCAGTCCACATGCTGGACTGGCTTTGTTGGAGACAGAGAAATGCTGAGGTAGAATGCCCCTAGCTTGCTTCCGATATAGTGTAGGATGAGATCATCAGAAACCTCTGGATTTTTCTCTGTCCCCACCTCTGCTAGTAGGGGCATATAACCTACTTGTCTGGACTGGCCTGGCAGGACGATATGGAAATCAATGTTATTTGTAATACTAATAAAGTATTGTCTTTGGGAAACATTCTTGGACCATAAAACCATAAGTTTGTTCATGAGATCCACTGCTAGAATTAGGACAAGGCAACCAGGGCTTTGGCTCAGTACGTAAAATAGAGCTCAGGCACTGCTGTGTGGGGAAAAAGGGAAATGCAAGTGGTGGTTGGAGAGCATGTTTTTCTTTTTTTTTGGGGAGTGCCTTGACTTGAAATAGCACATTCTAGTCGCCCCAGTACTCAAAAATGTGTACACTAGTGGGTAATTTTATAAGCTCGCTGAACAGTATTTTACACACTCAAGTAAGCGCTTATAAAATTGCCATGGTGTAGACATAGTAGCTAGTTTTATGTGATATAAACAGGCATTCTCTGGGGTACAGTTACAAGTTATATGCAGACTTTCTGTGGCGAGTTGTGTAAAATAGAATCAGAAATTTGTGCACGATGTAAATATGTGCACTTATTTTCCAGGGGGGCAATTTTATAAAAGTATATAGGTGCATATGTTTCCTTTATAAAATCCAAAATCCTATATATAGGGCAATCAAGCACAATAAATAGTACATCATATAGTTCCCTATAGTCGAAAGAGAGGCACCTGTCCGTCGGATATGGAATGATGAAAGGGATGAGATGAATGAATCCATGATATGAATGATTTACAGATAAGCGTACTATTATAAATATTTGAAAAAGGAATGATTATTTATGAGTGACTAAGATGCCTGCATACAAAGGTTCACATATGAAAAACTGCTCAAAGTGACTATTTTATGTGCTCACTTAAAAATCTATAAAATTTGAGACCAAGGATGATTGTGTGTTTGCCATGGTGAAAATACCCTCCAATGGCTGGCTCTCACGAGGTTCTTTCACTAAGTTTTATTAAATTTGATTGCAGTGGAGGATTCTATAATAGCCTTTGTAAAGTAGACAATGAATGTGCCTATATGCCTTCCCTGCCTAGGCACTCTGTTATAAAATTACTATGTAAGGGAGAAGATCTTTCTTACCCCATGCAGAAAGATGTTTGGGGACTTATAAGTTGCCCTACAAGTGATTTAAGATCTCAATCAGCTGGCTTAGTCATTTCAGGACTTATGTACACATAAATTACCTTTCTGTGGCCTTAGATGTCTCACTCCATTGGACCGCTTTCTGAAATATTAGGTACTTTTCCCATTTGTAGTCTTTTGGGATGCTTTTCACTCAGGACTTTTGTCATAGCCAACAAGTATGATAACCTTACTGAAGCAAGACAGCATATATAATGAGTAGAGTATGCACTGGCTGATGTTTGTACTATATTCCCTTCAGCAAGCAGTTTCCTGTTGTAATTGTACTTTTAATAGCACTCACCGACAACAGAACTATGGCCCTCATTTGAAGATCCACTATGATGTTATTTCTAAGTAGATGGGTTTCAGTTATGCTGCGTAGAATTAAGTATTATTCACAGTGTTATTGTTTAATAGATTGTGCTGATGTAGAATGCAACTAATCCAAAATCAGGGGTATTTTCTATGCTTCACTGGTAAATCCAAAGCACACCGTTGTGTTCTAAGAGCAGTCAGAGGGCTACAAATAACCTGGACCGAGAAACATGTAGAAGAACCCTGAAAACTGGCACATTCTCTCTCTCTTGGTTTTTAGGTCAACTTTGTGTAGATGAATCGTCTGTTCACACGTTGCACTATCTAATCCGTTGACCGTTCGAGATACACCATGCGGGTCTTTCTGACTTATAGTCAATTACTTCCTTTATAATGGTTAGATTAAGCAATGGCAGAAAAGGTGGCAGATTGAATTTCTATGTCGAGATGTGATAGCCATTTAACGAAACCCAGGCTGGCAAAGTGGATTGATTCAAGTCCTTTTGTGTTATATAAGTTCTTGAGCAGGAATTTGTGATGCAGCTCATTAGCTACACCTCTGCACGCTCGTTTCTACATGCTTTATCAGAGTGGTTCTTTTGTCTGCAGTCTGCTCCAATAATGTCTCTATCACAAGGCTGCAATAGGACTTATTTGTTTATTTATTAGATGGTCTCCAACCATTTCTAGAGAAGGATTTCCATATTGAACATGCATGAGAGAGATTTCCATCCAATGCTTCCGTTGTGCGCAACTTTTATCTCTTGTACATAGAACCTCAGAGGGATGGCTGTCTGCTATGGGGGTCATGTTGGAAGCTCTATTCATGCTTTGGATGTCCAAAAATGGCCATAAAGATATCCAAAGCATAGACACATCTACAGAACCATGTTAGAAACCAGTCTAGGGACATCCGAGCGTGAGGACATCCAAATTTGAATGGGGGCATGGTGGAAACGCTCCCAGGAACCTGGATATCTTCACCTGATCTCCGAAAAGTCCTAGACATCTGGGGTCACATCTAAATTGAGACCTGCTCCAGACAGGTACAGGCATCTGAAAAGTGCTTGTTTTGGCTGAAAAACATCCAAAGGAGAAAGCACACCACCATCTCCCATACTCAATAGTAGTTCAGTGATAGCAGCAGTGGGATTTGAACCCTGGCTTCCCCATTCCTAGCCCACAACTCTAACCATTAGGCTGTTCCTAGATGTCTGGGTCTGGCATACTATTCTGGGGATGTCTATGTAGACGCCCCTTCAGACATCCATCTCAGGCATATCCACATTTGTTAAATCATGTTTGCACCAGGACATGCCTGCTTCATTTCAAACGTCCTGGCTTGGACATCCCAGATAGCATGTGGACGCCCCTTCTAAAATGCCCCTCCATGTGTACATGATGCCCTATAGACTTCAGCTTTAAACAGTAGCAAGGGTAAATGATGTTGGTGATGGTGATATCCAGACAAAATCATGTCACAGACTGAGAGTAAATTATCATTTTAAGTTAAGGCTCTGTGTGCAAAGATGATAGATTTTTTTTTGGGGGGGGGGGCGGGTGAATGGATGGTATTTTAATCATTTTCATAGCAAGGCCAATTTTAGTTTTTAAAAAAAGCATGTAGAAATAGATTGATTAGTCATATTTACATACTTTGAATTACACTTCCAAAAAGAGATGTTGTGCCTTTTAAGGAATACAAATATATATATTCATTTATTACTCAAAAACTGGGGACTTTTTTCAGTTTAAAATTGGGGAGGTCAAGGCTTTAAGCAATTGTTACAATTTGTAGTATTGTATATATTCTAACTTTTAAATATTTTTTGTGTCAAAAGGCAATACTTTAAAATGAATGCATTTAGTGTCACTGTTATCACTAATGTTCAACAGTGGTTTTTACTGAATTTTACAATGGAGAAGGCTCTTTTATGCGAAGTAACTAGGAAAAAACTGTCTTTTTAAATGCACAGCAGTGGGTTTTACAGTAGCTGGTACTTAACTTCGTACTTACTTTGCCGAATCTCAAATAAATGCACTTCTCAAAATCCTTATAAGTGCATCTCAGATTTTGAAGCTCACTGTTATTCTATCAGTGGTGTTTTATGCTTTTGGGGAAAAACAATTTGTTTCTATTGGTCCAAGTGGATTTGTGTTAAATATGATGTTCACAGAGTTCTATTCAGAATATTTCAGATTTATTTGTCATTTGTTCTTTTTTGACGACTTTAAGCTTCTGTAAAGGATGGAATAAAACTGAATATTATTTACAATCTCCTGCAGAATTGCCTCTTTAATAATCTCATTAAGAAACTGTGGCCAGGGCTGGTGCAAGACATTGGGCACCGTAGGAAAACCTTCAGCTTTACCCCCCCCCCCAAATGTTTATAATTAAACTGTCATGATCATATGAACATCACCCTTCCAACAATAGTCATATAAAAATGCATAATGGGACATCATTGGCCCGATATTCATTTGCGACGGCTATGTGCTGACGCCAAACTTTAACCCCAGAGATTCAATCTGGAGCCATATCTGGCCACCAGCATTGACTATCCAAGGTCGCCGCACATGGCGCAGAAGCTAATCATGCAGCAGTGATATTTAGCTGCTCTGCGAGCGAAAGTTAGGGCAGCTTTTGCTGTGCCTAACTTTCACCACTGAGGGATAACCGGGCAGTGACTGAATATCGCCACCACATGGTTAACCCCGGGTATTGCACCCGACATACCCCAATGTTAAGCGGTTAGCATCGGGACATATAGCATCATTACTCGGGGATATTCAGGAACACTAACCGTGTTAGTGTTGCTGAATATCCCACTTAGGGGCATTTACACAGTTTACAGCTCTGTTAACTGTTAAATGCCTTTGAATACCTGGCCCCATACTTTTAAATATCAAACTTTGCTTTGTATGTATGTTTGTGCCTGCTCTCCCTTCATAAAACCATGTGCTGATGGGTTTGTGTGTCTATCAGGACCTATTGTTTTGCTTTGACTGTTGCTTGCTTTGACTGCTGCTGCTATTTGCTGCCCGTAGAAGCGGCTTCCCTAGGCGATTGCTTGGTCTTGCTTAATGGTTGGGCCGGCCCTGACTGTGGCCAGCCCACTTATCAATACATTTTAGCCACTGCCTATAATTTCAAGCTTGTTCTCTAGAGAAAGACTTTCCAAGCCCGTCCTAATGATCCCACCTTCAGAGCAACAAGCAAATAAGAATCCCTGATGAAAAAGCTTTTTTGTTAGACCAATACTCCATGATCATATGGTTAAAATTTGACCAGTAGAAACTAGTCTCACAGCCAATCGCATTTTCTGAAAATCTGTCTGCCTGTGGAGAAACAGGCCATGTTCGGGAAGCCGTGCTCTAAGGATTTGTTGTGATTGAAGAAGGGGAATCTCAGAATGCCAAAAGAATGGTGATTTAAAAAAGTAAAATCAAGCATGGATCCAGGGGTCCTCCATAATTTCAAATTCTGTTAGTTGGCACCTGCAGAGAAGGGTGTATTCCCTTTCACTTGGTGTCCAGGTGATCACAGCTGATTGAATTTTTTGCACCCATTTTTCTTCTGCAGTAGCCATGGAGGAGCCAAACAAATGAATCTTCAACCCTGCCCCCTAGCTCTCTAGCTGTTGATGCTGTGTTGGGCAAAATATTGGTGGGGTCATGACTCCTGTGGCCCACCCCATTCCGCTGCCTATGGGAGTAGCATTACTGTTTCAGGGGGAACGTTTTATCTGCAGATCTATCATCCAGTGTGTAAATTCTGCACAAACCATCCTTGCTGTGCGGGGGAGTGCCCCAAGGGAAAAAGGGGGGCCCATTTGCAGCTGATCCTCTGTTTTCTGAAGTGGACCCCCCATTCTGGAGGCCCTTTCGAAACTGTTGTTTGGGGCCCGTTTTCTGCCACTATTTTCATCCTAAAGGTTTGGGAACTAAATGGCTCAAAGTCACAGCATTACAGAACCTCTAGACCGCTGGTTCAGGTCCTAGTTAAGGTGGTCTATGCGAAACAAGATGTGGGCATCACTCAGTTCCAGGCACTGTAACAAATGTGTTCGCATCACAGCTCCTTCCCACAAATCTGTGATTTTTGCAACACACCCCAGTATCAACAAGGACATGAAGAGAGATCATAAACATGGGGGCAGAGGGGAAAGTAAGGTAGCCCTGGAGCAAAGGTCAGGGAGCCGTCACATAGAACAAATACTGACCCTTATTAATAAATCAAGAGCTGTTAGTGCCTATTCTTTCTAAGTGCTAGTTAGAAAAACAAAGACGTAAGGGCTCGATATTCAGCGGTGGTGGCTAGCGCGATTACAGCGCCTAGCCGCCACCACTGAATGCTAAACCCGGATATTCAATGCCGGGGCGATATCCAGCCACCGGCATTGAATATGCAGGTTTGCCACACAGCCCAGAAGCTAACCGGTCAGTGGTGATATTGAGCCGCTGCCTGGTTAGCTCCCACAGGTAGAGATAGGTATGGCAAAAACTAGCCTATCTTTACCTGCGGGTCGTTAACCAGGCAGCAGCTCAATATCACTGCTAACCGATTAGCGACAGGTACCGCCCCCAGAGCATCCCAATGTTAACCGTGTATCATCTGGGCATATAGCAGCAGCATCCGGGATATTCAGCGGCACTAACTGTGCTAGAACTTCTTAATATCCCGCTTAGAGGCAGTTACACGGTTTACAGGTTTGTAAACCATGTAACCATCTTTGAATATTGGGCGTAAGTGCCTTGGCTGAATAATGTCTTCAGAAGGACTTCATTTTACAGCCTTACTCTCTCCGATTATTATAGTCTTTGAACTTGAGAACATACAACAAAAAAATTTACTGAGCCAGATTGTAGTCCAGATACAGTATTTTGTCAACATGAACCTTAGTTTTAAAATGCTTTGGTCTCAACGCAGTACTACCACTGATACCATTTGCCCCTGCAAGTCAAAAGACACAGTCCTCTAAGACCTCCAGGACAGTCAGGTTTTCAGGATTTCCACAATGAATATCCATGAGATAGATCTGCATGCACTGCTTCCATTGTATGCTGATCTCTCTCATGTATATTCATTGTGGATACCCTGAAAACCTGACTGGCCTGGGGGTCCCAGAGGACTGGGTAGAGAACCACTGGTCTAGGACTAGAAAGCATCTGCCAACAGCACTCATAGACTGGCCAACAGGAGATGATGTTGTGATACATGACCATAGATCCTGAGATGGGTGAGAATTCAGACTCATAAAAACAGGATGTTAGGTTAGCAGAGTGTTTCTTCCTATTTGTCCCATATTACTTATAAACCTTATAGGTTGTCAATCCAGTCCTCGGGGAACCCTAGGCCAGTCAGGTTTTCAGGATTCCCACAATGAATATGCATAAAATAGATTTGCATACAATGAAGGCAGCACATGCAAATCTTTCTCATGCATATTCATTCTGGGAATCCTGAAAACCTGACTGGCCCAGGGTTCCCCGAGGACTGGGTTGAAAACCCCTAAATGCTGCCCAGCCTCTTCTATTCTGATCTTACTTATTTTTGGTTCAGTATTGTGTATCTTGGGGAGATGCCATATGCAGTCCACAAGTGAATTTTTTATAGTACATTTTTAATATCTTCTCACAAAGGTTAGAGATTCCTTCATGGCTGTGCAGCTTATAGTCCTATTCAAGCCACTAGTGTGTGGGTGTAGAACTCCGCTGAGGCTTTCAGAATTCTTTTTTTCTGGTTACCCAGGCTTAATGTGACTTTTAAGAATGGAGTAAAGGAAGGGTTTTATTGAACCATTTACCTTGCAAACTTTTGATTGTTTATAGGGTGCCTTAGGTCTCAGTGAGGGTGCCTCCCCCCAACATAATTACTGTCAGACCCTAATTTTCCCTAAGGTACTTTATGCATCAGATTCACAAAAAAGCTACAGTGGGCTGAAGGCTGCAGCTAATTAACTCAGGCACACCCCTTTTACTCCCAACTCCCTAACCCATCCCACTCCCAAGTTTTCTCCCCACAAAGATGACAAAGCACACTTTATTTGATAGTATAGCAGTCTCGGCTTTATTATAAATACAAATATGGGATATACTGGACCTGAGCCAGTCCAGATCTATCTGTTTCCTCCCTACTGCTACTGTCCCCAATAGCTTTCTGGTGCTAGCCAGGTGGAGGTGGTGCTAGCATAGTCATCCAAGCTGCACTCCACCTCGTGTTACCCCTACAGCTGGTGTGTCGGGTGACAGCGCACCTCGAGCCAGTGGGTTAATGCATGTCCAAATCCTTACCTTCTTCCATCTTATTGTTGCAGCTTTTCCTCATTAACTCCCTTCTCCTGAGACTTACTAACTTGGGTACCCCCTCTCCTGAATCTGCAATGAGCACAAAACTCTCCCAATAATGTAACAAGACACTAACCACTTACCAAGCTTACCAGAGAGGTGAGTAGAAGCAGGAAAAAGGAAAGAGAGCAAGATGCCTGTCTCGCCCCAATTTAAACTTAATTGCTTGCATGCCTCTAACTTGACCCCCTCTCATCTTCTTCCTGATGTACCATCTCTATCCAGTGTAGGAAGGAAAATGCCATTTTTTGGGTTTACCCCTTGTGTGGGAGGGGAGCAACAGCAGCAGCCCAGTTACTTTGGCCCATGGATTTCTTTCTTTCAAGGAAGGGCAAGTTGACGGTTGGGGCTAGTAGGAACTTGATTGAGAGTGTAGAGGAACAGAAGCTGAATATAGTCTGAGCATAGAAAATGCCTGGATTTTTCGTTTTTTAGACTATGGTTTCAGGCTATCCCTAATGAAAGTGCATGAGATATATTTTGCATAAAACTAAGGCAGAGCATTTCAAATGACTTACTGTTTTCTCTCTTCTTACCTTTCTATTCACTGTACCAGTTGAATTATGAAAACTCCAAGTCTAAAATATCTGTTCTACCCTCACTCTTCCTATACTATTCAAGGAAGTAAATAACACTGTTTTATTCCAATGAATTTGGCAGAGCATGGAAACAAGAAATATCTTATTGGATCAACTGACTCTCAGTGTCTCAGTTCGAAAAGGCAGGTTAATGGTGAGAACAGATTGAGTTATAAGAATGCCTTCTACTCAGACATAACCCAAACATATAAGGCCCGATATTCGAAGGGCATTTACATGGTTTACAGCCCAGTAAACCGTGTAAATGCCTTAGATGGGGATATTCAATGGCATATACATGGTTAGTGACGTTGAATATACCGTCTATGTTCCCTACGCGTCCCGATGCTATCCAGTTAGCATTGGGTCGTGTTGGCATTCCGGGGTGAAGCCGAGAATGACACTAACTGGGCAGCACCGATATTGCCTCGGTGTAAGGTAAAAAGGGTGAGTGCACTCTTTTATTTGAAGAAAAAAAGGAGGGTTTGCTACGAGAGAGGGAAAGTTCCCTCTCAAGGCAAACGATCCGACAAAAATTATATTGGTTTCTTTCTTTATTAGGGCATAGAAGAATGGACACATTTTATCTCTTTGATAAGTTGGTATTTTATAACTGGCACGTGCAAATGTCAACACTTACATGTGGCTGGGAGTCATTTTGCAAAATTGAATATGTAGGTGCTGTTATTTAACTCCAGAGGATGCTATATTTAACTCATTTCAGTACAGATGGGGAAATAAACAATGGGGGATTGAGAAGAATAATCCCCTTAATCCCACCTGAAAAGGGCTGTCCGTAAGCACATTTTTGGAAAACCTACATATGACAGGGAGCAGGCGTAAATTCTGATATGAAGAGTTTTGGGCTTAACGTGCATCCCCTGTATGAAATGAGGAATGTATGTGTACATTTTTGTTCCGCTTAGACTGTGCCCCTGGCGCGGTCCTAAATTGGACCCTTTCTGAAATGGCAAATTACACAAGTATATGCCTGATTATACACATATAAAGCTCGAATAAGGCTTCTAAAATAGTCCCCTTAGTATGCTATAAGAGCATAATAGTTAACATAGATGTACCTTTTGCCACCTGTTGAGGAGACATTAGTGATTTGTGTTATCTGCTGTAGTAAATTACCATATGGTACTTTCCCTAATCCATTCCATGATTTGCATTTAATGCGGGAATTAGCATGTACCAATTATCAAGCCACCGCATTCACTGTTAGCGAGGTAGTTTGCTAACAGTGCACACAAATTCCCAAGTTAACTAATAGAAACATAGAAACATGACAGCAGAAAAAGACCACATGGCCTATCTAGTCTGCCCTTCCATATCAACCACTACAACAGCCCTTTTTTCCTTAGAGAATCCTCTGTGTTTGTCCCATGCTTTTTTGAATTCAGATACTGTCCTCATCTCTACCACCTCCACTGGGAGACTAGTAGAAACAGTTCAGTACGGACCCCACAGCAGGTTAAATCTAAGACAATGGCATAGCAAACTAGAGTGTCTTGCTGCTAGGTTAAAAGGAACCAGAGACATTGTGGGGAAATAAGATCTCTTCCTAGAGTTCTTCTGAACAATTAAAGCTCTATTCTAATTGCTAACCATCATGTCCTCTCCTGGAAAGATACTGGTGCTTTGATTGTTCATCCAGTGGATGAAAGAAGGAAAATGGTCCCCCTGTCTTTCTTCCTAGCCCTATTCCTAGAATCACTGCCCTTTTTTTAGGTTGGATTAAACATGCAATTAGTTCAGCAAGCATACAGCTTGAATCTAAACAGATTTTACCAGATTTTGCTTAAAATTATCCATTGCTGACTCGTGGTGTTTCTCAGAATTCTATTAGGCCAATATCCCTTTACTCTAGCTAGACCAATGATCCTCAAACTGGAGTTGGGGAAAGGGGACAGGAATGTTTGGTTTAACATAACATTAATTGCCATACATAGTATGGTAGTTTAGAAATATCGAATGTTATCATTTTATGAAAAAGGGACTAGAAAGTACCCATGGGCCTGCAAACAACAAACATATTTTTAATATTGTCATTATACGTTTTATAGTCAGACTTGATGGTGATGGTGGAAATGGTATTTGACTAGCTTTGTAGAGCTTCATCGGCTACATCTTTTTTTTGTGTGAACCTGGTTATGGAAGCACAGCTCTCAAAAGCTAGGAGTGTTCAGGCGGGAAATGTTCATTGATTTTCATTTTGTTGGTTATTTTTTGTTTCATTAAATTTTGTGTCCTCGGCGCACACTGTTGTTCTTCAGCATGCGCTAACATGAAATAACATCTACTAAAATGAGGTAATGCACACTGGTAATGTGGGTTTTTTTTTTAAATTTTAGTGTGTGCTAAATAAAATAGCACGTGCTAAAATAAAACAAAACTCTGTGGAATGGAAACACACATCTTAGACGCGATTAAAAGCTTGTCACAAATGTATCAGATTAATCCAATAAAAACATTAGCACCTACAATTCATCTATTGGCTTTCTGTTTCTATCTATCCCAACCACACGACTTTATTCATCTGATTTCTTAGACAGCTTTTCAAGGTTCTGATCTCAAGATATCTTGATTTTGTTCAACGTGGTAGATATTGTCTGTTTCAAATAAAGCTATCGGCACTGAGCAGAAGAACTGTGGCTTTGTTGGTAGGGTAATGCTGCCATCCAGAGCTTCAGTAACTGCAGTGCATATGGTTAAGAATTCCATCTGCATATATTTCCTTTGCAGAATGCAGAGCAAGATAACCACAACATCTCGGGGAATCGGTCTAAGTGGAATATTAGTGTTCAGCCTGTTTAAAACATACAGTGGGAAGGCAATTTGATAGAAAGCAACCTGTTTGCAAAACATTGGAAGGGAATGTTTATGTTTATTTACATTTGCTATACTGCCCTTTGCGTAGCAACAGGGTGGTTCACAAAATTTAAAACATTAGAAAATCTGAAAAGGAACTCCATCTTGTTGATAGGAGAGTATATACAATCCAACAGAGGAGAAGAGAGAGAGGAGGGAGAGAGGAGCAGGAGGTCAGGTCAGGTGATTGGCAGGTCGAAGGCAGTATTGAAGAGATAGGTATTTAGTAGGGTCTTAAAGTTATTATCTGAAAGTTCGAGTCTGAGGAAGGATGGGAGGGAATTCCAAGAAGTAGGTGCAATGAAATAAAAAGCGGAGGAGCGTGTGGAAACCAGATGGACTTGGGAGGCAGATGGTAGGTGTAAGCGATTGGCATGAAGACTGTGGAGGGTATGATCTGTAGAATGAGGCAGTAGAAGGTCAGTGAGGTAACAGGGCAAGCCAGAATGTAGTGCATGATGGACTAATGTAAGTAATTTATATTGAGCATGGAATTTTACAGGAAGCCAGTAGTAATGGATTAATAGAGAGGAAATATATTCAAACTGGGAGGCATATGCGAACAGCAGTGTTCTGGACTAATTGTAGATGGTGGAGTTGCTGTTGGAGAAGGCCAAGATAGAAAATGTTACAGTAGTCAATTTTAGAGATGACAGGAGTGATAAGTAACGTGGTCAGGGAGGGAGTGGAAAGAAAAGGACAGATGCTACGAACCTGTCAAAGAGAGAAAAAGCAACAATGAACTACTGAGGAGATGTGAGCATGAAAGGATAAAGATGAGTCAAGTGTAACGCCTAAATAATGGAAAGAATCTACTAATGGAATGGTGCAGTCAGAGATAGATGGAGCCAGAGTAGGGGATATATTATTGAAAGAGAACCAGAGTGCTGCGGATTTCTTAGGATTGAAGTGGAGAAAATTATTAGATAACCAAGATGAGATACTGGACAAGCAAGTATTTAGAGGGGTAATGTCAGGGGATATTGGACTCATGTGATGAAGTAATATGATGTTATCAGCATAGTACTGAGCGGAGATGCCGTGTTGTTGAACTAAAAGAACTAATGAAATAAGGAATATGTTGAACAACAGGGGTGCTAATACAGAACCTTGAGGAACCCCACTGGTAAGAGGTAAAGGGGAAGAAGAGGAGGTGCCTACAGAGACAGAAAAAGACTGCTGAGAAAGAAAAGAGTGAAACCAATGAAAAACCGTACTAAAGTTGTAGAGTCATGCCAGAAAGGTTTTGTGATTGACAAGGTTAAAGGCAGAAGAGAGATCAAGGGAAACGGCCACTGAGATGTCACCATGATCGTGTGACTGGTGTATTTCACTAAGAAAAGAAAGTAGGACAGATTCAATGCTATGACCAAGACAGAAACCAGATTGGCGGGGATGAAGAGAATGAGTGGAATCCAAATGTGGCGATAATTAAGCAAAGACCAGTTTCTCAAGTATTTTAGACAGAAAAGGAAAGGTCAAAACAGGACAGTAGTGAGCCGAGAGAGGGGGATCAAGGGATGGGTTTTTAAGGATGGGGTGGACTATAGCATGTTTCCAGGAGGCAGGAAAGAGACCAGAAGCTAAACTGTTGTTTAGGAGTGACTGGATTAAGGGTAGGAATGAGAGAGATGGGGTAGTGAGCCAAGCTGACGAGATGGAGTCTGCTGCAGAAGTCATTTTGTGAGAGGAGTTTATGAACCTATAAACTTCAACAGAGAATACGTGTGTGAAAATGGACCAGGTATGAGATAGAGATGAGCTGGAAGAGACATTAGATGGGGAAGAGCTAATTGATTCAGGGAAACTAGGGGATTGTAGACTGGGAGATAGAGGAGAGGGACAGTTTGGAAAAGTCGATCGAAAGGACAGAACCTTATCACCAAAATAGTCGGCAAGAACTTGAGGAGGTATCATCAGTAGAAGGCTTTGAGATGGTTGCTAGGACATAGTACATTCGGCGAGTGGACTTCGCAGAAGAAGAAATTAGAGTGGAATAATAGCTAATCGATTGTGTACCTAGGTATGAAGACTCTGCAAAACAGAACTTAAAACCAATAGTTCATGCCTAATAATTTCAGATCCTATCTGTCTCACATCTCCTTTTATTCCCTATAAATAGGCTACAGATTCTCAGAATCTCAAAAAGGGGGAACTCCTAAAGACTTAGCAGGGGCTAAGTATATCCTAAGAAGGGCTATAGGAAGAACCTGGGGCCACTTCAGGTAAACCTCTTGGCAAAGTTTGGACAACTGAGATTTCAAGGTTCTATTCATACATTCTACTTTTCCTAGAGTTTTGAAAGCTGTAGGTAGTATGCACCTGATAATGTCAATATCTTGGGGCCATACTTAATGGACTTGCTTCCTAAGGTTATCCACCCTCATTATTTGTACAGGGTCCCATGTGCATGCAAGGTTGTAAGGGCATACTTAGAATCTGGGTACACATTTAGACAGAGCCCTTTTCCTATTGTTAGTGCTCTAGTGAGGGCTATCAGTTCAGCTTTCTGTGGTCAAGTTTCTGGGGCCAGGGCTGAGGACTCAACTACCAAATCAGGGGTCACCACTGCATATCTAGCACAACAATGTCCATTGATGATGAAACTGCCTTCAGCCACAAAGAAAGTCTGTTCAGGGTTCTCCAGAGGGACATCAGTCAAATCCAGGCGGCTTGAGAATACAGTGTCCATAATTTCTAAACAGTCATGATCAGGGGATCAAGACCAACTGGTAACAACATAGCAGGATTCAAAGCTTGACTGACCTTCAGTTGTATCTGGGGGTTTTCACGCAACATACTCTGATACTTCAACATTCGTAGATTTGTTAGCTAGTAGTTTCCTTTGTATTTCATATTGGTTAGAACAGAGTGTGGTACAGTAACTGGAAGATTCTGTCTCAAAGTGATCTTGTTAGTTTTGGTCACTAGGAGGGCTGTAGCTGTAACAGCTTCTCAAATAAGGTCCAAGAGATTGAGTCAACACTCCTAGAACATTTCCTTGCGACTCATGAACATAGAGACTGTAAGGTTTTTCTGGACATCTGGTAGACCCAGAATTGGTGACAACATCAGAGTGGTTTTCAAAGATCAAAAGGCTGCATCCTGTTCAAGTCCCCATTCCAATGGAGACTTTTCCATTCCTTTGGTAGCTTGATACAATGGTTTTGCTAGCAGCGCAAAATTGGGGATCCATATACAACATACTCTGTGGCACCCAAGAAGGCTCTCACTTGCCTCCTGGTGGTTGGAGTAGGAATACTGCATACAGCTTCTTTGCATTCTGGTCCCAGGCGTCGAATTCCGCTGGACAACTGGAATCCTAGGTATTTAACTTGTTTGACATAATTGCACCTTAGCTCTTGAGACTTTGTATCCAGCCTCATTAAAAAGGTGCAAGAGTTCACTGGTGGCCTGTAGACATTCACTTTCTGAGTTGGTGGTTATGAGCAAGTTGTCCACATATTGAAGTAGAATTCTTTCTCCTGGAATTACTGGATAACTTGTCAAATCTTTTGCTGAGTGAGGCGAGTTCTTGAATCCTTGAGGTAATCTTGTCCAGGTGAGTTGGCCCCGCCTTCCTGTAGTGGGGTCTTGGGCTCAGGTCCTGTACTGGACGATAATCCCCTGTCCCAGGCTTCTTCACTGGGAGAAGGGGAGTGTTCCAAGGTGACTGACATTCCTTGAGAAGTCCATACTTCAGCAGTTTCATTAAATGGCAGTGGATTCCTGCAATGGCTGGTCAGGGAAGAGGATACTGCTTCACATGCACTAGTTCTGCTTCTGGCTTGAGGGTGACAATGACAGGGGCTATGTTCTTCGCTAGGCCAGGTGGGTTATCTTCTGCCCATACTTCAGGTGGGGCTATAAGGTTGGCGGGTATACAGGAACTTGTTGACTTGACTGGAGGTGTGTTATAGAACCGCCACTCCTCTTCTCGGGGAACAGTCAGCACCATCAATCCAGCAGGCTTTGGGTTCACAGTCATTTGCATTTCTCTCTCTTCAGCAAAGGATATCTGTGCCTGAAGCTTTGCAAGCAGATCTCGGCTCCAAAAAGTGGAATAGGGCACTCAGGCATATACAGGAACTGGTGCATTATTTTCTGTCCCCCTAGTTCACACATTCGGTTCTGCAGAAAAGGCTTTGTGGCCTTAGCCCCAGTAGCTCTGATAATGGTGATGCATCGAGAAAACACAGGGGCTACTGGCTTTAGTATTCTGCTCCTGTATCCCCCATAAAGTCCATATATTGGTCCCCTATTTCCAAACTGACCATAGGCTCCTGGGGACCCAGGAAATCTTAAGAGTCTGGTCTGGTCTAGTCTTCATTCATGCTGTAGCCCTCTCCGGCTGCCACTTACTTTATAGCTGCTTCCTTTTCTTGCTAGAACACTGTGCTCGGTTTAATATTATTTTTTAAATCAAGTACTCCCTCCTCCCCCCTGGGGGCGGAGTCAAGATACGGGCATTCACTTCTCTAATGTCCTTCTTTTCTGCAATGGGCACACTGATTCACACC
Organism: Ichthyophis bannanicus; assembly: GCA_033557465.1. Lineage (NCBI taxonomy): Eukaryota > Metazoa > Chordata > Amphibia > Gymnophiona > Ichthyophiidae > Ichthyophis > Ichthyophis bannanicus. The sequence continues at coordinate 82,520,493 of CM066042.1, forward strand.
CAATTTAGGCCTTTCACTTCTGCGGCCTCTTCCACATCCTCTGGTCCTTTGGTTAGGAAAACCTCCTCCACATCATTCAACTAAAGTATCAGCAAGAAGATCTGTTCTCTTCTCCATCTTTACATTTACTTTCTCTGTCACATTCAACAATTCACATACTTTCTGATCAACTTCCATTAACTATCATGCCCGCAAATCCATCCAGTTTCTGTAATTCCTGTTTTATATCTCTCTGGGACTGACTGACAAAAATGCAAATTCTCCTGGGCTGCTGGATCCATTGGAGCATATAGTGAGGGCTGCCTGCACTATTTGGATTCCACTTGGGGTTATCAACACTGATGGGTTTGAATAATACTGTTCATTAGTTCAATTAAATCCTAAAGCTTTCAGTTCAGTAAATCAGTGGCAGAGGGAAAGGCACCTAAACAAGTCTGGTCAGCTGACTGGCTGGCAAACTACTTGGGAATCTGCAGGGAGGAGTTCCCCCCCCTGCCCTAGGCCCACACTGTTTCTCCTAGCAACGCTCTATCCGGGAGGGTTTTTTTTTTTTTCTCCTACTTCTCTGCTGTGGGCACATTAGTTCACGCCTACCGGGGGAGGGGGGGGTGGCATCATCGGTGGACTGGGCCCCCTCCCCCCCCTTAAGCACTCTGAACGGAGCCGGGGCTTCTTAGGGAGCTGCTTACAGGGAGAGAAACTGTATCTAGAGATTCTGGGGCAAAATATGGTGAACTAAGGAAATATGGAGCAACTAGCAGAAGCCACTCCCTTTCACATAGCATTCCTAATTGGGGGCAGAGACATTTTATTACCATAGTCTTCAGTAAATCCCTTACTGAAATTCTGTAAACATAGGGCAGGCAGAAAACATAAGCTTATTGCAATTTTTTTTTTCAAACAGGGACAATTTAGATACAGTTCTTAAAATATAAAACTATTATTTTTCAACATGTTATAACATCTATTCTTATAGAGAGAACTATAGCTATCTGTTACGTATAACTGGAATGAAATTACTTAGCATGGAAACTAACTGCCAGCCGTAGTCTGCATGTCTCTGCAAAAGAAATTATTATTTTATTTTTATTAAATCTTACAGTTCAGAAAGCAGATATTCAAGAGACATGAAACGGATACTTTTCCATAGCATTGGTGGATATCTAGAATGCATATACACCCTCTTTTTTAACAATAAATATGTCTTCTATCAGGTGCTTGCCACCGTATATCATGAAATAACGTCTTGAAATTTAAAAGACTTTAAAAAAAAAACAAAGTACCCCCTTTTCCTCTGGACACGGACACACAAAATTCAAATACAGAAAAACAAATGAATTTATCTTGAATTGTAAAGGTCTTCATTAGTCACTAGTACAGAGTTTAACAATTCAAAGTAATTACCTTAAATCTTACAGTATGGGGAAGCACGCATTCAAATGACTTATACTTGTTCATAAAAACACTCCGCAAGATAAACTCTTCTTTTTTTTTTTTTTTTAACTTTCAGATTTCAAAGATAAAATCCTAACACAATTTCTTATTCACTCAGAATTTAAACCATTCATTCTCAGGTTGCAATCTGGTACACTTCCAACCCAGAATGCTGCACCGTCCCCCAAGGTTCTTAACCTCTAAGGGTCAAAGGAAAAACACTTTATTTGCTCTCTCTTGTCCGTGTCAGTTAGTTTTTGAAACGACAGATATACTTCAAAAAACAAAAGAACTTCTGAGTCACTGTAGTTACCACAGCTGTAAAGTAATAACTAGAAAACAAATTATAAATTCATCTCCTATCACACTTTGATTGAATGAGTCCTTTATTTTAACAAGCAAGAGACTGTTCAATCGGGAGCGGCTGTCTCATTTTTTTTTTTTTAGCAAGCTGTGTGAAAGCCACACCCCTTCGTTCACTGGAAACAAAATAAAATAACTTAGTTTCACAGGCACACAGAGACATGCTAGCAAGAATCATTTAAATCAGTGTCAAGTCGTGATCTAATAATTACTTTGTAGGTCAAAGGAAGGAAAAAAAACCCCCAAAAAACAGTTTGCTTAGTTTCGTAAAAATACAGACAGAGCAGAGAATATAACTAAAAACAGTTTACGGAGCTCCGATGAGGTTAATACGACCTTCAAAACTAAAATTCTGACTAAATATTCCTATCGAATGGTATATAATACCTGACCATAGTAGAAGGAACATCCCTATTAAAACAAAGTGAATAAAAACAGGTATAATTGTCCTAAAATAAGCTCCAATTAGCCCAGCAGCAGAACGTTGAAAACATGCCTTCATAGGGTTAAAAAGCCACCTCTGCACAGACACGCCCCTTGTCAGTCTCACTCTGCGCTGTAGGAAGGAGGCTGAATGAGTGAGACATGTTCTTGATTTTACAGTGACTAGGCGTTTACCCAACTGAATATAATCATACATTATACTAGAAGGGAAACTCGTAGTTTCAACAAATACCAAAAAACAAAAACACACAGAACGACAAACATGCTAGCATTTCCCAAAATAGCCCAAACCTGTCTTTTCTGACTAGGCTATCAAATTCAAAATCAAAAAGACGGTGGTTTCGCCCCGCGCATACTCATGCAGGGTTAATCGGACCGCCTTGAGAGCTCTCTTACCAAATACAAATTCAAATTCCAAACTTCAAATTGGCGGTGGGTTCACCTCGCGCATACTCATGCAAGGTTACTGGGACCGCCTGTGAGAGGTGATCAATCTCTCTTACCAAAATTCCAAAGTTGTAAGGCCTTTCAAATTACAAGTTAAGTTTACAAGTTTCAAGCTGCAGATCTGCCTCATCTGTCTAGACATACCAAATCAAAACTATACTCACCGGATCCGGTCCCCGTTCCCAAGCAAGCGCATGAGTTGGACCTCGGACTCCCCTCACGGGTTCGAGGTGTTGGCTCCGACTGGGTCCAGCACCCACCGAGGCCTGGCCCAGCTCCCTCCGATGCAACTGGACCAGTAGCGCCTGGGAACCGAGACCACGTCGGAAGGGCACGAGCCCAGCAGGACCAAACCTATAGAGGCGGAAAGTCGTGGTATATCAGCTCATATACCCTCTACTCACCACACGTTCCCGGCCAACGCACCAAGAATATGTAGCGGCAGAGCGCAAACAAACCAATAATACCAGGAGTCTGTTCAGAAGGTCCAAATCATTTATTTGTGCATAAGACTCAAGCAGAATCACATTCAAAATGGCTGAGCAATGGCTGTTAGTAAAACAACAACTTTTATACTGTTATTTTCCATTCTAGATATAGGCAAACCTCTCATTGGTCCCAGTAACCCCTTCTACCCCATCTATTGGTCCCGGTACCATTACGTAGCTATCCAATGAGGACCTTGGTCTGGGCTCAGCACCTGGTTGCCCCCCTTACAGTCCCCATTACAATGGTCAGTTCTTAGACTCTTGATACAATTCTCCTCCAAGGTCACTTAGCTGACTAGAACATGTGGGAAAGCAGGGCACTGTAACCCTTCTCTCAGCAGAATTAATTAGTTCACAGAAGCTTCACACATCTTATCAGTTCCAATTAAAGTTGTTTTTCTATCTCTTCTAAGTTTCGTTTCTGCTTAGCTATGCTGGGTTATGCTTAGTTAAGTTTCAATTCTATGGAAGCAGTATTGGGGGAGGGGGTGTTTCACTCCTCTGGGCCTAACCACAGGCTTCATTTACAGGTCAAGCTGCTTAGGCCTGTCTGTTTAGTTCAAGCAGCATGGATCATAGGCCTTTGCCTACCACAGGTATAGACTAGTAAAATCATAGTAATGTATTTTTTCCCCAGGTCTTGTTTTATAGTTCAGACAAATGGCATTTGTTCTACCCCCCAAAAAGGGCATCTCGTGGAATCAGAGGTTTCGGTAATGCGGAGCCAGCCAGGAAATCTGCACAGCCCCTGTCATTTTCTTTCACCATCCGCTTCCACTCGTGCTCCCATAGACTTATGACCTCGAGCCCCCGGCTTTCCAGGAATGCAGCTTTTAGCTGTGTTTTGTAATAAAGAAAACCATAAGTCGTGGCTGTTACAGGATTCTGGTCTTTATCGTTATAACAACTCGGACAGCCGTGATGAAAACAACTATTAAATTCAAAAGCTGTTTCTACCCCTTCGATCACTGCATAACCATGAAGAAAATAAGACCCCACCTTTTTTTCACCCCCTTTCAGAGCATGTGTGATCTGTATGTTTTCTTTGGCTTCTACATACATCAGCCATTGAATAGAGAGGGATGAATATCTCTTTGTCTGCTGGTGGTAGTTATCCGGTGGAATGAGTGCCATAGTCTTGGGTTCTAAAAACATTAATCTGAACATAGCTATACATACGGATGCAAGGGTTATATATTGGAAAGGGTCTAAACAACTTGTTAGAATTTCTGATACGTCAGCCTGCTCTACAACCACTTCTTTCTCTGTCATTTTCATGATTTCAGCTCGGTAGAGAACACAGGCCTGCCGCAAAATAGATACACTCTGCTGGCAGTAATAAGCCAACTCTTTTTGCAAATTAAAAGTTTTATGCTGATTGTCCTTGTACCATTGTAAAAATTCCTCTTTTTCTTCAGGCAACATGTTTCCCACACCATAATGTTCAACACCCAGCATGGGGCCCACATAATTTTGCTTTTCCAGCATATTAAAAAAGTTTGGAAAGTACCCCTTGCTACCTGTAAAACCCATGGCTTGTGGAAGTTTGCTAAGTTTCATAGGCAGGAAATTTAGAGAGTCTATAAAACGGATAGTCAAAGGTTCAACGGTAATTTGTAAAAGTTTAGCACCTTGAACCAGCAGCCCTGTGCTCATCTTTTCTTTTAGCAGTTGTTTAAGAACAAAATAACTGTCATAACCTTTGGAATTATGGGCTATGAAGGTGTAGCTTTTAAATTTTTTGTCACAAAAAATCTGTATAAAGGCAGAAATACATTTGAGGCCCTTGAATTCCCAGTTTCTTTCATCATTTAAGTCTGTCACAGATATGTAATTAGGGACATGCCAGCCTCTTTCTTGCATACATTCACAATCATAAAAAATATACTTTTCAGATGTTTCAGTTTTACCAATAGGGGTCATAAAACATAAGTGGACTCCATCCCCGGTTAAGGGTTCACGGCATAGTTTACAATGTCGACCCTTGCACTTATGTTGCTTGTCCACATAAGACTCACATTTCTGGCACAGTATCTTAAATAAACACGCCACTTCTTTTTTCAGAGCCAAATACGTGTGTCTATCTAAACACTCTTTAGAATGACAAAAGAGTTTGCAAATAGGACATCTCTGTTGTACACCAACATTATTCACACACGTTAGTGTCAAACAAAGACGGCACCATAATGTGCAATTATGATCGTGACTGTATGGTTTCTGACAGTAACTACAGAAGTTGCGCTCCCCATAGAATTTTTTGACATCAGTTATACCATAGAAATGGTCATCGTGTAGCAACAAGAACACAGTCTTAGGGAACACAGGTCTGTCTGATGTCTTAAAACAAACTCATGAATTTGTGTAAAGCACAACGCATATGTTTATCTTTAATTGCTGTTCAAATATTGCTACATCATCGAGCATGACTTTTCTATGTACCGGCCATCCCAACTCATTATGTAGTTTTTTAGCACCTTCTAACAGTTCGACATCTGTCATTTTTACCAAAGACATGAGGGCTGTGAGGCTACCTGCAAAACACAGGTTATTATCAGTGTTATTCAAGTCTATCAAATACATCCTTTTCTTATGAATAATTTGGCTAAATGGTACGAGCCCCTCCCCCACCCTGATTTCTTATGACAAGTACAACACGGAATATATCACAAACCTGGATTTCTCTGTGACTCTGAAGGAGTTTAGCGATCTGATCTAAGAAATCATCAGCATCTAATGCTTCTGGGTTTAACTTTCCAGAATACAAGGAATTGTGAAAAAGAGATGAATGTAGATGCACCTGTACATAATCACCAGGTGAAACTCTGCTGCTAACCTCATCCAGAATATGCTGAATACCTTGCCGAATGGCGTTTTGAGCCTCAGATAATGATGTTACCCTGTCTAAATTAATAAACCGAAATTCCTCTGAATAAATTACACCATTAAACTTGTCCAGTTTACGATCCCACCTTTTTACAAACTGAACATAGCTAACTGGTTCTGATTCTTCAGAGGGGTCTAATGCAAGATTATTTGTTCTGTCCTCTGAAACACAATGATCAAAGACACGGCTTTCACCACGCTCTCCGTATTCTGTATCGGTGTGTGTAGATTCGCCGTCAGAAAAACTTTCGCTGTATGATCTTTTCCTGTTAGACTTCTTTCCCATAGTCGCTGATTTTCTAACATTTTCTCGATCTGAAAAAGAAAACATAGGGGCTAATACTTTTTTTTTTCTTTTACAGCGGCCTTAAAATCTAGGCGAGGGATAAGGCCTGAATACTGTGATGAAGAAGCCCCATTCTCCACCTTAAAAGCACAAGATTCACGGCATTTTAGTCCTGAAGCTGACAGGCAAGCAGGCCATGTGAGCAGCTGTTGTCAGGGACAACAGAAACAAACGCAGCCACGAGGTCTGAAAAAACACTCAGCTGAGAAACATTCCCTAGTTCCTGATAGCGTGCACCTGAGAAGGGGAAGAGCTTACAGCTCTTATAAGGACAGTGCAGGGAACACAGGGTTAGAACAGCGTGAACTAGCAGAACCGTTAGAGCAACGTGAGCAAAGAGAACAGGCTGTCTTACCTGGAGCAGCTGGCCGAGAGGAAGCAGGAGGAGTTTCCTACTTTGACCCAGGAAGTGAGTCAGAAATAGAGCCAGGAAGAATTCACCCGAGTAACTACCCAGAGTCCTACAGGAGGAAGCAGCTAGCAAGAGCAGAGAACAGGTGTGAATGTTCTGCTGATTGCAAACACTTTGGAGCACGGAGGCTACGTTCCAGCCGGAGTGAGTGGAAGCCAAAAGCAAAACTTTATGTATCAGGAAGCTGTGACCTGAGGAATGATTATAGTGGGAAGTTAAGAGTTGTGAATGATAGAAATTCCTACAGTGTGAATGCAGAGCAGCCTCATGCAGGAAATCCAAGGTGGGGGCAGGGCTATAACTCCCAGCCGAGGGATTTGAGCAGAGAGCTGAGCAAAGAGCAATTGAAACCTCCAGAGAAAGAAAGATATTACCCAGAGGACGTGTGTATGTCTGAAGATGACCTTATAGAAATTCCTAAGCCTCAGAGAAAACCCCGCAGGCTAAAACCTGATATTAAGAGGGGAGAAGGACATTATCTATCCCAACCTGAGGATAGAACTAATAAGCTCTCCAGGGGTGGAACCTCCTATAGGAAGGGAGTTTATAAGAACCCTGAGTGGTGGCTTCCCTCTCTCCCAGACACAAGAGGCTACGAGAGCAGTTATTCTAGCCATAGAGCGAGTGCTACTGAGAGACACTGTGACGGCGCGGCACAGGGGAACTTGAAAACATATTTGGATAAGGAAAGTTCTGAATGCGTGCAAGAACCAATGATTATTGACACACTCAGTGAGTGTTCTTCTAACACTGACCCAATGGACTGCACACTGATTTTGTCAGATAAAATAATGTCTTTGTGCTAGTCAGAGCTGAGCATAGTGTGAAAGGAAAACACTACAACTACTGAATGCTGGTTTCCACACAGTGAGACTGTGTGCTGAAGTTGAATGCCTAACTTTATACTTTACTTTGAAGCAAGAAGAAATTGTTCTAATGTTCCTTTATGTTTTTGCCAGAAAGCATGGCTCATTTGTTTTGAGTACTTGTGTTCTGTTTATTTTGAATAATCCGACCCCGGGAGGGGAATAAATCCTTTTTTGCCTTCAACCACTCGTGTCGTGCAACTACATTCCTTGCCACCAGACGCAGGCCTGCTAGCCAGGAGGCAGTCTGCCCACCTGGTGGTGACAATACTCACTATTTTGCTTGTCTTTTGGCTTTCGGTTAAGGTATCGTCTGTTGATTAGGTTGGTCATCTTGTTTTGTAGCATCTTCTTGGTCTAAAATAAAAAAGATTAAAGGTTGAGACACATTATGAAGAGCATAGCTGCTGGAAAATTAAAAAAAACACATGACATACCTTTTAACTTTCTTTGCTGTCTTCGTTTTGTAAGAGAGAGCCTATTTGTAAAACCCGGTTTCTGCCCCTGTTTTTAAAGACAATCATAAATTCAGAGACAGAAACATTACATAACCAGTATTTTTAAAAAGTAAGATTCATATCTACTCACAATGTTGGTGTCTGAAGCACATGGTTCTGATATGGCCTCCATACCATCTATAGACTGCGTGATCTGCTTTGTAGCAGCTTCCTGGTCTTTAATATTTAAAAAGAAAACAAAAAACATAAGACACATTATAAAGAGCATGGCTACTGGCAAATTAAAAGACACACAACATACCTTTTAACTTTCTTTGCTGTCTTCGTTTTGTAAGAGACAGCCTATTTGTAAAACCCGGTTTCTGCTCCTATTTTTAATGACAATCATAAATTCAGAGACAGAAACATTACATAGCCAATATTTTTTAAAAGTAACATTCATATCTACTCACCATGTTGATGTCTGAAGAGGTGCCGATGTTACAAGCTATACAGACTATGTAATCTTTTCTGGCAGCTGAAATGTACTGCGCCTTTTTAAATGAAATTCTTTGATGGGATTTACAGCCCCCAGACTCTTTAACTGAAACATCTCTGGATCTTTGGCCTATTGTTTTATGTGTCACACCACACCATTTTTTTTTCTTTTTTCGCAGACAGTACATTGTAATAGATGCTATATATTGTGTATGTGGACCTATGTGGCTAATACACATTCCCCCATTCCCAGACATTCTCCACATTCTCCACATTCTTATCATATGGCCTATTGTGTAGGCCACACCCCGATAATTCACACGGTATCAATTTTTCCAGACACCCCATTGTAGGTTTAATTAACTAGGAATTCCTAAAACACACCACACAAAGCTGTAGGTTCAAAATGTTTTATTTCAAATAAAATGTTTTCATCTTGTGAACTGATTCATTTGAGCATTACAAGTTTCTGGAAATACATACATTTTCATAAAAAAGTCAATTTTTACAGAACTTGGTGTTTTTTTAAAGAACGATCAATAATCTCTGTCACAGATTAAACCTTCCACTAGCTCCATATCACAGTCTGCCACAGATCTAAGCAAAATATTGAGCAGTTGTCCTGGATTTCTACTGGTATTAAAATCTCTGACAAGTTCAAACAAAAAATTCAAATTTTCATAAACTAGGTCAGTTGCTTTCATTTTATGACCAACAATCATGGCAACATTTACAATAGGTCCTAGACACAACCTGTTACAAGTTTTATGGATTTTCTGTTGTATTTCCTTGTGCCCCCACCTCAGGCAATCATGATGTCTTTGCCCTGGAGCATGTATTAGACAAGCTGCACAGTCTCTATGCATAACATCCTGCCAGCATTTCTTGATAATACAGCACACTGTTGCTTGTATAAAAGATTTAAATGTATTTATTTCTTCAGGTTTTGAGTTGTCCTTTTGGCTGGCTATGACATCAAATGCCTCCCTTTGATATGTACACAGAAAGCACAAGCAGCATAGATTGATTGCCTGTTTGTCCTCTAGCTCTTGTAGGAGCGGAGATTCGTTACTTCCCTACAAAAAAACAAAACAGGGTCAGTGTGAAATGAACTGCCTCTTCTATAAGACTTTTCTACAAAAAAAAAGACTTCTCTTATCTCTGCTGATCCTAGCTCTTGCAGTAAACAGGTTGTTTCCGCATCTGCCGCGGCATAATATAATTCTATGTCCTCTGGATCCGTTGCGTTGTCATCTGGTAAGTCAATTTCGGTGCCTGAATCACAAAGATCTTGAGAGTCAAACAACTTTTGGGCATCTGGTAAATATTCAACCCCTGATAATTCATGTTCAGACTCTGCCGGAATCTCCTGTTGTTCAAATGGATTTTCTATCAGTGGATAACCCTCTGCTGTGGCATCACGATTCTTAAGAAAATAATTAATGTTATTCACCCTGTTTGAAATTCTGCTTGGTGTTCCAAAAAGAGCCATTTTTTTCTTTTTGAATCTCTGTGTTAGAATTTTCCCCACACAGGACACACAGCCTTACACCAGGAGCATGCTCAGAACAAGTCTCTTGTTTCAGCCAATCACGTGTTACCAGTGGCCTAGTGGTTGGGGCAAGGTACTTCAGGCCGGAAGGTCGGGGGTTCAAATCCCACTAGAGGACAGCAACCTTGGGCCGGAAGGACTGGGGTTTCTAGTCCCACAGGTGCTCCTTGTGGTCTTGGGCAAGCCACTTAACCCTCCATAGCCCATGTTCCCTGTAAAATAGTTATCTCCAAGTTATAATGCCCTGTTCAATGTAATTTCAGTTTGTTCAATGTAAACCGCACTGATGCAGAATAGCGCGGTATATAAGAGAATGTAAATAAATAAAAAAATAAATATCCTAGAAGCATGCTCAGACTTGTTTCTCTGTATTGGTTTTTTTTTTCAAAGCCACTAAAAAATAGCTGTTGTGGGATTTGAACTCAGGTCTCTCTCTCTCTGTATTTCAGTCTGAACTACAGGATTGCCAGAATACTTCTCTCTAACAGTGAGGTCTTAAAAGCAAAATTCTATCACATGGACAGCATTGGTTTCTCTAACAAAGATGTGTTAATTGTATTTGGAAAGAAAAGCTTCTATACCAAGGGCTGTGTCTCTGTGAAAAGCCTGTATACCCAAGTGCTGTGTCTCTGCGAAAAGCCTGTATACCAAATGCATTGTGTTGCTAGGGTTGCCAACTGGCTGGTTTTCAGCCGGCCTGGCCGGTTTTTCCATGGCCAGGCCGGCTGCCGGCGCAGAGGTAAAACCGGCCCTTGAAAAGCTGGTTTTTTGCTCTGGCCGCAAGATCGGGAGCGGCCAGAGCAAAAAACCGGCTTTTCTCCCAACCCGTCCAAAAAACAAAACCTTCCCCGGGGCGGCCCACACACCGGAGGGCTTCAGAGGGAGCCGGGGAAGCCCGCGTGAGGCCCCGGCTCCCTCTGTACAGCCGCCAGCATGAAGAGCCTTTTCCTTCACGCTGGCGGCTGTTTCTGTAAAGCCGCGATTGCTGGGAAAGGTTAAAGGCAATGCCTTTATAGTTTTATTTCTCCAGTGTTGTACATTTCATGTTTGGATTTTGGGGTTCCCAGTTTAATTATTATCTGACCAAGGAAGTTAGCCTACACGTATCCTCGGTAATTTTTGTGGGTGGGGCTGGGGGCGGGGCAGGGGTGGAACTAGGGGCAGAGAATGGGTGGAGCATGGCGAGCCACAGGTGTCAGGTTTTTGTCGGTGAAAAAGTTGGTAACCCTATGTGTTGCTGCTGCTGCTACCAAAGGGTTATTTTTAACAATCAGTTCTAAATAGCCTGCAATACACCTAAAAGCATTGCACTGCTTTGTGAGAAAAAAAGAACTGGGGCAGGGTGAGAGAAAGCATTTTTTGTTTTGTTTTCCAGGGTTCCTGCTTTTACTGATATCAGCATTAACCAGAAGCAAAACACATTTCCGGAGTCAGTCCCTCTGCTTCCGCTGATGTCATCGGAAATGGACAGTGTCCATTTCCGATGACACACTGTTTCTGGTGATGTCATTTCCGATGATGTAGGTTGGGGCGTGGTTGAGGGCATGGGTGTGGCACAAACCTAGAAGTGGGTGCTGATTGGCTAATGCCAACATTGTGGGGTGGGGTGTGGGTGTGGCACAAACCTGGAAGTGGGCGCTGATTGGCTGATGTCATCCTTGGGGGTGGGATGGGGCGTGCCAAAGTGGGGGGGGGTGTGGCTACGCCTGGGGGTGTGGATAGGCGGGGCTAACTCACCATTCACTTCTATGGGAGGGGTGTGGCCTGAGGCGGGACATACACCGGAAGTGAGCGCTGATTGGCTCCTGTCATCCTTATCTCACCTGTCAATCAGTTTGATGAGTAGTGTACCCATTATACTACTCAGAAGGAACAAGTCCCTGATTCAAATTAGAGGCAACCATAGCATGAAGGAAGGAAACAAGAGGTCAATAACCTCTTTCAAAAGAGGAACAGGCAAAGAATCATGAAGGGATGAAGATGATTTTATGGAACCAACAACCTTAACTAACTCAGCACAACTTGGAACTTGAAAAATTGCAAAAGAAGACTCCACACAAGAACACAGTCCAGAGGAACGTTCAACATTAGGTGAAGGTGAGAACAGAAAAGGATTATAAGTCCTCAATCTTATGTAAAAAAAACATGAGCCATCTGAGAGGTAGACAAAGAAGAAGAATCAACCAGACCAGGAACAGAACTAAGACGATCAACCAACCAAAAAAGACTAGACTTGGTTTGGTTCCAGCCCAACAACATAGATACATATTGCCATTTAGCCTCACAAATAGCAGACTTACATTGACATGATTGACATGGTAACCCCCCCCCCCCCCCACCTGTCTAGTCAAACAAGATGATAAAGACACACTATGGCACACAGAAGCTATAGAGGGTCAGCTGCAGTGGATAAAGTCATGCCTTAGGGGGCCAGATAAAGTCTACTTTAGTGGCAGCAACCAGAGCCATGTTGTCAGGATGGTGAAGTGGGAGGGGAAAGATTAGAGGAAAGTCCAAGTTGGTATTTATTTCTGCTGTTGCCGCACCCAGAGTGAAGTCATCCAGTACCTGGGAATACACCAGCAGGCTTTCTGCCTGCTTTACTCTTTGCCAGCCAGGATGGGGGAATGGGGAGGGGTGAGAAGAGTGAGGATCAGAGATGAGAAGTCAGAGCTGGGGGGTTAAGGGAGGCAGAAGAACAGGAGTCAACCACAGATGGTACCCCTCCCACCTCCCGCTCTGCAGGACTCAGACGGATGGACAAATCAAATACATAAAAACATTTGGCAGCATGCAGCATGATAAAAGCACAGTGTGTTATTATTTAAAAAAAAAAAAACAACAAAGCACCTTGTTTGAGTAGAGCAGATATTTAAAATATCTCAATAAATTGTTTAGAACCCGATATGCAATTAAGCAGGTTATAACCCGCTGACCCCTAATCCCAGATTTTCAGTGCTGGGATCATATGCAGCCCTGGCATTGAATATATGGGGTTTGCCGCATATGCCGGAAGCCGGATTAGCTAACTGGCAATATTGCTCGCTGCCCAGTTAGCTCCTGCACCTTAAAATTAGCGAGGATTTCCCTTGCCTATCTTTTTGGCGCAGATCGCTAACCGGGCAGCATGCAGTATCCTCTGCTACCCGCTTATCTCTTGTTGCCACCTCTGCTCCTCCCCGGAATTCTCCCAACACGTCCCAATGCTAAGCGGTTAGCATCGGGGCGTGTAAGGGAGATAATTGCGGATAACCCCCTCAGTGGCAGTTGCACAGTTTACAGAGCCATAAATCGTGTAGCTGCCCTTTGAATATCAGGCCCTTTGTTATTAGAGCTACCAAGTTACCCAGTTCCAGAAGGGAGATTTTTGTTCAGTCCTGGATTTCTGAGAACCTCATCCTGAAATATTATGGGACGTGCAGCACTGGTTTCAATGGGTAGAATCAGGGGCTACAAATACCACACTGCTCTGGAATGCAAGTTCTAAACCAGGAGCAGCCAAAAAGACTCCCTCCCGGAACTCGGTCACTTGGCAGCTCTGAAATCCCTCTTTTAACAATATTCAAGTAAATCTGAAGAAACTGCAAGGCCATAATTTTAAAGTACATCTATTTAGTTTCATAAAGAAATGGCGAGATCAGTTCTGTACTATAAAAAGGATCATCCCTTCCAGTGGTATCGTGGCAAAGAGGAAAAATGGGCAGATCTGGCTCGGCCTTCAGGCTTTCTTCAAATATGCTTTTTTTGTGGTACTTCACATATTATACCAATAGGTGGCAGCAAAATATCTTTCTCTTTATTTAGGGACCTATTTACTAAACCGCAGTAATTTTTTGCCGTTAATGTTCATTAACGTTGCAAATGTAACATATACCGATGCAAAACCTTCAGTGTAATGTTTTCTAGGGAAAAGGGAAATGGTCAGTTTGGAAGCAAATGCAATGTTAATGTGTGTTAATACAATGGGCATCACTGCAGAAGTCGTTAACTATAGTTTTGAAAGTTAACTAAATTTCCACTGCACCAGCGTGCCTTGCCATTAATGGCATATGGTACGATGTATTAATATCTGTGCTGCCCTGCCAGCCCATTCCCTGGCCTTTTCCCACCTCCTTCCTGCCATTCCCATAAAATTCCACATTAGGTGTTTAACAAGCGTTATGGGTATTTATTAAGCATTAACAATTTTGAGGAAAAAGGTGGGAAAGAACACCACCATACCTAATTCAGCTATATTAGCTACCATTGCAGTCTAGGGTGTTTTTAAGATTATTATTTTTTTAATTTTTAAATAGGATGGCTCCACCATATCTGCAGAGTTTGGTGGAAATCCATTCTCCTAAGAGAAATCTGAGATCAAAGAGAGTGTTTCTTAAAACTTGCTTCAGTATGGGATTGTAGGTTGAAGTCAACCAGGGAAACTACAATGAAGGTTTAGAATAATTACCTTAAGAGGTCAGAGAGGAGTAATCTTATTATATATTTTTTTCTAGCCTAGCTCTCGGGAATTTCTTTTAAAGTGATAAGAGACTGATAACAGGAATAGTAAGGATTACCATAGTATAAGCTGTTCATTTGGGGGGGGGGGATGGGAGTACTGTGATTTTGGAGAGATGTAACTTGTAATATGTTATCTAAAGGTACAGTAATGGTTTTATGGCAATATTATAATAGATTAATTTAAAGTTAAGAATTTGTTTCAAATGATCACAATCTGCCTTGAACTCATCAGGGTTAAGTGGAATATAAATGACAATTTAAATGTTAAATTACATTAGTGTTGCATTAACTACTTAAGGCACATGAAAGCCCAGAACACACTTTGGTAAGCAGACCCCTTTTTAATAAAGTTGGGCACTGACCACGCAATTTGTGGCAAAACTAATATGCAGCTAGTTCAATCACCATGCGCTGTTGGGGGCGTGTCCAGCAAGCTACCAGCAGTTAGCACATGATTGCGTACCTGAATACATGGTGTGATTAATATGGATTTATTTATCAATTTATCTATACCATCTTTCTACAAGTCAAGATGATGTACATGAAACTCAGTGCAGGAACAGAAACTACTATAACCAATAGGACACATGAAACATATTATAACATATGCTAATGGGGTTAGCTAACTATGTACATGCTATGTTGAACTATGAAACCAATGGGTGTTTGATATGTGAGGATGGTGGAGGAGTTATTCATTGTTTGGGTTCTGTCCATAGTATTCAAAGAATAAAAATGTCTTCAATCTTTTGCGGAAGTCTTCCATGTGTTGTATGGCTTTTATTTGTGGTGGAAGTGAGTTCCATAGTGATGGGGCAAATAACGAGAAGGCCCTTTGAGTGCACTTTGTTCTTTCTTTTGGTATTTCCAATGTATTTGTCTTGCTCTGTCTCTTAGGTCTACTGAAGCTTTGGGTTGTGATTAAGGATTCTAAGTTGACTACCAAGAGATTGTTGATGATTTTGTGTGTATTGATGATGGCTTTATATTTGGTTCTTTTCTTTATAGGTAACGAATGTAGTTGTTTGTGGAGTGGGGTGATGTGAGACTGACGAGGCTGTCCAAAAATAAGTCTTGCTGTTGTGTTCTGTGCTAACTGAAGTGGATATAGTGAGCTCTTAGAAACTTGGCATTGTGTAAATTAAAAAAGGTGGGGAGACAATCAAACTAAAAACAAACTGCACAAACTTAAAATAAATTAAACAAGCCTCAAAAGACAAACCATTAAGAAGTATTATCTGACCGTCCTATTAAAAGGTAGTAAAAATAAGGGGATATTAAAACTAAAAATCAGCCATATGACATTGGCTGAAAACATCTCATAAAAACAGTGGGAAAATATGATGGATAAGGGGTATTGTCAACATAGGTGAGCCAAATTCTATACAGTCTCCAAAATTCATAAATGTCTCCATCATCCACCGGGGCGCCCTATTGTGTCTACTAGGGGCACGCTGCTGGAGCCATTGTCCATTTATTTGGATTCATTCTTGAGGCCTTTGTTGTCCAACATTCCATCATTTCCTCGAGATACTACTCATTTTTTGAATAATCTGGAGAAATTAACCAAATGGACAAATGAGGAAGCGATACTTTTGGTCACTCTCGATGTGCAATCGTTGTACACAAATATACCACAGCCAGAGGCAGTATCTATAGTTAATAAGACTTTATGTGATAGGGGGGACCTTAGTACAGAGCACATTGAGTTCTTAACCCAATTAGCTCAATTGGCGCTACAAAAATTTTTTTTTCATTTTTGAGGGACAGTTATACCAACAATTGACAGGCGTCGCCATGGGAGCCACTTGTGCCCCCTCGGTGGCCAATCTATATATGGGCTATTTTGAAGAAAAATGGATGCCTCAAGCTCCGCAAGTGGCACAGATAAAAACCTGGCTCCGCTATATAGATGATGTTTTTCTGCTTTGGCAGGGTACTGCATATCAATTACAGGAATTTATTCATTGGCTTAACCAATGCGATTCACATATACAATTCACACATGAGTTTAGTGAGAATAGCATAACATACCTGGATGTCCGGATTAGTAAGGGGGTGGATAAATGGGAGACAACAGTGTTTAGTAAACCCACTGACAGAAACACTCTTTTACAATTTGATAGTGCCCATCCCCCGAGGCTTAAAGAGGGACTCCCATTTTCACAATTCTTACGATATCGCTGAAATTGTTCTAGTCGGGAAGATTTCAAGGAGAAGTCCAAACGACTGAAAACACAGTTTATTCAGAGAGGTTATCCAACAAGAGTGGTTACTAGAGCTTATAAACGGGCTCTATATAGCGATCGAGCTTTAATATTGAATTCTCAACCGTCTGTTACCAAGAGTGACACACACTTTGTGCATTTGGTGACCAAATATTCTCCAATTAGTGCGAGCATACAGAAAAGTATTAAAAAGAATAGTAGAGTTTGGAAAGTTTTGCCAAGTATGGAGCACCATTCCATCCGATGTGTGGGCAACAAAGTAAAAATCTAAAGGAATACATTAGTCCAGCAGTTTTGCGTACAATACAACCGGTCGAATTGACTAGAGACACATTGGGTCATCACCCATGTGGCCAGTGTACCATTTGTAATATTTCTGAAACAATAAACCAGTTTAGTTACAAGGGAGTTACCTATTGGTTAAAGAGCACTACTACCTGCGATTCTACTTATGTAGTATATGCAATACAATGCCCTTGTGGCTTGTTATATGTAGGGAAGACAATTCGTAAATTTCGAATTCGTATGAAGGAACATGAAAGCAGGATCAGGTGGAAGAGGATAGAAGCTCCCCTTGTAACCCATTGGATGACTCAAGGACACAGTTTTGAACATCTACGCTGTTGGTGTATAGAACAGGTGCAAACAGGGACATGTGGCAAAACGAGAGATCATACTCTACTGGTTAGAGAGCAGCGCTGGATACACCGCTTGGGATCAGTTCACCCAGCGGGATTAAATCTAGCGATAGAATGGGGAATATGTTTTTAAATAAAATCTGAGCAATGAGACAGAGCATGATAATAATGAGAGGAATGATATGATAGTATAAAGCAGCCCGCGGAGGCAGATTTCCATTGGACACGAATCACTCAGGCTGGGAGGAGTTAGGGGGGTTTAAATAAACGAGACTAAATTCTAAGCCCGCATGCGCGGCGTTTTTGCAGATCGGGAGACGGGTTTCTGTGAGGAACCAGCGGTTTGTTTATGTTACGTGGGCAGCATCATTCAAGTCAGGTAATTAACTTAAAGTAGCAGATTTGATGGCAAGTCTGTGGTGTTTTAGTAAGACAATAGAATACATCAGTTTAACTATGAATGGGTGTTTTTATGTTTTTCAAAATAGCAATAACACTTCAATATAGTCCCCTGAAGAACCGGACTGGAGAAACGCAGAGGCGCGTCAAATAGTAGCGTCGGGACTTTCAACTTTAATAAAACTGACTGCAGTATGTTGATGAAAATCTACAACACTGCAAGCTAAGTAGACATTCAAAAGCATTTTTAGCTGTTTTCAATATTTTAAATGCTTTTTTGTTGTGATGGAATGTCTGCAGCATTTTTCACTATTAGTGTGAGCTAAGAAATACACTTTAGAAGCATTTTTTACACTCTGTAGCTGGTCACATGAAGAAGAGTTAAGAGAGTGGAAGTTATAAAGGGTCGTTGATGCGAACAAGCATGTTATTAAGGGTAGAAACAAACCCTAAAAACTCATGCCATTGTAAGTCTGAGACCCGTTAGTTAGAAAATTTCCTTCTGGCTCCAGCACCATAGGACAATTGTAAATAAAGTTAAAAGACAGAGCGTGGGGACATATTTAATCTCATAGAGAAAAATAGTGACATGGCCATGTGTACCATTAAAAAGAGAGGTCTGGATGTTCACATGATAAAACTATGAGGATGGATATGTGGAGGAGGCATACACCGGGTCTTGGATACAATCATAAAATGATGAAAAATGGCAATAAAGGTAACAAACTACTAGAACATAAGATCAAAATTAAAGTTAGGTGGTAGCAAGTGTGTAAAATCAAAATCAAAATGAAAGCAAGATAAAAACAGGAGAATCCAAGATAAAACTGGTAAGTACCCACTGTGGCTTGATCAATAAAAACAGTGTATAGGTTAAAAAGTCCAAAAAACAATAAAATCGCATAATAGAAGCCATAGAGCTGTGTATAAAATAAATAAATACAATAGACATGTATGATGATAAAAACCTTATGGTTATGCAAATAAAAACTAGTAAAACGTCAGAACTAAATTAAAATTATTAAAAACTAAACCATTGGAGCCCAACTATAAATATTAGTGATATGTAAGGTAAAAATCATGCTAAGGAAAATAAAAACAGAATATCCAAGATAAAAATGGTAAGTCACCACTGAGACTAAGGGGATCAAACCAATAGGAAGAAAAGGGGTGAGGGAGGGAGGAAAAGGAAAAGGGGAGGGGGAAATGGAGGGGAAGGGGAGAGAAGAGAAGGGGAGGGGAAGGGGGGAAAGGAAGGAGAGAAGGGGAAAAGGAGGAGGGAAGGGGAAGGAAGAAAGGAAGGGGCAGGGAAAGAAGGGGTTGGGAGAAGGGGAGGGAAAGGGGAGGGGGAGAGTGTGAAAGGAAGGGGAGAAGGGGAAGGGAAAGGAAGAGAAGGAGGGGAAAGAGAAAGGAGGGAGGGGAGAGGAGAGGAGGGGAAAAGGGGGAAGTGAGGAGAGGGCAGGGGAAGGGAAGAAGAGGGCAGAAAGGGAGAGAGCAGGGGAGGGGGAGGAAGAGGGAGAAGGTGGGAAGAAGGGATGGGTGGGTTGGTGGGAGTATGGAGGGGTATGTGGAGGGAAGCAGAAAGGGGGAAGGGGAGCTGGGGGGAGAAAGGGGAGAGAAAGGAGAGGAGAGGGATGGGGAGGGGAAAGGGGGGAGGGAGGGGGAGAAAGGAGAAAGGAAAAAAAAGGACCAAAACTATAAAAAATAAAACTAAAAAATGTGAATAATGGAAATAAACAATTGAGCTTAAATATTAAATAATAATAATAAAATCAGGCATGAGACTCCTAAACCTTTGAAACCTTTACAGTAAAAAGAAATAAAATGAAAAACAGCTGCTTTGCAGACACATTCTTTCCCAGGGTCTGCTTCCAGTATCTCATTGCTTATTATTGATTTCGGTACTATATAACTGAGATTTCTAGTTTTATGTGTTAAATAATAAACATCAATAACCTCATCTTCTCCTGTGAAAAAAATAATGACATGTTTGTTTATTGGACATACACTAGAAACCCATTGCCCTTCCCCTCTATTCCCTCTATTCCCTCGCATCCCCCCTCCCTGTCCCTGGTGCTTTCTTAATACGCCCCGTGCTGGGCTGTGGTTGGGGAACTGAAGGCTGTGCTGAACTGCAGAAATCAAACCTTTTGTGTGCCTATTTTTTTAGGTGTGTTTCACTTAAGGAAGTGTTCCTACTGGGGAGGGTCCATCTGTCTCTTTATTGGTCCATACAAAGATGCATAGGGCTTCACACTCCTCTCAGAACAGAGCCACAACATGAAGAGCCAGTGAGAGTCTCAGGTCCTGCTGGCAGGAAGAGGGGAGCTGCATTGGTAAAGTGCTGACCAGAGCCCCGAATTCCACTGACATAAAGACTGGGACTGCAGCCTAAAAGGGACAGTGAGAGTACCAGGTCCTTCCAGCATAAAGAGCAGGGCTGCAGCAAAGAAGTTAGGGGTGGAGCAGCAAGAGAAGGGGCGGAGCAGCAAGAGAAGGGGTGGAGCAGCAAGAGAAGGAGCGGAGCAGCAAGAGAAGGAGCGGAGCAGCAAGAGAAGGAGTGGGGTTAAAGGAGAAAAGTAGGTGCAGCATAAGTGGATAGTTTGGTCACACTGACAGAGAGAACAAAGGGAGAAGGAGGTGGGGCAATGGGAAGGGGCGGGATTAGAGGAGGAACAGAACAGAGAGAGAGTTAAAGGAAGGGAGTGAAAGTCAGGAAAGAGAGAGAAAGTGCAAGGTTGAGTGGGAGGGGAAGAGTGCATGGCTGGGTGAAGAGAAGGAGAGAGAATACAGGAAGGAGGGTATTGAAGGGTGGGGATGGGAAATAGTGCAGGAGAGTGGGAGGGACAAGGAGGAAGTACAGGAGGAAAGGGAAAGTGCATGGAAGAAAAGAGATTACATTCCCACAGCCACACAGGCAGAGCCCCTCAACACACACTCCTTCACCCCTATTCCAACACACATGTATCCAGTATCTACTTATAGTGATTGTAAACTGCTCTGATGCCCTTCAGCCTGGGCGGTATATCAAGAAATTGCATAACATAAACACACAAACACACACATCCATACACACAAAACACATATCCCCACCCAAACATACATACAGACTTCCATCTCCCCAACACACACGTCCACCCCCAGCTCACAATACCTCCATCCCATCAACGCACATGCACACCCATTTACACCCCCCCCCTCTAAAACCCTTACATCCCCTCACCCTCTGATATCCCACCCTCACATCTCCACAGATAAACAGTAAAGTCTCCCTGTGGAAATAAATATTCACATCCTACCATTTACTCACACACACATATGCACCTTATACTGTACACCATCAGTCCCTATGCTCACCCAGTCAGACGTCCCTTACTACCCTACTGAGACATGCTTTACTAGCCCCTACACAGACATGCCTAGGTATGTGAGAGGAAAGGGGAAATGTGACATAGTGTCATCCTGTAAGTGTACACTTTTCAATTTGTTTTATTTTATTAGGACAGAAAAATGCATGCACGTTTTATTTTAGAGTAAATTAAATTACAGAAGATATTGCTTGTTGACATTAAAAGCTGAGTATTTGAATTAAGTGGAAAAGGTGCCCAGTAGGCATAGCCACCCTCTGAGGACTCTGCCAAAGACTGCCCTCAAAGAGCCCCTAATTGACTGGACAGTAACCTCTGACCTTACAATATATAAACTCATAAAAAACAAAAGACTCATGTATACTGCTGAGTAGGGGAGTAGCCTAGTGGTTAGACTAATAGCCGAGTACCCAAGCACTCAGGGTTTGATTTCCACCGGCACTCCTTGTAAACTTGGGCAAGTCACTTTATTTCCATCGCCTCAGAAGAAAAGGCTTGGCAGTTTATGTCAGGTTATATCTTGCCAAGAAAACCCAGGAGCTGCTGGGTTGTCAGTATTGAATGGATGGCACTTAAAAATATTTATAATGCTAATTTAGTAGTTTTTATTTCGTGATTATGAGATAAAGATTTTAGGAATGAACAGATAGAATTTGTCTCACATGAAACCACCAGCCAATAAGTTTGTTAGAGAGAGAGACGTGCAGACCTGGGAGCATCTGCTTTGCTGATACTCCATTGGACCTTGGGTGGTACTCCATTGGACCTTGCGCGAATTACTTCACACTTCCTTGCCACGGGTACTAATGATAGTGAGCCCTTTGGGGCAGGGACCTACCTGAATTGTAATTTTGACTGAGCTCAGTTGAGTAATTAAATCTGAAATCAGAATCCAAATAAGACAGTAATAGGTTGCATAGCTGTAGAGTGAAGCTTCAGCTAAGGTGAAAATAAATCCTCAGACACTGAAACAGAATGTATGGGAGAAAACAGTCGTAAGGCCCATTCTCTCTTCCAATATCCCAGACCCCATCTAATATCCAGTTAACTTGCAGTTTGATAATAACATGTTGCTGCGGTTGGCAACATGTTATTAGCAAAGTGCAAGCTAACTAGATATTAGATAGGGTTTGGGATACTGGAAGACAGAATGGGCCTCACACTTGTTTTCTCACAAGTTGCTATAGTTGGACAAGGAGTGGAGAAGTAACCTAATGGTTAGAGCACTGGCTTGGTTTGTTTTCCCCTAGCACTCTATATGGCCTTAGGCAAATCATTAAACCCTCCATTGTCTCAGAAGAAAGGTCTGGCAATCTACTTCTGGTCACACTGCCAAGAAAACCCAGGAGCTACTGGGTCACTAGGAGTCAGCTTTGACTCAAAGGCACACATTGCAGTTAGCAAGTACTTATTGCAAAATTCAATGGTAAGATGTGAGTCAAATGTTGAGTGTTGGATTAAGTACGGAGACTGAAGAAGTTCTGAGTATGGAACAGTAAACTGGAAGAGCTCCAAGGATCTCTGATTTTTGCCTTTATTGTCATGGGAAAGAAGAAGAGAAAAACCTGTACCATTTCCCCAGAGCCAGTTAATGTCTTCATCTGTATTCAGGCTGCTCTGGATGGCCTCATGCAACACATACAAGGAAAGTAAACCTTGCTTACCAAGGGACTTTTTGAAAGTATATAGATCTTTTTCCCTCACTTGGTTTGCAGCTTGTCGTGCTGTGAGGGCTTGTATGCATCAGTGATGCTGAGAGCTAAACTATCGGTAGTTTAACTACTGGCAGGGTCTCCCAAGATGGACAGGTCTCAGCTGAGGTGCCAGACCAAGACAAACCAAACATCTGGGCAGCAGCAGAATGGGATAGTGTTGACGGCAGAGGATCACATTTCTGTGACAATGGCAACAACACTAAACTTAAACTGCATGGAAGAAAGGCCCGGCAATCTACTTCTGTATCTTGCCATGAAAACCCAATGGATAGTTACAACAAAACAAATTGTGCTATAGTGCTGGAAGATGAGACCCCCAGGTCGGAAGGCACTCAACTAGCTACTGGGGAACAGCTGAAGACTTTTCAGAGTAAAGCCAGCATTTATGATGTGGTTGGATCAAAGCCCTCAGGATGTCTGACTGCTGATGTAGCTACACATGAAATGAGAGTCAGAAGCTGTAAAGATGTCTTACGCATTGGAACATGGAACGTACGAAGCATGAACCAAGGGAAGTTGGAGGTGGTCAAGAATGAAACGAAACGTGTACAACTTGATCTGTTGGGTGTCAACGAAATGGACTGGCATCGGGCACTTTGCATCAGATGATCACATGGTCTACTATGCTGGAAATGAAAGACAAAGAAGAAATGGTGTTGCATTTATAATAAAGAAGAAACTTGCAAGAACTGTAATAAAATACAATGCAGTCAGCGAACGCTTAATCTCTATTCATCTATGAGGACTGCCTATCAACACAACTATAATTCAAGTATATGCCCCAACAACAGCGTGCAGAAGAGAATGAAATTGAAGAGTTCTATGAACAAGTACAAGCCAAAATTGACAGAACATGCAAACAGGATATCCTGATAGTCATGCGTGACTGGAACGCAAAAGTTGGCAACAAAGAAGAAGGCAAAGTAGTTGGAAAATATGGACTTGGCAACAGAAATGAAGCTGGAGAAAGACTGATAGAATTCTGCAAGACCAACAATCTATTCATCTCAAACACCTCCTTCCATCAACACAAGCGGCGACTGTACACATGGACTTCACCCAATGGATTGTATAAAAATCAAATTGACTACATCTGTGGAAGTCAACGGTGGAAAAGTTCTATAACATCAACAAAGACAAAACCTGGAGCTGACTGTGGTACAGATCATCAACTACTAGTATGCAAACTCAAGCTAAAGTTGAAAAAGAGCAAACCACTCATGAATGCAGCAAAATATGACCTTGAGAATATACCACTGGAATTTAAAGACTGCCTGCAAAATCGATTTGCTGCTTTAAATACAAATGACAGAGCTCCAGAAGAGTTATGGAATGACATCAAGAAGGTTGTGTTGGAAGAAAGCGAGAAGTCTCTACAAAAGGTGAAAAAGCAAAAATGGCCAAAATGGATGACGGAAGAAACTCTGAAAATTGCCCAGAAATGCAGAGAATCTAAAGCCAGAGGAGAGAGAAAGACAATAACAGAACTCAACAGAGATTTCCAACGTGCAGCAAGACAGGACAAGGAAAAGTACTACAACGACGCATGCAAGGAAATAGAAGCAGAAACTATTAGAGGAAGAACAAGATCGGCTTTCCTAAAGCTACAAGAGTTAAAGAAAACGTTCCAGCCTCGAATTGGAATTTTACAAGATGCTCAAGGTTCTATGTTGAATGATGCTGAGAAGATCAAGAAAAGGTGGAAGGAATATACAGAGTTTTTATATGATTAAGATCAAGTGGACCAACAGCCGTTTCAACCTGTACCTTATGATCAGGAACCATTGGTGATGAAAGAAGAAGTTAAAGCAGCATTGAAAGCCTTATCAAAGAACAAAGCACCAGGCATTGATAGCATTCCCATAGAAGTATTACAGCAATCTGATGCAGCTGTTACTGTACTTACAAGGCTCTGCCAAGAAATATGGAAGACAACATCATGGCCAACTGACTGGAAAAGATCTGTGTTTATACCAATACTAAAGAAAGGTGATCCAACTGACTGTGGAAATTATCGCACAATCGCTCTGATCCCACATGCCAGCAAGATTCTACTGAAGATTATTCAAAAGAGACTACAACCATACCTGGAACAAGAACTACCTGAAGTGCAAGCAGGGTTCAGGAAAGGGCGAGGAACGAGAGACATCATTGCGGATGTGAGATGGATCCTTGAAAAAACTAAAGAATACCAAAAGAATATCTATTTGTGCTTTATCGACTATAGCAAGGCTTTTGACTGTGTAAACCATGAGAAACTCTGGGCCACATTAAGAAGCATGGGCATACCAGAACACCTGATCGTACTCTTGCACAATCTGTACATTGATCAAGAAGCAGCAGTTTGAATGGAACAAGGAGAAACAGAATGGTTTAAAATAAGCAAAGGTGTAAGACAAGGCTGCATACTTTCCCCCTACCTGTTTAATTTATATGCAGAGCAAATCATCAGAGAAGCAGGATTGTATGAAGACAACAGAGGTGTGAAGATTGGTGGAAGACTCATCAACAACCTTCGCTAAGCTAATGATACCACATTACTGGCTGCAAGTGAAGATGATCTGAAACATTTGTTTCTCACAATCAAAGAACATAGTCTCAAAATTGGCCCGCACCTTAATGTAAAGAAGACAAAGATCATGACAACTGGCATAATCAACAGGTTCATCATTGAAGGAGAAGAAATTGAAATCGTGAACAACTTTAACCTACTTGGATCAACTATCAATAAAGAAGCAACAAGCAGTCAAGAAATCAGACGACGCATTGCTCTTGGCAGAATGGCTATGAAAGACCTAGATAAGATTCTCAAGAGCAGAGATGTCTCTCTCCATACAAAGATTCGACTTGTTCAAGCCATGGTATTTTCAATAACATCATATGGATGTGAAAGCTGGACAGTGAAAAAGATAGGAAGAAAATTGATGCCTTTGAATTATGGTGCTGGTGGCGAATATTGTGTATACCATGGACTGCCCGAAGAACAAACCAGTCGGTACTAGAGGAGATCAAACCTAAGCTTTCTTTAGAAGCTCAGAGGACAAGACTTCGACTTTCATACATTGGACACATCATGCGAAGAGAGAGATCATTTGAGAAAGACATCATGCTTGGCAAGATAGAAGGTCAGCGCAAAAGAGGAAGGCCAGCAATGAGATGGATCGATACAATAGCAGCAGCTACAAGTACCAGTCTGTCAACAATGAGCCGCCTGACTCAAGACCGAACACAATTTAGAATAGCTATCCAGAGGGTTGCCATGAGTCGACTCCGACTCGACAGCACTTAACAACAACAACATAGATCTTTTTGCATTGAAACTTCTTTTTCCCAGCTGCATCTCAAGATCCTTGCATATACTGATCTTAAGTAGAGTGATTGCTCTAATTCCCTCGTACTATGCTACAGCTAACTCCACTATAGATTGCCTCCATCTCCTTCAGAATGCGACTGCACGATGAATCATGGGGGTAAAAAGTGCAACCATATCACATCAGTCCTAAAAAAACACTGGCTAGCAGTTACTCTCATAATCCATTATAAAATTCTATCTTTAATAACTAAGGTAGATACGTTGTGGATTACCAATATTTTCAGTTTGCTGTTTACAGTACCTGTTTTGCCTGCTAGGGCTGTCTGTGATTTTGGTTTGGATATTGGAGCTTGTAAGATTATGCTGGTAGCGTTGGTGAGGTCTTGTGGGGATATTATGAGACGTGTATTTGCTGTGGCACTGAGTTTTAGTTTTTCGGCAACTGTTAGTTCTTTTGTTGCAGTTTGCAGTGTCAGTAGTCTGGGTGCACATGATTGGTTGCTTTTGATGTGACGCATGGGGTTTCCCCCGCAGGTGGGAGCACATATGGGTGAGTGTGTGTTCTTAGATGCGCAGCCGCTGCATTTGTTGGTGACCCAGGACACTCGGCTTGTGGTGAAAAGTGCAGGTGGCTTTTAGCATGCATGAGCAACTTTGGTGAGCTGACTGGTTTATGTCTTTCATGGGGATTGGGGTTAGCAGGCTGTAGTGTTTGTGGGGTTTTGATTGTAACGATTGTAACAGCTGGGCTGTTTTTTTAGAACTTATAGCTACAAACTCATAACTATCAAAGAACCACAAACATGCAAGAGATCTAACGCCCCATGGTACTCACATGAAATCAGTTGCAAAACGCACACTCAGAAGACCGGAAAGAAAATGGAGACGGAACAAATCACACAACCTCCTAACCCAATACAGAGACAAACAACGGGAATATAACAATCTAATAAATGAGCATAGACAGCAACACCATACCAACCTGATCATGAAAGCTACTAATAGACCAAGAGAACTCTTTAGCATTGTGCAAAAGCTCACCAAGGATGACACGCAACAAAGCACCCACCATCTTGACCCACAAAAATATGCAGACTACATGAAATCAAAAAACACCAACCAAACATGCTCTACTACACCACAAACAAATGATCACATGATAAAAAAAAAACAACATCAAACATGGGAGAGCTTCAACATACCAACAAAGCAGCAAGTAGAAGACATTATATCTGGACTAAACACTACAACCTCACCATCAGACCCATGCCCAGTAATATGGCTCAAAGCTACAAAAAGCCAACTCTCTCATCACATTCAAAAAATGGTCAAAGATTCACTCCAACAAGGATACATGCCACAAGCCCTAAAGCACGCAATGATATGACCAATACTTAAAAGTAACAATCTGAGCCCCTCTGAACCAAAATCATACCGTCCCATCTCCAGCCTGCCATTCCTTGCTAAAATCTTGGAAAAGGCAGTGCAAAAGCAACTTCATGACGATATTGATATTAATGCCCCATTGGACATACATCAGCATGGATTTAAACCCCAACACGGCGTGGAAACACTACTAACCTCCCTCTTTGACAACCTACTAAGAGGCATGGACAACATAAAAAACAGCTTCCTGATAGTGTTCATGGACATCTTGGCGGCCTTCGACACTGTGTCCCACATCAAGCTATTGCAACGCTTACAACAGATAGGACTATGCAAGAATACCCTGAAGTGGTTCACATCATACTTGGAAGGCTGAATGCAACAAGTCAAATGTGACCAAAAGAAATCACTACAATTCCCCATCACAGGGAATACCTCAAGGCTCAGCCCTATCATCAGTGCTCTTTAACATCTACATACAGCCCATATGCAACATCATCAAGCACCACAAACTTCACTATCACATTTATGCTGACAACATCATGGTGTACGCTCCAATCAACATACTAGTACTAAACACCACAATAACCAAATGCCTCGAAGACATGAATGACTGGCTCAGAGTCAACAACTTAACGGTCAATTACAATAAAACTGAAGCAATGTTCGTCAACAGGAACCCCACCTTCATACCTCCACAAACTATCAGCATCCTAGACAAACACATAGTAGTCAAAGAAGAAGTTAAGTATCTGGGCATCACACTAGACCAGGAATGGGCAAACTACGGCCCGCGGGCCGTATACGGCCCGGCGGACCTTTTAATCTGGCCCGCTGTATCAGTTATCCTGGTGAACAAATGGACTGCTGCAGAGGGAGCCGGGGAAGCCCGCGCGAAGCCGCGGCTCCCTCTGCACAGCCCGCCAGCGTGAAGAGCCTTTACCTTCACGCTGGCGGCTGTTTCAATGAAGCCACGAATGCCGCGAGAGGTTAAAGGGCATTGCCTTTAACCTTTCCCGGCATTCGCGGCTTCATTGCAACAGCCGCCAGCGGGAAGGTAAAGGTTCTTCATGCTGGCGGGCTGTGCAGAGGGAGCCGGGGCCTCGCGCGGGCTTCCCCGGCTCCCTCTGCAGCCCCTTAGACAGCGCGGGGCTCTTCGGGGGGGCGGCTAGGACTGGATGGGCTGTGATGGGGGGGGGAACGGACTGGAAATGGGCTGTGATGGTGGGGGGGGGGGGAGAACGGACTGGAAATGGGCTGTGATGGGGGGGGGAAACAGACTGGAAATGGGCTGTGATGGTGGGGGGGGGGGGAGAACGGACTGGAAATGGGCTATGATGGGGGGGAAACAGACTGGAAATGGGCTGTGATGGTGGGGGGGGGGGGAGAACGGACTGGAACTGGGCTGTGATGGGGGGAGGACTGCAAAGGGTCTGTGATGGGGGGGGGGATAGGACGTGAAATGGGCTGTGAGGGGGGGAGAACTGCAAACGGTCTGTGATGGTGGGGGGGATGGAATAGGACTGGAAATGGGCTGTGATGGTGGGGACGGACGGACTGAAAATGGGCTGGGATAGGGGAAACAGACTGGAAATGGGCTGTGATGTGGGGGGGGGGGGGAACAGACTGGAAATGGGCTGTGATGGGGGGGGATGGACAAATTGGGCGGGGATGGGGGGAAACAGACGGGAAATGGGCTGGGGGGGGGGGGAGAACAGACAGGAAATGGGCGTTGGTGGGGGAACGGACTACAATTGGGCTGTGATGGGGGGAGGACTGCAAATGGTCTGTGATGGTGGGGGGGATAGGACTGGAAATGGGCTGTGATGGGGGGAGGACTGCAAACGGTCTGTGATGGTGGGGGGGATAGGACTGGAAATGGGCTGTGATGGTGGGGACGGACGGACTGAAAATGGGCTGGGATAGGGGAAACAGACTGGAAATGGGCTGTGATGTGGGGGGGGGGGGAACAGACTGGAAATGGGCTGTGATGGGGGGGAGGGACAAATTGTGCTGGGAGGGGGGTAAACATACTGGAAATGGGCTGTGGGGGGGGGGGGATAGAACAGACTGTAAATGGGCAGTGGTGGGGGAACGGACTACAATTGGGCTGTGATGGGGGGAGGACTGCAAATGGTCTGTGATGGTGGGGGGGATAGGACTGGAAATGGGCTGTGATGGGGGGAGGACTGCAAACGGTCTGTGATGGTGGGGGGGATAGGACTGGAAATGGGCTGTGATGGTGGGGACGGACGGACTGAAAATGGGCTGGGATAGTGGAAACAGACTGGAAATGGGCTGTGATGTGGGGGGGGGAACAGACTGTAAATGGGCTGTGATGGGGGGGGGACGGACAAATTGGGCTGGGATGGTGGAAACAGACAGGAAATGGGCTGTGGTGGGGGGGGGGAGAACAGACTGGAAATGGGCTGTGGTGGGGGAACGGACTACAATTGGGCTGTGATGGGGGGAGGACTGCAAATGGTCTGTGATGGTGGGGGGGATAGGACTGGAAATGGGCTGTGATGGGGGGAGGACTGCAAACGGTCTGTGATGGTGGGGGGGATAGGACTGGAAATGGGCTGTGATGGTGGGGACGGACGGACTGAAAATGGGCTGGGATAGGGGAAACAGACTGGAAATGGGCTGTGATGTGGGGGGGGGGGGAACAGACTGGAAATGGGCTGTGATGGGGGGGGGATGGACAAATTGGGCTGGGATGGGGGAAACAGACTGGAAATGGGCTGTGGTGGGGGGGGGGGAGAACAGACTGGAAATGGGCTGTGGTGGGGGAACGGACTACAATTGGGCTGTGATGGGGGGAGGACTGCAAATGGGCTGTGATGGTGGGGGGAATGGACGAAATGGGCTGTGATGGGGGGGAACTTGGACTGGAAATGGGCTGATGAAGGGCTGGATTAGGACTGTGTAAATGTGTTTGAAATTGAGAATTGCAACAACAAAGCTATCTCCTGACTTTGATGCCTTAACAAAAAAGGGAGACCAACAACACTGTTCACACTAAAATTGAAGGTACTATTTTATGAAAGAAATACATTGCATAAAAGTTTTGTAAAATAACTCTTTTTATGCTTTTCTACCTTAAATTAATCTAAACATTTAATGTTACAAATTTAAATTTAATTTATATTAATTCACACATACACACCGTCCATCTACTCTTGGTCCGGCCCCCGGGTCCAATATATGAACCCATTGCGGCCCTCGAGTCAAAAAGTTTGCCCACCCCTGCACTAGACAGAGCTTTAAACCTGAAATCCCACATCACCAAAACTGCAAACAAGGCCTATCAACGATTGAAAACAATCTGACAAATCAAACCAATGCTCCGCCAGGACCACTTCCGCACAGTGTGCCAAGAACTCATCACACCACTGCTTGATTACGGAAACTCACTATATCAAGGCCTACCTCAGCAGACATGCCACCCACTACAGATGATACAAAACACCACAGCACGCATCATTACAGACACACCAAGGACCGAGCACATCACTGCCGTCCTACAGCAACTGCACTGGCTCCCAATGGTGACAAGAGCTAAGTACAAAACAATCATGATCATCTTCAAAGTCATTCACCATCTCTCAGCAGACGTACTCCAAAACGTCATAACAAGAGACATCAGCAATAGACCAAGAAGAACCAATAATGACAACATGATTGGCACACCTGCAGGCTATCACAAAACCAAACAAATAACATCAAAAAGAGCACCATCACTACTGGCATCCACACTATGGAACTCCCTTCCAACGAGCCTGAGAGCATTAGATGACCTCAAAGACTTCTGCAAAGACCTCAAAACATATTTATTTATGGTTTATGGTTTATTACATTTGATATACCGCTCAAGCCGAAGCATTAGAGCGGTTTACAATACTATATCATTTAAGAAAATATGAAAAGAACGCCATTTATGAGATAGGACAGAATAGAGGACAGAAATAGTTAAAAAGATAAGGGAAGGAGAAGGAAAGGGAACAGCAGGTTACCACGCTATACAAGCATGATAATCCAGTCCACGACTTTAATGTAAACTTCAGATCAGATGCCACGGACTCATGCCTAAGGGCCACGCCAAAGGGCCCTCTGGTGAGGCCCTCAGGCGTGGGCGCGCCTCTGAAGCGGCGGTTTTCAGCCGTTATGGCTGGATGCTGATTGGCAGGCTGAAGGGGGAAGGAGAAACATATGAGCATTCAGGCAACATCCCATACCCAAACTGAAATACCACCTACCCCGCCAACTAAACACGCACCCATCCTATCCACACACACAAGTTTATCATACCACGCTATTAAATACCCTCATGTTAAATGTTACCTTTAATTGTACTGTCTAAATGCTGTTATGTAACTGTACTGTCTAAATGTTTACATGTACCCTAATGTTAATTGTAACCCTCCAACTGTGATGTGACGTGACCGCCTTGATTGAAGGATAAGGTGGTATACAAGTCTGTCTAAATAAATAAATAAATAAATAAATAAAGTTGTCAATGGGCACATGCAGACATAATCAGCAAATACACACACAGCACAACAACTTAGCTGAAAATGGGCACTTCCCAATAGGTCATATTCCAATGCCTGACGTTTCGCTGATGCTTCCTTAGGGAATGAGACCACCCAAACCAGACTAAGCAGCCATACCTGTAAAAAACAGCCCCAATGCAGAGGAGTGTGCAGAAACCAGAAGGCTGACTGCAATGCTGGACGTTTCACTCAAGGTCTGAGGAGAGGTAAAGACAGGGTGAGCTGTTTGTACTGCAGTCAGCACTAGTGAGGCCTTTATACCCATTTCTTCTCTTTACCTCGAGTTTACAGAACTAAAAACCTTTTTCTGCCTTTGCTGAGATGAGCAGCTGAGGAGGAAATGTGCTGGAGCAAACATTATTAGCCCAATTCCGTTCCAAACGTAGAGGCCTTCTGTATGTCTGGTCTGAACTGGACGTACAGAGGGCGTCGTGATTCTGATCCCATGGGGCACGTCTAGCCTTGCAGGATCAGAATCGTGAACAGTCCTGTACGTGCAGGCCGGGACTACAATTCAGCCCGGCCTGCACATACAGGACATGCCCAACTAACTCAGTCAGGGCTTTTAAATGGAGCCGCAGCACCATGGCATCTGGTTGCCATGGCACCTTGGCTCCATTTAAAAACCATGATCCCGGCTGCCATCTCCTGAAGCTAATTCCCCGCAGCCTGACCCCTGATCCGGCCACCTATGGCCAGGGTCGGGCTACGGGGAATGTCCTCGGCCCCCCGCTCCATCCGCGCCCCGGGCCCACCGATCCACTACGTCCAGGGAACTTATTCCATCTTGGAGGTGGAATAACTTCCCTGTACAAGTGCCAGCCCTGGACGTATAATTGGCACTGTATGTCCAGGGCTGGCGACCACCTACTGCTCGCCTTAACTCTGCCCCCAATCCGCCCCCTCCCTGCCCCTGTCTAACTTCCCCATACAACTGGCAGGGAAGTTAGACGCCGGTGGGGAGGCCTATGTGGGACAGAATAACCCTCTATGCGCATGTGCTGGAATACATTTTTGCCCATAAAAATCAATATTATTCTGCACAGCAATCTCATTGCATTGTGTTATGTCAGCAGTTTTCTGCGCAGAATAATATTAATTTTGATACATGAGGTAGAATTTGAATACATGCGCACAAGTGCTGATACAATATTTTGTGCGCAAAACTCTATGTGCACATGCCTCCAACGTGTTTTCCTTGTTTAGAACAACCTTTTTGTGCACAACTTATTTCAATGCATTGGGGAGCAAAATGTTGGTGTTATAGTTGTGTTAGATAACTGTCCACTGACCTTTAGCACATAGCTCTAATGCAAGGTTTCTGCATCATGGCCTGAATGCGTATTCTCAATGCTGGGGACATCATGAGCCTTCATCATTCATAGCTGGCACCAGACATTGTGGAAAAATTGATCTTCATTAAGGCAAACCTATCTTCACTAGATTTTCCTGATGTTCCATAGAAGCGGCAGGAAGATTAAGTGCACAACTTCATTCGACATCTTTGGAGGTTTTCTGCCCACTGGAAACACCAATAGCCAAATCTTTGGTGTCTATCCCTTCTGAAGCAACCCCCTCACTTTTTGCCATCAGCGCACTGATGCCGGCGTTGCTGCTCTCTTAGTTCCATTGGGGTGGCTTGGCCTCAGAAACAAGAAAAGAAAAAGAATAAACCTTCTCCTTTCCTGACCCCGTCTGGATGCCTTAGGCTCTTGTCCCTCTCTAGCAGCTGCAGTTACTGCTCTTTTTTGTTGTTCAGCCTGTTATCTCCAGTCTGAAGCCAGGCAGAACTAGCATGCCAATGTACTTGAATGAAGCTAAGTTCTATTAGCAGTAATGAGTAGGAGGATTGCAAAAAGACTTTTACCCTTCGTTAAGAAAAAACTCCTCGGATTCTGGTGACGTCACCTACTACTACTACTACTGCTAAGCATTTATAAAGCGCTACCAGGTGCACGCAGCGCTGTACAATGAAAACACAAAAAGACAATCCCTGCTCAAAAGAGCTTACAATCTAAAAAGACAAAGCAAGAAAAGGAGTAGAAAAAGATAAGAACAAGGGCAAAGAGACAAGAGCAGGAGAGACAGGACAAGGAAAGAGGTAAGAACGAGTGTAAGAGGAAGAAAGAAAGGTGAAATAAAAGAAGGGAAGGAAGGAGAACAGCAAAATCAAGAGCCAAAGGCAGAGGCGAAAAGATGAGCTTTTAACTTGAGTTTGAAGAGGGGCAAAGAAGATGCCTGACGTATAGACAAAGGAAGTTTATTCCAAGCGTAAGGAGCAGCAAAGTGAAAAGAGCGGAATCTGGAGTTGGCAATCTGAAGGAATGGTCAGCTGAGTGAGAAGCTCTGCTGAACAAACCCACAAAAGAAGGAAAAAAAACACCCCAAAAAGGAAGAAAAATACCCTCAGAGCAGTAAGGAGTGGTTAAAAGAAGTATGGCGATGACCAGAAAAAAAACGGCAGACATCCACGAATTTATATGCCTGGGCCTGCGCGGTGAGCAGAAAGAAGGAGAAAAGGACGTGGGAGAGATGGCGGCAGGATGAGAGGAGGAAGGCCCGACAGGAGCGGCAGGTACAAATTCTAGCAAAGGAGTCCTGGTCCAAATCACTAAAGAGAAGCAGAAATCATGGTTTGGAGAGGTAAAGTCGGAGGTAGTAGGGCTAAGAGCGGATATGGAGGGAACAATGGCTAAAGTAAGAGCAGACATTGCCGACAATGGTAGGTGGGTGGAAGAAATGGAAGACCAATTAGAAACGGCAAATGATATCCAACAAACTATAAAGGCGCTGAGACCTCCAGGGACTTAGTAAACCTTAAAGTGGAGGATTTGGAGAATAGGGCAAGACGCAATAACTTGAGGATAAAAGGCCTACCAGAGAAGGAGGAATACTGTGACTGCGAGAAAACGGCACAGGAAATATGCCAGGTGATCCCCAGGAACTCAGAGGAGGATTCAATTGAGGTTAGAATAGATAGTGCACACAGAACGCTGGGACCCAGGAGAGGGGAACAACCCCGAGACATCTTAATAAAATTCCATGACTACCAACTAAAGGAAAAAATTGCAGCTCAAATGAGCGCCATGAGGCAATTCACCTGGCAAGGAAACATGATAGCTATCTTCACGGATCTTGCAACAGCAACACTTCAGCGCAGAAAGGACTGGAGGAACTGTACACAGCAGCTACAAGAAGAAAAAATAAAGTATAAATGACTATACCCCATAGGACTAGCCTTTTCTATAAAAAGGGTAACATGGAGACCGACTATCTTGCCTCAACTGATAGCAGCCATGAGAGAGGCGGGATTTATCGGATATACCAGATACAGCAGATCCCAGGGCACAAAGATTGGAGAAAAGCAATGGATGGCAGAGAGTGCAAAGAAAGAACAAATACCAAGAAAGGGGGACAGAAAAAGACAATGGACAGCTGAATGCAGCAAAATATCGAGGCAAGGTTGAAAAGAATGTCTTGGTGTTATGCTTGCAATTATCAAGAGGGAGTAGGAAGAGAGAAATTTGTTTTTTAAAAAAGAGAATTGCCGAAAGCAAGCAACAAGTGATTGGAAAGGATAAGTAGAGTGGCTGATATCTGAAAGAATGAGGAGTATGAATGAGGATGGTGAAAAGGGGTTAAGGGATAAACGGCTGCTTGGAAAAGGGAAAAGGGGTTATAAGGAGTCAATATGGTGGGAAGTGGGTGAGGATCAGGTGGGGTCATTAAAGAGCCTGAAATGACAAATAGGTCATATAAAAGGAGGGGGGAGGTAAGGGAGGGGGGGGGGAAGGGCCTAAGGGAGGGGTAAGGCAGAAGAGAAGGGAGGGGAGGGGGGAAGAGAGGATGAGGTTCTGTTCAGAAGGTAAAAACAAAGGGTTGGAGGGACAGGAATGTGCACCATATCTGCAGATTTATGATGTGTAATATAGTAACGATTAACACCAAGGGTCTTAACTCATGGAGCAAGAGGCAAGCTGTATGGCGAGAAAGCAGGAGAATTAAAGCAGACATAATACTTATACAAGAAACACATTTAAAGAGATCACAAAAAAATGGCTAGTAGGAGGATGATATGATAAGAGCTATATCGTGCACAATAGGAAACACCCTAAAAAAAGAGGGGTGGGAATAATATTCAAGCAAGGACTGATCCTAGAAGAGAGCCGGGTAGATAGGGATCCAGGTGGCAGGTATATTCTATGGAAGGGAACGATATCAGGGAATCCCTTAACCATATGCAGCATGTATGCCCCTAACTAACAGCAAGGAAGCTTCTATGAGCATCTATATAAATCAATAGAAGAGGACCTACAAGAACCAATTATAGTAGGAGGGGATTTTAACACTACAATGAACCCCCAGGGTGGATACTACGGGGGGGGGGGGGGACCCAGTGGGAAGCAAAGGGGTTAGTAAAAGGCTGCTTAAACTTATGAAGAGGTTAGGGATAGTGGACATGTGGCGACAGGTCAATGGGAATAAACGAGACTATACGTTCTACTCACACCCGCATAAAGTATATAGCAGATTGGATAATATTTGGGTAGATGGCAGGATTATGGATCGAGTGGAAAGAGCCGAAATAGGTTCCATAACTTGGACAGACCACGCTCCCATGGAAATAATGATTAACATGTGCATACAGAGGGGTGGGTTGCATTTTTGGAGACTTAATGAAGCTTTATTAGATGAGGCAGAATGTGTCAATAAATTAAAAGAGGACATTGCAGAATATATGCAACACAATAACAATGGTGAAGTAGATCCTGCCGGGATTTGGGATGGCCTTAAAGCGGTGCTGAGAGGGCAATGTATTGCAATAACGAGCAGGCGAAAGCGGAAAAAAGGAAAATAGGGAGCGTGAGCTTCCTATGTTAGTAAAGCAATTAGAAGCTGAACATCAGCAAAAAGGGGGAAGGAGGAACTTGAAATACCTAATCAAGATTCAGGAGGAACTTGAATCTATAAGAGGAAGAAGTGTACAAATTGTCAAAAATTAAACATGAGTTCTTTGTATAAGGGAATAAACCAGGGAGATATCTAGCCCACAAAATTAGAGAAAAGAGAAGTCCAACATCAGATCCTCAAAATCAAAAATGGGGCAGGACAATGGGTAACTACAACGGAACAGATACCAAACACCTTTAGACAATATTATCGGGTGCTCTATCAGTTGGATCAACAGGGGGATGACCCTGGTATTAAATCATATCTAGCAGGGGTAGACCTGGAACATTTAGAGGAGGAGGATCGTCAGGTGTTGGATCAGGAGATTGAAGGAATGGAGGTAGTGGAGGCAATAAAAAATGTAAAAGATGGAAAAGCCCCAGGATTAGATGGGTTCACCGCCAAATTTTATTAAAAAATTCTCCATGGAAATAAGCCCCCTTTAAAAAGATATATTTAATGAAGTACTAAAGGGTGGTAGCTCTTATGGAAGACATTCAGTAGTACAGTGAAGTATCAGGATATAAAGTGAATATGGGGAAAACTGAAATTCTTAAGATCCATCTAAATCATCAGGAGGAATGTGATATGCGTAAGAAGTACCCATTTCAATGGGCACAACAGAGCATAAAAAACCTGGGGGTACAAATTAGTAGTGACGGGTCAGAGTTATATAAAAATAACTATGAGCCTCTGATAAAAAGAGTGATGATAGACATGGTAATATGGGACAAACCATACTTCTCATGGTTGGGGAGAACTGCGATTATAAAAATGAATATCCTACCTAGATTAAATTTCAGTTTCATTGCCCTTCCTATAGAGATACCTGCAAAAGTAGTAGTGCGCTTACAAAATGCAATCTTCTCATACATATGGAGAAGGAGGCTCCCAAGGGTTCGGAGGGAGGTAATGTACTGTAGCAAGGTAGAGGGAGGACTGGGAGTCCCAGAGCTGACCAGATACTATAAGGCAGCACAGTTGAGAACCCTTCTAGGGTGGAAAAAAGAGGATCAGGGCCCTCAATGGTGGTAAGATAGAGCAGATAGTGGTTGGGCAAAGACCCATAATGGACTATCTATGGGGAAAAGGAAGATGGAAAGAGACAGGGCCAAAACAACCCGCATATATTAAACACTATGAGAATATGGTGGAAAATGAAACAAATATTACTGGGAGCAGGAGAAGGTATCTGTTTACAGAGATTAAGCCAATGTGAAAGACTTAATGAAGGAGGAGGAGGGGGGGGGGCGGTATCACAAATATTCCGAAACTGGGCAATGAAAGAGCTAAAATAGTTTGGACAAATTTTAAGGGAAACGAGACAACTGAGACCCTTTTGCAGACCTTAAACAAGAATTCAGTCTAGATTGGTATGGATACTTCCAGGTAGCTCACTACTTAGGAAGCAAGAGATTAGTGATGAAGCTAGGGAACAAGGAAACTACCTTTGAGAAATTATATTGAAAGAATGATAACCCTAAGGGGGTGATGTTGAGGTTATATAAAGCCTTGGGGAAGCAGAATGGCGAACCCATATATGGGTGCTTGGGAGAAAGATTTAGGGGGAATATGGACTGTAGAGCGATGGGAAACAATTCATGCAGGGACTAGGGTACGATCAGTCTCAGCTGCAGTGCAGGAACAGAGCTATAAAATTCTACACAGAATGTACTTAACCCCCATCAGACTTAGTAAAATGGGAGAAGGGCAAACTAATAAGTGTTGGAGAGGATGTGGGGGCATTGGGGATTACTACCATATGTGGTGGACTTGCTCAGTCCTGTGAGACACCTGGGCGTGGTTAAGAATAACAGCTAAGACAATGATGGGGTGGGATGACACGCTAACACCCAATGCAATATTGCTGAATGAGTGGGGAGCAGAGATCAGCAGAGATTTAATATATATGCTACGTATGTTGGCGATAGGGGTTAGAATGGTAATGGAAAAGCACGAAAAATCCAGCGCCTGAAAAAATATTAGGCAGACAAGCAAATAGATACAGAATGAGTGAGATAATGGCTTACAAAACCCAAAGTAGGGAAACCTTCCAAAGAAGATGGGAACCTACGAAAGATGGCTGCAGCGAACCTAAGAGAAGGAGAGTTCAATCAAAAGAGAGATGCCTGAACAACATTAAAAAATGAACATAGGAAGAACCATAGCACAGAACCAGGGGAGGGGGGGGGGGGATGGAAAATAAATAAATATATTTATAAAATAAATAAATAAATAAATGTTATATACTGGTAGGGAAGGTACAATTAGAAGGACAGACATACAAAGGATTGTATATAGAACAATGTATGCATATAAGTGATGAGGAATGTCTAAATTGGAAAAGATAATAGCAGACATCCTAAAAGAATACACATAGGTGATATAAAGAGGAATGGTGCTATAGGAAATGAATATAATGTATGGTGTTAAATAGGCAGAAATGCAAATGATGTTCCATATGAAAAAATATCCCAGTAATCTGAGATATCCTCATTGATGAAGCTCCAGATTTTCTTTGCATCACAGAAATCTGGCTCACAGACCAAGACTCTGTCCTGATAAATCAACTAAATACTAATGGCTACTCACTATTCAACTGCCCTAGAGACACCAAAAGAGGTGGTGGAGTACTCATATTGATCAAATCACACCTCAATCTACATCTCAGTTTTTGTACAAATTGTGATGGCATAGACATAATCAAAATAGAAAACAGAAATATAGCAATATAGCAATCTGCCTCATTTATAGAACACCCAACAACAATTGCTTTAACCTTATTATCATACTCGAATCAGCCTGCACATCTCCAATGAAGAAATCCCATATCATCCTTGGAGACATTAACTTAACATCCCTCACCTCCCATCAGTTCACAGACTTTCTTGAATTAATGGCAGAAATGGACTTCATACAAATAATGAGACATCCAGCACACATAAAAGGTAACACACCTAATCTTATATTCATTCCCAGGCAACTAACCATACACCCCTACTTTACCTACCCATCCGCCACCCTTGGTTGGATCACTTCATTATAAGAATGACCCTCCCAATTCCTCTAGCCACTCAGACCATTAGCCATATCCCAAACCAGAAGTTGCTCTTTAAACACTTTGACAAGGATGCTTTCTTGTCTGAGGTCTCCATTCACCTAAATACACATATTCTTGACATCAATGACGCTGTAAAAAAACTGGCTACAACAATAAACAAAGCAGCAAAGCTCAACTCTTCCAATAAGAGAAAAAATAGGAAACATTTGGGAAAGTGGTATACACAAGAACTACAAAACATTAAGAAAACCCTCCGCAAGCTAGAAAAAAAGTGCACATCCAATAAAACTCCTGAAAATAAAGAGTATTACATTAGAACTCTTAACATATATAAAGAAGAAATTTACAAAGCAAAAAAAGACCATCATTCTAATATATATCGAATAAAGCCATCAATTGCCCCAGAGAGCTTTTTGAAATAGTAAAAACTCTAACCAAATCCCACATAAATTCACCTAATAGTACAGCCATTAACCCACAAACTATAGCAGACCACCTAGTGTCTAAACTGAAGAATAAAAACAATTCAACTTTGCTCTCCTGTATTGAATCACAGCCACAAACCAAGAAATTGCAATCCTTTCACCTCATTAAAGAGAAACAGCCCCTGGAAACTATCACAAAAATCAACATCATACCTAGACCCCTGTCCAGTCTCTTGGATAAAAGCAGTTAAAACTGAACTAGCGCCCGTAAAACTAAACATAGTAAACCAATCCCTCCTACAAGGAATTATGCCTGACACACTTAAGCTCTCTGTCATTCGTCCCATACTCAAGAACAAAGCTCTTAATAAAGAAGATCCCACTTCATACAGACCAATAGCCAGTATCCCGTTCTTAGCAAAAATAATAGAAAAAGTAGTCCAATTACAATTACAAGATTTCATCGACAACAATGCCCCACTTGCTACACACCAATTTGTTTTTTGGCCATACCATGGTGTTGAAACCTTACTACTACGTGGGTTGGATGACCCTCACCAAGCCTTTGTCATGGTTTTCCTAGATATCTCCTTGGCATCTGATAATGTTGATCACTCCATCCTCTTTTCTGATAGGTATCTCAGGAACAACACTAAAATAGTTTCAGTCATACATTGCCAACCGCTTCCAATATGTAAAAATAGACCAGGAGTCATCCACCACCTTCCTGCAAGAACAAGGAATACCGCAAGGCTCAGCCCTCTCTGCCCTCCTGTTTAATCTATATCTGCAACCAATATGTGACATCTTCAGCAAACACAAAATTAAATATCATATCTATGCTGACGATATAATGGTATATGCTCCGATTAACACAAGAAACCCCCAATACAATAGCATCATCAACTGCATATATGAAGCAGAATTATGGCTCAGTGCAAACAACCTGCAAATAAACTACAAAAAAACAGAAATCCTATTCGTGACAAGAAATCAGAATTTCACACACACCCCTACTACCATCAGCTTGCACAGTATTAATATACCAGTCAAGCAGGAGGTAAAATACCTAGGTGTTATTATTGACAGAGTTCTCAATATGACATCACAAATCAAGCATACTGTCAGGTTGATTATCTATAAACTAAAAACCATACAGCACCTCCGAGCTATTCTGGACATCCACGACTTTAGAACAGTAGTCCCAGCTCTAATCACCCCACACTTGGGCTACTGTAACGGTCTTCTCCATGGTTTCCCCAAAAAACCTCTTCACGCACTCCAACTTGCCCAGAATGTAACAGCAAGGATCATCTTTAAGGCTCACCTAACCGACCACATCACCCCAATAATCTATAACCTCCACTGGCTCCCCATAGCCAGCCGAATAAAATATAAGTTAATAGTTATCACTTTCAAATTACACAATGGTATCACCCCCCTCTTATCTATCAACCACAATACAGCCACAAACCGACACCAGAGTTAGGTGAAAAAATACCCAGAACCTCCTAACAATACCCTCCATAATTCGTAAAACCAAACAACCAGCAATAAGGCCTTCAGAGTCACAGCTCCCACCCTTTGGAATATTCTCCCTGACACAATCAGAGCGATCAAGGACCTAGTGACTTTCCGAAAGGAATTAAAAACATACCTATTCACTGAATATTATAACACTTCCATTTTCAACACTTCTTTCCCTACTTCTAACTCACCCCTACCCTTGCAAATATCATAACCCTTCCCTCATGTCCCCCCAATCGCAAGGCCTTGTATATAGTTAAGAGAACCAGCTACCACTATGCTTTTGTATATGTGTTCACTGATATGTAAATAGTTTGAATCTTTGTAATTATGTTCAAAATGTTCCCTGTAGCGAAGTTCAGTGTTCCCTGTAGCGGTTCAATGTAAACCGCCCCTGATCGTTGGAAGGGGCGGTATAGAAAAACTGTTTAAACAAATAAATAAACAAACAAACAGATGCAATATAGAAGGATTGAAAGAAAGGCTAATAGAAAAATAATTTGGAGAACAATGACAGAAGCTACATCAAGTCTTCCCGTCCTCTACTACTACCAAGCAAGAGAGCACTTGAAGTATTATGTATTAAGTAGGCTATACTATGTTTATTAGAACGTACTTCCACATGGTCAAAGGACACTAACATAAGTTTACGTTTTGAAAGGCACAAAATTTAATTAGTTAATCTCTTTGAATAGTTAATATGTTGAGCAACTGTTATGAAAAGGAGTGGAGGAGTAGCCTAGTGGTTGGGGCAAGGTACTTCATGCCAGAAGGTCTGGGGTTCAAATCCCACTAAAGGACAGTAACCTTGGGCCGGAAGGACTGGGGTTTCTAGTCCCACAGGTG
Organism: Ichthyophis bannanicus; assembly: GCA_033557465.1. Taxonomy (NCBI): domain Eukaryota; kingdom Metazoa; phylum Chordata; class Amphibia; order Gymnophiona; family Ichthyophiidae; genus Ichthyophis; species Ichthyophis bannanicus. The sequence continues at coordinate 82,563,575 of CM066042.1, forward strand.
CTCCTTGTGGTCTTGGGCAAGCCACTTAACCCTCCATAGCCCATGTTCCCTGTAAAATAGTTATCTCCAAGTTATAATACCCTGTTCAATGTAATTTCAGTTTGTTCAATGTAAACTGATGCAGAATAGTGCAGTATATAAGAGAATGTAAATAAATAAATAAAAATAAATAAATAAATATGTGACAAATGTACTTCCTTGTTTTGTTTCTTTTTTATGGTCCTTTATAAGATGGTACAATAAAAATTTTAAATATAAAAAAAACTCCTCCTGCTATTTAGAGTCCGGGGGTGAGGGGGTGGGAGGGTGTATTTTAAAAGACTCCTGGATTTTTGGGGCGTGTGCAGAGTTACTGCTCCAGCTCCCCCTCCATGCGGTTTTTACAGCCTGCAGTTGCCCCGTCTTTGTACATTAACCCCTATATTTTTGTAATCCTGTTGATAAGTTGTATAAGGTTACTTGGCAATTACTGCTCAGATATGCTAAACTGTGACCAGCAGGACTTCAAAGGAATGTAAACATTGCCAAAATGTAAAGAGTTAATATTTGGCTCTGATTTTATCAGTCTATAGTTCTAATGGCTTCGGAGTTTCTTTGTCTTTCTATTTTGCCATTTTGTGTACTTCTCTTATTTTGACAAGTTTTTGTGTGCATCATTATGTACATTTTTTTTTTATGAATTAATAAGGACAAATGCTATTTTGCTACAATAAGCTTCAACTTTTCCTAACATTGTAGGACTGTGCATTGCTTTTTGGTGAGAATTACACAGAGGCCCTGAATTCCTAGGAGATGTTTATTCTTAAAAGAATACATGGTTTTATCTTAGATGTAAAAAATGAAAATAGAAAAGGCTGAACAGGTGAACGTTTTCAGGGATTATGAGGTGTTGGTGCTTATGGGTTTGTCAATAGTTTGTGTTATCTGTAATGTTTTGAATATCCTCTAAGACTGTGGAAAGGACCCTAAGACCATTACTTTTTGAAAGATGTCACCTCAACTTTCACTGTGTATTCTGGTACAGTACACCAGTGCCAACTTGGAATCTCTGACAGATGTCAGAAGCTAGGTCAAAAGAACCTGCCATTGTGTTTTTCTTGAAAAATCAAGGCAGCCTTGTTTGTTTAGCCTTTAACTTTATTCATCCATTGGAAAAAATATGTTACAGGGGAGAATTTGTCAGCAGTTGAGTCACAAAGCTCCTTTTTGTCTTCCCATCAGTTTCTTTTTCAACTCTTGACTAAACACAATGTCATGTTAATATCAACTTCTTTCTTTTAGCCCACTCCACACTCTTCAGACCCTGCTTTTGAGCTTTGAGACAGGCTTAACAATCCCAGAGCAATTTCCCCGGAGTTCATAGAAATTCCTGCTTTTCTGTCAGGTCCTTGAAATTGCCAGGGATCAGTCACATGCCTAAATGGCCTTTGCATTCAAGTATCTTTCTTATGTTTATGAAATACTGTACTGATAATATGCTTATGGGAAATCTTGTTATTGTTTTGTTTTGGGTCTATGTGGGCAGGCTGCCTCATTGGGCTGTACAGCCACTGGTGGGAACGGGTTGCCTTCTGCTGCCTGCCTATCCCAGCTCCTATGTATGAGCTGAATGGATGGAAGGCGTAACTCCAATTTTCCTCGCTATGAGGTGCCATGCTTTCACTGGGCTCCTGTCACAAAGACGGCACCTTTTCATCCCACACGCAAGATTGCCATTAATTCTTACTGACTGACTTGCATTATAACCACAGCATCTTACGATGAACATGAAGATGCTGAAAAAAGTGAGAGCTGCTCCCTAAAGGAAAGACCAGTCTAGTGGAAGAGTCTGTGCATCTATTTTGTCTTTTAGTATGAGCAGAAATAAAGCACGTCTCCCTCTCTGGTTTCTGATTGTTTTACAAAACTAAGCTTGTGCACTTTGCAAAAATCTGCTTATCTTTTAATGCTCGAGTAATAGAATTTCATTAAAGAAAATTATTTCTAGAAATAACCATTGAATTTATTATTTTTTAAATTAACTTATGATTGTGCACTTTAATGCAAGACTCCAAATGAAATACAAACGTAGGCAATTCAAGAAACCATTATATCTCTGAGCCTTAACAGCTCCTGCCCTTAATTGCATACCAAGAACATTGCATAACCCTTGATTGTACATCTGAACCCTATTGCCACAAAATATCATGCCTTACCTCAGATTTATGTATTCTATAGCTATCCCTCCCAACTATTTGATGATTACAATTGAGTAACTAGAGGGGAGGGAGATCCAAGATGGCGATTGTGTGAAGTGTGTGGCTCGGTGCGGTGCTTTTCTTATGGGTAGAAAACGGAAGTCTAGGGGGGCTAAACAGCCTTCTATAGCCCCTCAGGCCTAGTCGGTATTACCTCCAGCTCTTGTGGGTGCTCTGGACTCTTATTTTGCTCCAGCACCGAGACAGTTGAGTGAAGTTGGGGAGAGTTGCCCGGCAGCACAACAATCGGAGGTGGAGTCCTCGTCTGTTGCTTCGGGCAGTGATCTTTCCTCCCCAGGCTCTGTTTGGGCCTCTAAAGTCCCTCGCCAGGATATCGGCAGTGTGGAGCAGCTGGAAGTGGGTGTTGAGTCGTCGGACTCCCCTGTTGAGCAGCGGCAGCCCACGGAGAGTCGGGTGGACGCTGCTCTTCCTTTAGTACAGCAGCAGAGGCCCGAGGTTATCGGAGCGATGGCAGAAGGTGGAATTGGGCTGGAGTTTGGCCTAACTACGTCAACCCCGGTGCCGGGTGGTTTACCATCTAGTCGAGGGGGCGAAGCTTTACCCGCGGCGCTTCTGGAGGTCCCTGAAGTGGTAACTTTGGAAACTATATGGGCGGCCATTATGCAACTCCGCGAAGAAATGCTTCCACGGATGTCGAGTTTGGCGTCTCAAGTTACTAACAATGATTTGGCTATTCAGGAAAACGTGGTTAAAATAACGAATTTGCAGAGGGCTGTTGTTGATTTACAAACTTCTTCTGTGGCTTTTGAGAAGGAGGTGGAAGTATTGAAGAAGAATATATTGCCTATGACATTTAAATTGGAGGTGTTGGAAAATATGTCTAGAGCTGCTAATATACGCTTGATTAATTTCCCTCGGTCATCTATAATATCTTCGAGAGATATGTTTAAAATGTATTTAGTAGAGGTTTTGGGTATCCCCCCCGAATCTCACCCTCCTATTGTTAAAATGTATTATTTGCCCTTGGGGAAAAAAGCTTTGGGGGTGGGGGAGTGAAGGGATTGTCTAACAGTGATGCATTAAATTTGACTGCAATGTTGGAATCATCCCAGGAAGATCAGGTTGTGCCCTCCACTCTATTGATTACATTAGCGCTGCTTTCCGATAAGGAATGGCTTATGAGGTTATTCTTTAAGAAACGCAATATATTGTTCAAGGGGTTGCCTGTTCGTATGTTTCCGGACCTCTCTAGGGAAACCCAGAGGCGGCGGCGGGATTTTCTCCTTCTCCGACCTGGTGTTCAGCAATTGGGAGGGCTCTTTTTCCTAAAATTTCCATGTAAATGTCTGATCAAGTATCAGTCTGAATCCTTTATTTTTTATGAGCCTTCCCAATTGCTGGATTTTATAAATGCCCGTCATCATACGGGGTTGGATGGTTCCCCATCTGCCTCTGTATGAGTAAAATGATTCAACTGTTTACACACTTCTTGTTTCCTATCGAATGTTTGGTATTATATTCTTCTTCTTTGGTATTCTCCCTATGTTGTGGGCTAGATGGGAAGGGCATTTTGAATTATTTACCTTTGTATTGTTAGGACTGTTGGGTCCGTTTTTTTTTTTTCCTCTTGTCCTTTTCAGTTTCTGTTTCAAGATGTATTCTTGATATGTATTATACAAATTCATAAATAAAAAATTAAAAAAAAAAAGAATTGAGTAACTAAGCTGGGTGATTTAATAATGTTTCCTGTTCTAAACCATAGCAGGATTACATTTCTCTCTGCTTAAAATGGCCTTCCTGGCTTGAGACGTCTGGCTCCAAGAGGCAGACTTTTGTCTTCTAAATGCTAGAGAATTGTTTTTGTGTTGCAAACAATTTTCCCGTGAACAAGGCCAGAATGACCGAATAAGCAAACTAGGTGGTTGCCTAGTGCGCCAATGTTCATGAGGCACCCATTGTTGCTGCTACCCCCCCTCCGGGACCTGAAGCAGTAGAAATACCATTTAAATGGCACTGCAAAAACTTACCCCAACTCTCCAGTGCTGCATTGACATTGCTCCTCTTCCGCTTCTGCCCCCTCTGACACAGACTTCCTGCGTCGGAGTAGGTGGAAGCAGCAGGTCATATAGCGAGAAGGAATGGCAGGGCAGCGCTGGAAAGTTCAGGCAAGCAGCGCATTAAAATGGGATTGCCACTGCTGTATGTCATGGAGATGGACAGCAACCGTGGCAGTGGGGGTGGGGGTGGGGGTGATAACGGGGAGGTGACAGGATTGATGACTCACTTAGGATGCCTCATAGCCTTGCCCAGGCCCTGGCCAGAAATCTTGTGGGATCCTCTCTCCGTACTGCTGTTGGTAGGGGAAGGTTCTGCAATACCACATTTTAGTTATATAAATGATAGGGAATTGTTTTTGAACTGCAAACGTTGGCTGCAAATCTTCTGGCGACAGGTTACAGAAGTGAGGTGCATAGGAACTAAATGTCTAGTACTGGATGATTTGATTATCTGAGGCCCTGGTGCCTTACAAAAGTCTTGCTGTGAGGAGCACAGTTCTCTCCCTGGAGCACAGGACACCAGTAAACAATGCCTGGAACTTTTTTTTTAAATTGAATTATATTTGGGTACAATTTGATCAGACTTAAGTATGTCTTTACCAACAAGAAGAAATGGTTGGCCATAGTATTATTAGCTACTGGCCTGAACACCTGACATCATCAATGTTTTTATCTTTATTTAAATGTAATTGCGTACCTTTCCCACTCTTAATTCAAGTTGTGCTATATTCGGATACTGTAGGTATTTTCTCCATGGACAAGCAGGCTGAGTGAGCCATGCATTGGTGTTGTCATCCAACGGTGCTAGGAATGGATTAACTCTCTCATTGCTCAGAGGAGCCCTCTTTTTTTTTTCTCTGAACATGCTTCATTCTCTTCCATCCCTGGGTGAGCTATATTCAGGTACAGCAGGTATTTTCCTGCTCAAAAGGGATTATAATCTGTTTGTATCACAGGGAATAGAGAGTGAAATCACTTGCCTAAGGACACAAGCAGTGTCAGTAGGAGAAGCAGGATTTGAACCATCAGGACCCACCAAAGAGATCTGTGAGCACTTCCTTCATGTGGGAGGTTAGTTATTAGAACCACCATGACTGCAGACTCAGCAGCGGAGTGCTCCCTGATGATAAAGGTGAAGCTCCCTGCAACCCTAAGAAGGAACCACCTCACAGTTCCATGTGGTAGGTCTTCATACAGTAAATTGAATAAAACCGAGAGAAAGGAAATGTTAAGAATAGAAAGAAAGAAAATAAATAAATAGAAAGAGGAGAGCAGGAGGATCCAGGTCAAGAGGGCCCAATGGATAGAGCAGAGTGAGGTAGAAAAGAGTGGGCATGATGGTGGGGGGTTGTTAGCAGCAGATTTTCAGAAAGACCTCTCTTTCTCTTTCTGCCTACCTAGACACAGGCCTCTGGGCCTAAGCTGGGGAACCCCGCTTAGAGCATCAGCACAGCAATGATTTTGAGCCACCTTATGCTGCCTGGGCCATGCACTTTCAAAATCCCAGGCCTCCAAGGACGACTTTAATGCCTCAGGCAGAACTGAAACTAGGGCCACAAATACACTCCTCTGATATCATATTGCGCTGAGCTGCCACACACCATCAGATAACACACTCGCTGACTCTGCAGTGCTGTACCCCTGATGCTAGCGTGGACTGACCAGCCTTGGCTACTGAAGTGAAGTCCATGGTGCCAATCAATCGGGGCATGACCTCCATTGGCCCCCAGTGCAATAAAATACCAGTCCTTGGTTTTTAAAGAATTGCTGAGCAATAGAGCCAATAGAAGCTGAGTCACTGACATCATGCTGGGGATCAGCAAGGAACCATACACCCCGCTCCTGAGTCCTGCCTTGCTTTGAGCTCCTACCTTCTGCTACCACCATTCTGCTGTGCTCTGTGTTGGCTGGTGCTGAGCCCTTGTGGCCTGGGTAAACACTGGTACTCAGGGGCGGCTCTATAATGAGGTGGAGTGAGGCAGTGGCCTCAGGTGGCAAACTTTTGGGGGTGGCAAAAATGCCCCCAAAGCAGTTGCCTCACTCCGCCTTCAGTTTTAAAAAAAACAAAAAATGTGGACAAGCTGTTGTGGCTGCGATAGCGGTAATTTAAAATGAAAGGAAACTGGTGAGGAGCCTCCTGGCCCTATGGAACCTCTGCTGCTGCATCCCGCTCTAGCGTCACTTCCTTTTGTGGGTGGGATGCAACTGCAGGAGTTCCATAGGGCCGGGCAGCTCCACACTGATTTCCTTTCATTTTAAATTACCACTATTGCAGCCGTAGAGGAAAAGGAAGGAGCAAAACGGAGATGACACAGGCGACAGAAGAGGGAGCAGAATGGAGATGACATGGGTGGCAGGAGAGGGAGCAGAATGAGCTACATGGGGGGAAAGAGAGGGAGCAGAATGAGCTACACAGGGGGGAAGGAGAGGGAGTGGAACAAGCTACACGGGGGGGGGGGAGGAGAGGGAGCAGAACGAGCTACACAGGGGGGAAGGAGAGGGAGCTGAATGGAGCTACACAGGGAGAAAGGAGGGGAAGCTGAACAGAGTTACACAGGGGGAAAGGAGGGGGAGTGGAACAGGGCTGACACAGGGGGAAGGAGAGGGAGCTGAATGGAGCTACACAGGAGAGAAGGAGGGGGACTGGAACGGGGCTGAAATGGGGAGAAGAAGAGGGAGCTGAATGGAGCTACACAGGGGGGAAGGAGAGGGAGCAGAATGGAGCTGACAGAGGGGCAAAGAGAGTGCTGGAAGGGAGCTGACAAAGGGGCAAAGAGAGCACTGGAAGGGAACTGACACAGGCAAGAGATGGCTGGAAGGGAACTGACAGAGGGAGAAAGAGAGGGCTGAAAGGGAACTGACATGGGGGGAAGTTGGGGGCTGGAAGGGAAATGACATGGGTGGAAAGAGGGGGATGGAAGGGAGCTGACACCAGGGGATGGTACTGGAGGGGGACTGGAAGGAAGCTGACACCTGGGGGTGGGACTGAAGGGAGCTGACACTTGGGGATGGGACTGGTAGGTGGCTGGGTAATGGGGAGGAGGCTGTCAGGGAGGGGGCACTGGGACTGGAAGGGAGCTGACACATGAGGAGGGTTACTGGGACTGGAAATAGGCTGATAGAAGGAAGTGAAGAAAACAAAAGAAGAGACAAGAAATGGCAGATAGAGTGCTAAGAGAAGACAGGAAAGCAAAAGCTTCAAATCAGGACCGGCATGACCAGAGAATAAAATGGTCAGACAACAAAGGTAGAAAAAAATAATTTTATTTTCAATTTAGTGATTGGACTTTGCACTATCTTTATAGTTTACACAGCATGGGAAACTAGCTCTTATCTGGTATTGCACTGCATGCAGAATCTGGCTTCTTGGGGTTTTGGTTTAATTTTTGTCTAAATATTTTATTTTTACTTTACAGCAGGTTGTGATCACTTATTCTGTACTTGGTGAGAGTGTGTGTTCTGAGTGTGTGACCAAGGCCATATGTTCTGTTAACATGAAATTTGTACGCAGGGATCTGTACTGTAGTAATTTGCCTTGTTCAGCTTTTCAAATTGATGTTCTAGGGCCCGCTGCAGTATTTATAGTGCTGCTTTTTTCTGGGTAGGCACCTTGTATGAGTTTTGGAAGTTTATGCTGGTAATGGTATGGTAGATTTGGCCTTGTAGATCTTTGGTGACTTTTGTAGAGTTTTATATTAGATCCGATATGCCTGGCACTGGAGAATATTTGTAAGTGAGATGACCAGAATCATTTTTTTTTTAAGATATTGAGTTCTATGGGTGAATGTCCTAGTTCTGCTCTGCACCCACTGTTGAGGGAGGGGGCTCTGTTGATGCAAAATATATGTTCAAAAAGAAAAAGCAAGAACCGTAAAGCAGTTTATAACAAAATAGAAATGAGTTATAATTTAGTTTTATAAAGTGTGCTGTGGTTCTCGCTCATTCTTTTATATCCTCCATATTATCTAATTAGCTTTTTGGTTTGGTTCAGTCCCTGACTGGAGTTTTGAGAAAGCACCCCCCCCCACACACACACACACTACTGGGAGGAGAGGGGGCACCATCTCATCCCTTGCCTCAGGCAGCAGATTGCCTTGAGCCATCCCTGCTGGTGCCTTTGAGTCCCTGACGAGAACTGGACACCCTGCCAGGTCCAGACAGCAACCTATATCAGCTGACTATGATTCCTGAGCATTCAGAAGCTTCCTGGACTTCCTGTTTATAACCAGTTAAACATTTTCTGATGTATAACATTCCAACGCCTAGTATAGAGAGTAACCTTGTCCATCAGAAATCTGATCACTGATCACACTAGACAGAGGCAGAACGATCAGTAACCATACACTCTTCAACTTTCATGAATGCCACTCTTTCCATTGTTTTTTTTTTCTCTATCAGGAATCCAACCCTTCCTACCATGAATATCAAAGAGCATGAAACTTTTCCTACCTATATAATTTGGAACACTTCAGCCTCTCTTGGACTTCTAGCCCTCTGTTTTCATGAATTGGACCATTGCTCCAACCCCATTGCTTTGGGAATGATGTTCCAAGGCAGTTGTTATCCCCACACGCAGTCCCTTTCTTGATGAGATCATATTCAAGCCTTTTGACATCTGATCCCTTCCATCTGCTTTCAGTAGGGGAGAGAAAGCCCACCCCTTGAATCCAAGGTACCAACATAACCAGAAGGGATCCTCATGCTTTCTGTACCGAGGTGCTAGAAATGGCACCAATGAGTTAACCCACACTGTATTCAACCAGATGCCATTGCCTTCACGAACAGAGAGGGAATACTTGCTCACCTTCAGTGGGAAAATGTGCTTGGGCAGATGAAACCAAACTTGAGCTCTTTGGCAAATCAGACCAGTGATACGTTTACAGGCAAAGAAATGAAGCTTATAAGGAAAAAAAAAACCCTTTCCTACAGTTAAATGTGGTGGAGGTTCCATAATGTTGTGGGGCTGTTTTGCTGCCTCAAGAACTGGAGGCCTAGAATATATTAAAGGAATCATGTAGTAAGAGCTGTTAGTGTAGCTGGGTTTAAAAAAGGTTTGGACAAGTTCCTGGAGGAAAGGTCCATAAACCATTATTAAAAAGGGACCCAGGATAATCAATGCTTGACGCAGTACAAACATTGTGGAACCTGTGTCTTTTGGGGATACTGCTAGGTACGTATGACGTAGATTGGCCACTGTTGGAAACAGGATACTGGGCTTGATGGACCTCGGTCTGACCCAATATGGCATATCTTATGTTCTTATGGACTACCAAGGTATTTTGGAGTGAAATGTGCTACCTAGTGTCAAAAAGCTAGGTCTGGTTGACGTTCATGGATTCTCCAACAGGACATGTGTCCAAAAGTACAAACGAATGGATAAAAAGGAACAAATAGACAGTTTTAAACTGGCCAGCAATGAGTCACAATCTCAATCCAATATAGAACTTTTGGAAAGAGCTGAAATCTGCCATTGGTAGAAGGAATCCTGGAAACATTCATGAGCTGGAACAAATTGCAGCTGAAGAGTGGGAGAAACTACCAGGAGATGTACAAAACTTCTAGATGGCTACAAGAAACATTTGGAGGCTGTCATCACTGCCAAGGATTGTGCAACCAAATGTTAGTGAAGGGTGCCATTAATCCTGTCCAGGTCATATTTTTTTCTCAGAAATTACTATGTCTAAGTTGCACAGACATATTTTTGTTTTGTATACCTTTGAACATACAATTAAAATATTATGATGACATACAGTTGGAATGTTTCTAATTATTTCTCAAGATATTGTACACAACATACCTAAAATGCAAGGGTACCAATAATGTTGACCACAACTATATCATGGTGGACAAGTACATTAAAACATATTAGCGAAAACAAATCATAACATCCTTAATTAAAACTTAGGACTGTTTATAGTGCCTTAAATGTTAGTCAGTGTAAATGTTCAAAGGTTCATGGAATTATTTCTTCTTTTCTTATGTTAACCCTTCTCAAGTCGTTAGTTGCAGGACAGATGTTTAGTAATTCACTCTGAACAATGACAGTCGTCTCATGTTTAAGAATGAAGGCAGTCTTCTTTGTCTGGATTCCGGCTTTCTTTTCTTGCAGAAGACAGACACAATTGGGGATTTGCTCACAATGATGCCATAAATCGAGTCTTTCTTATATGACCTCCTTTCATTCGTTAATGAACACAATCTGACGTTAATAAGAACTTCTCCTTCTGTGAGACCATTCAGATCCAATGCGCAGCTCTAAGAAAATCCCTTTTGTGTCTCCCACCATCCTGGGAGTTTTAAACAACTCACAGAGTCTATAGAAATCCGCCGAGGTTGCTGCTTGAGCCGAGGTGCCTTCAGAGGCTGTCGCGTGCCTAAATCACCTTTAGGGAGAGTCACTGCCATCCTTAGTTTCTACATTTCAGATCGGATTTTAGGAAAGGGTTCCTGGGGTACAGTGCGCCAAAGAGCAGACAGTGGGAAAGGCAAGTAGCCCGATTGCACAAGGCGATGCTAATTCTGGGCAACAGCAGTGAATGACTGAGGGTGGGACTGCGATTTTCCTCGCCATAGGCGATTCTTCTTCCCAGGGTCTCTGTCCTCCCTCCTTCCCCCCTCCCTCTCCCCCATCAAGCTACAAGCTAGCTCAGTGTAACTCTACTCTCAAAACAGGATAAAAAAAATAATACCATCCAAAGGAATCCGCTTTAAGTAGAACATTGATATCAGTGGGAATATTTGCAAGCCATTGAAGCAAATATTGGTATTTACCTAAAAGCATCAGATAGGATTTTATGCATTTTATAAACAAATTCTTTTATTTAAGAATTATTTAAAGAGCTCAAGAAAAAATGTGTCCTTTGTTGGTGAATATTCTAAATTTTATCCAGGGACCAAAACCTTGTAAATTTTACATCTTTGAAATAAAAAAATTGTGCAAGGACAAATATGTGTATCAGAATGTGTCGGTAGATGAAGTCAGTAAGGCCACTGCCTCCTTTTATTGTACGAGGTCTAGTTCTGCTGACTGTGTCCGTGTAAATACGAGTTTTGAGGGCTTTATGGTGGGCACGAGAGTTTCCGAAAACAATGGCCGAGAGGGCAGGAAATCCTTCAATTCCTGTGTCTGCTTCAGAACAAATCGCTGCCTTTCACTGGTACGATGTAATCCAACATACCATGCAATTGCAGATTTGCAAAACCATGCGGGTTATTGGCAGGAAGCTGTCCCTGGGGCCAGAGCGTGAAACTGATTCAATACAGAAAGGAGAAAAAAAAGCCCAATCTCCCCAATCTGATCACAGCTTGTTTTCACCTCACGCTGAGAGCATAAAATGTTCGTTTGCAAAGAACATGTCAGCAAATTTTCCACTAGTTAGATGCTAGAATGAAACCAGCTATTAACCGCGAAGGTCTACAATACGGGCTTTAGAAAGATTTCTGTAGCAATTATTCTTATTCGTTAGCTGGAATATGCCAGGCAGACATCACCCAAAGGCTAACTGGCGGCCCAGAGTCTGGGCTGTTTGAAGATTGTTAACCAGTGCCTTTGTCGCTACATTTTCAAGCACTTTGCTCAACCTTTTGAAACTACGGCGCAAACATTTAAAAAGTCCTTACGAGCCCGATTCCTTACTGCTTTTTGTCATAGCTGTGCTCCTGTAGAAATAATAGCGAGCGTCTGTTTCCCAAAATGTTCTCTTATTTTGCATCCGTGCACAAGGTCTTTGACGAACAAGTAAGAAATCCTTATGGATAGGGTTCGCCCTGCAAGCGCTGGTTCTCATCAGCACGAAGTGAGGGGTCTCCGACTTTTAATTAGTTTTCAGGGCCATTTTGATACTGTATTTTAAGATGATATCATCTGAAAACTTTGAACTGGAAAGAGAGGAATTTATATTTGGAGTCCCCCCTCCGCTGCTTTTGGAAATAGTACACCTGCCCGCCTCCCCCTCCCAAGACGGAATCGGCAGCATCTGGGGGGGAGGGTCCAGGCTGGGGTTTCTGCCTAGGGCGGCAGAAACCCTTGGGCCGGCCCTGCCCTTAGTGCAGGTTTTCCCTTGCCCTGCCAACAGTTCGGGAGGGGCAAGGACTGGGCTGATTTGGGGCAGAATGTGGGCACATTGATGGTGCATAATGGTTAATGTGAACTTTAAATGCTGCCATTTAGCATGGGTGCACTTAACGCCTCCTCAAAGGGGTGCCAGTAAGAGCACCCACGTGCCAGTTAGCGTGGTACAGGGCATTAGCAAAACTATAATAGCAGGAGGATAGATGCACACACCCTCTAAAGTTCCTGTGGGTCTCCATGCTAGATTCATGGCTCAAAAAACGGTCCTAGTGAGCCTTTTAGTAATTTATTAGTAACTAGGTCCCTTTGCATATAATGGGACCTATTGAATAGTAAAATAATGCGAATTAATGGCATCGGTGCATGCTGATACTAGTTAGTAAGTCTAATATTGGCTTGTACCTGGGGCAACAGAGGTTGAAATGACTTGTCTAAGCTCAGCTCAGCTCACAAAGAGTATCCCTAGGAGAAGCAGGATTTAAAACCTGTCTTCTCTGGTTCCTAGACCGCTAGACTAAGCCACTGAATGTAGACGATGCACCACAAAGAGAAACTGGAAACAACTAATGCACAAAAGGGTCTCTTTTGAGCTGCAGTCAATTATGTTTGTTTATGTTTATTTAAAACTTTCGATACCACTCTACACCTAACTGTACCTGAGCGGTTTACATAATAAAATAATAAGAAATATAAGCAGAACTCCACAAGTAAGAAAATTACTACTTACCATTTCTGTAGTACTACTAGGCAAAGGCAGCACTATACAAGGATTCAACTATAGAGGGTCTTGGCAAAACCTATATAAGAAATTTCCTAGAGTAGACATTTCAGAATTAGACCCCACTGAAGGGCAGGGTAGGAATAGCTGACAAACAGAAATCAGTCTGCTACATGCAAGGCTGAAAGTTGAAGATGAGGTGTGATTGTGACTGTCTGAAGCCTGAAGGGTGCTAAATAAAATAGAAAGCAGAATAACATTTTATATCAGATAAGTGATATTGGGACATATTTACTAAAATGCGGTAGTTTACTGTGTGGTAAGCTCCAAAACAACATGGGGGTGGTACCAGACCCATGCAAATGTATGGCGGCATGCCCAGTGAGCAGGGGTCTCTAGCCACTCGTGTGCTAAGCAGTTTGCTGTGACTAACATGGGTGCAGCTGCTTTAACTGCAGCATCGCTTGTTAGCATGCACTAAAGATGGCTGTGTCAACCACAATATTCACACTCCACCCCTGAAGCAGCAGTCAGGACCCGCCCCAGAGCTGGTTCAAGGTGTTGTGCCCTAGGCAAATCTTAAGCCTTATACCCGCCCCCTCCCCCCCCCCCCCGGTTGTCAGAATTTATTATTTAGCTTTCAATGTCTTATTCGTTGCTGCCACCCTAGGCAGCCATCTAGTTTGCCTAATGCCCAGTCTCTATCCGAACCCATGCTAAGTACTTCGGAAGGTCATTTTACCATGACTGCATTTTTAGTATGTGCTAATGGTTACCACAGCACACTTAGCACTTTCATAAACCCTGTGCTAGCCATTATCACACAGTAAACATGCCTCATGATGAGTAGATTAAATAAGTATTAGAATTCAATGTGCTTTGTGTTTTATGACTGAGAGCTTGCTCAATTCACACTTGATATGCTAATGATTCTCCTTATCTTTACAAGACAAATAATGCCAATAGAGCAAGCACTTTATAACATTCTGAATTTTTACTGAGAAAGCATTTGCAGTAGATTTATTGCAAGTGCATACTGTAATAATTTAATTCACAGATTTATATAATACTTTTTCCACAGGGCAGAGGTACAAAGCAGCTTACAAATAGTTAGATTTTACTTTCAGGTACAGTAGGTACTATTATATCCCTTGAAAGACTTACAAAGGAGTGGAGGAGTAGCCTAGTGGTTAGAGCACTGGCTTGGTAACCAAACAACCAGGGTTCGATTCCCACTAGCACTCCTTGTGGCCTTGGGCAAGTCACTTAACCCCTACATTGCTCAGAAAAGTCCAAGTTATCAATGTCCCTGTTTAGTGTACGTTACCAAGTTTAAGTTACAGTGTAAACCACATTGATTGAAATGATAAAGCAGCGTTAAAAAACTGCTAAATAAATAAAGGAGACCAGGTGAGTTAAGATCTGAAAGTGGCAGCAAAGAGGTGAGTTTTCAGCCTGGATTAGAAAAGGGCCAGAGAAGGTGCCTGATGTACAGATTCAGGTAGTTTGTTCCAGGCATAAGGAGCAGCACAGTGAAAGGAGCAAAGTCTAGAGTTAGTAGTAGAAGAGAAGGGCACAGATAGAAGTGATTTGCCAGAAGAGTGGCGTACCCAAGGAGGGATGTAGGGAAAGATGAGAGAGGAAAAGTAGTGAGGGACCGCAGAGTGAATGCACTTATAGGTCAGCTCAGCAGGAGAAGTTTGAACTAGATGTGGAAACGGATATAGAGCCAATGAAGTGACTTGAGAAGAGGGGTAATATGAGCATAATGAGGCTGGCGGAAGATTAGCCACATAGCAGAGTATTGAACAGATTAAAGGAGAGAGAGGGAGACCAGCAAAGAGTGGATACGGGTCTTAGTAGTGTGTTCAGAAAGGAATGGGCACATTTTGTTGATGTTATAGAGAAAGACATGTCAGATTTTAGCTATCGGATGTGTGTGGAGAAGGAGAGAGAAGAGTCAAAAGTGACCACAAGATTGCAAGCTGAGGAGGAGTAGAGAGTTATCCACAGAGACTGAGAAAGGAGGAAGGGGAGAGGAGGGTTTTGGGGGAAAAATAAGAAGTTTAGTTTTGGCCATGTTCAATTTCAAGCAGCGGTGAGACATCCAAGCAGCAATGTCACAAAGGCAGGCAGAGATCCTGGCTTGGATTGCTGGAGCGATTTCAGGTGTAGAGAGGTAGATCTGGGCATCATCAGCGTAAAGATGGTACTGAAAGCCATGGGAAGAGATGAGTACACCAAGGGACTGGGTATATATAGAGAAATGTAGTGGACCCAAGGCAGATCCTTGGGGTACACCAACTGGGAGCTACTGCCTCATCAACAGACTCAGATGACATAGTGGAGGAAAGAGCTAATGAGACAGTGGAAGAGAGAGAGAGCCAATGGGCCAATAGCATGAAGATTTCAAAAGAGGTTGGAGAAGACAGGGTGAGGTTGAGGCAGTGAGTAATGAAGAGTGAAGCTTAGTAGGTGATGGTCGGATAAGGGAAGAAGTGACGTACAGAAGTTTGAGGTTAAGCAATTAGAAAAGAATACAAGGTCAAGGCAGTGGCTTTTCTGGTGAGAAGGTGCAGCAGAGCAAGGCTGGAGGTTGAATAATGAGGTAAGGGCGAGGAGCTTTAAAGCATAAGGGTCAGAGGGGTTATCAACATGAATATTAAAATCCCCGAGAATAAGGGAGGAAGAAGATGAATCCAGAAAGAAGGAAAGCCATGAACCAAAGTCAGAGAGAAAGGTAGAGGTGAACTTGTCAGGGGGTCGATAAATAACAGCTAATCGGAGAGGTAGTGGAGTAAAAAGCCAGATGGAGTGGACTTCAAAGGAGGGAAAGGAATGAAACTGAGGCAGAAAAAGGGGTTGAGATTGACAGGAAGGAGAGCTGTATGCTCTTTTATTTATTTATTTTTTTTGTTATCTGCTGCAACTTAATAAATTTATTTATTTATTTATTTAGCATACATTTGTATACCGCTACTTCCAGCGATCAGTGGTGGTTCGATTACATATTGGAATTTGTCAAATCATGACATAAAATTTTGAGGTATAAATACATTGATTTGAAGGGAAAGCACATCACACAGTAAATAGGTTTTGAAGGGAGGAGCAATAATTTACATATGTATATTTTTACATAACTGCAACCCTGTTTTATTGGGTGGCATCTTGTAAACCACTGGGATTTAATTCAAATTGTACTGACATTGGAATAGATGTGTCTTAAGTTTTTTTCTGAAATCCATTAGGTCTTTGATAAATAATCAGAAAGAGTATGTTGGATGTAAGGAAACAGCAGGACTGGAAGCAGGCACCAAAACCCATGTATTAAGCTGATAAATGTGTGAGAAAAACATAAAACCTTCCTGTAGGAGTAAATTATTTTCAAAGGTGTCAAATAAATAATTCCTTAAATGATAGATTACCCTTTTCTGTGTGTGTGTTTTTTTAAAATTGCATCTCTCTGTTTTTAACATTACAGAAAATTGTTGAACAAATATATATGCAAGAGAATGAATGATTGCTTGATACATTTAGATTTAGGGATATGAAATGCAATATCTTATCATCTGTAGTAGCATCAATTTAAACATGTGTTTATGTCTGTAAGACTGTATTTTCAGTCAAGGTTGCTTTTATTTATTTATTAATTTTTAAAGATGATTTTCAGTAAGCAGAATAAACCTTAATCTTGAATGAAGTGTACTAAAAGACGTTTCCTCATTGTGTATATATAAGAAAAATGTTTTGTATCTCCAGAGATTTAAAACAAGTCAAAAATAAAGAAGTTGAATTCAGAAACTCATTTCACAGAGCATTTTTTATTAAAATGAGTTTAAAAATACATACACTATATGAATATTACAAGATAAAAAATACTAGATACAATTTACCGTAAGAAAACAATTTAGCTAACGATGTTATTTATATCTCATACGCCAGACTTCGGTTTCGATAATATGCATCTTCATTTTTTTCTGTGTTGAAATGTTACTTCATCTTTCCACAGAATGCCCTCAAATAAAAAATTTGTGAGACGTTCTGAGACATGTTTATTGCATAAATTCATGTATTTCTTGATGCCAATAGAAAAATAAGCATTACATAGCAAAGAAAACAAAGAAACTATGAACAGATACATAATTGTATTTAAACAATACATATTAATATCTATATAGATAGATTGTGTCAAGTTAATAAAATTGTAACATAGATTCTTATAAAGAACATCGCTATATATCTTTAGGTATATATGCAAGGTAACTACATAAAATATTGGCTACCAAGGCCGCCACAAATTCTCCGTCCTGTTTTCTACGCTAGGATTTGTATAGAGACTTAGTGCAACATTGGAACGTAACTTGCCGTCTCGTTTGACCTGATTAGGGATGCTTTCGTTCGGGGTTAGCCTGAGAATTTCTCTTGAGATCGGTGTCTGATTGTAAGACGTTGTGTTACTATTGCTTGCCAGTACAAGCCTTTTTTGCTCTCGGTCTAAGTTGCGTTGGAGGCGGCAATGAGAAAGGATAGGAGAGGCGAGGCTGTTGTCCATGGTCCTGACACCGGGGCAGTTCATTCCATGCATAGCTTGCCTCAGGTCCTGAAGCAGATGGGAGGATAGGTTCTCGCTAGCCTCTTCTGATCTTAGCAAAAACTGGCTCACTCCATTTAAACAGCTTGTGAAACCCGTCTGATATTCGACACTCTTCAGTATAGGAATATCTGTCACAAGCAGGCCAAAAAAGAAAGCTGTAATAATCAGCAGTATAGGAAAAGGCATAAAGCAGTCTACTATCTGACCCCCACAAAGAACTCATTGATATCTAAATTCTATTATCTGCTCTGACACCGATTCTTTGTGTGATTTTGGTCAACTGATTTTTTTTAATGTGTTTATCCAAGTATTTGTAATAAATACAAATATTTTCCTCCCTTTCTTCTTTAAAGCTTTGCTATAGTCGAGGCGGCAAAATAAGCAGCCCATGTTTCTGAAAAATAAAAACATTTAAACTTCTATGTATGAATGAACGCGACAAGATAAATCCAAACTGTTATTTTAATAATATATGAAAGTTGTACTTTATCACAACCACTAAGTTATCGACATTTATTTATTTATTTATTCAGAAAAGGCTCTAGGCGAGTAATACAAATAGAAATTACAGAAATAATAAAAGAAAAATAGAATTAATAATAAAAGTATTTCTCTCACACACATTTTACTCTGTATTGGAGAGAGAGAGATTCAGGGGTATTTTGCGGGTTGGAAATGGAGGCAGACGGGCAAAACATTTCTAGCATGCGTAAAACAGATGAATTGTAGTCAAGAAGGGACAGTTTTCTGGTAAGGATGGGATGCTATTGTCGTTTTTCCCCAGTATCCTTTAATATCACCATAGTACACCAGTTCTACCTTGAACAGAGCTCTGAAGAGTTTTCATGTATTTTACAGTTAGTTCTAAAACGTCTGCTTTTTCCAGCTTGCGTTTTCTGATCTGGGTGGAAAAAAGAGAAATCGTGCCATAAAAGAATAATTAATACCTGGAACAAACCGAATTCTTAGATGAAATTGTCTGAGGTTCACAACTACCACACATCCTTATGCACCGATGCTAAATATTTTATCTAAAACTTACATTCTGAGAATAGTGCTTTTCCAGGAGAGTTTTAAGTTGCTCTAAAGAAACATTAATTCTTGCTCTTCTCTTCTTCTCCATCAACGGTTTTGAAATCTAGAAAATATAGAGACAATTTTGCTTTTTTCGATTTATTTACAGCCTACAAAGATTTTAATCTTGGAATTTCTAAATGATCATTCGGGCTGAACGGCAAACCTTTCTAAAGCTGCAAATCTGCGACTTTTCCTGGATTTCAGAGTTGGCGATCATCCTCCTGGAGTTTTCCACTGGGTGTAATCTGTTTGGAGTGAAGGGATGCTGGATTTATAGTCTGGGCTCCTTTACATTTCAATGCACCATCTGGCCTTTGACCCCAACCTCTTAAAAAGGGAGAAGGCAATAGTTCTTAATCAAACTTGTCTGGGTGTAATTTTCTGACAGATAATAAACGATCTTTGAATTTAAAATGTGCAAAGTATTGTCTAGAGGCACAAATACAATATTAACAAGAACCAGTATCTTTAAGGAGTGAGAATGGCTTTTTTTTTTCTTTTTCTTATTCTTATCGCTTAAGTTATGATTGAATTGTAGGTGACTTCTTCAAGATTAGCTTCTTACCAAAAAGACTGCCCAGGTATTCTTTCATTCCGAATGGGATGCGTATTTCACATACTGATTAAATGGTTTTCGACCCTATCCCTTCTATATGTATAAAACAGGTGCCTGTGAATTGCAACTTTTACTTTTTAAAAGATTACAAAATCTACAAGGCACTTGAGATAAGTGTTTTGGTTGGCATCTTGTGAGCAATCTCCCTTGAGATTCCTGGGGAGAAATGAAGATAAGTTCCAAGGTAATTCAGCTCATTGTTCCCGGGTCTAAAGCAACTCCAGGCCAGTAGACTCATCAGTGTTCCAGCAATAAAGCAGTGATCTCACAATAAAGTGATCTCACAATAAAGCAGTGTTCTCACAATAAAGCAATTTTCTGCTTCTGGCAAGCCAAATTCCCAGGATGCGGAGTTTTTCCGCTTTTTGAAACAGACACAAGACAGCATATGTTAATATGTTATGGCAAATAAAGGCTACCCCAAATTGCTGTGCAGGTGTGTCTTCAAAAGTTAGTGACTTTAAAAACTATATAGATGTATTCTTAAAAAAAATACAACCACTTTATTTAAAAGTGATTTATTCAGTTGTAAATTTGATCAGGGTCATGAAAAAATTCACCACGGTGTCATTTCTTTGAAGAAAATAAAACATCAGGCTTACACAACAATGCCTCAGGTCTACATTTCTAACGATAGTCAAAGCATGTATTGTTCATCCAATAAAAAGCTATCATGTTCTTTTCTTTTTGTTTTCTTTTCCATTTATCAACCATTTAAACGGCAACCACCCTATTTTGTCTAAATTTTGCATCTCTTTTTTTTTAGAAAGGGACTCAAATTAAGGTAAAACACACGTTTTGAGTAAAATCGTTCAGTTTTTCTGTGAAAAGACATTGAGGCTGCTATGTCTAGGGAGTTTTCTTTCACCAGCTGAGTGGAACATCAGTGAAAATGGGGTGACTTACCTGTAACAGGAGTTCTCTGTGGGCAGCAGGATAAGTCAGCCGACGGTGCCCAGAGCTCAGAAAGGTAAATCTTTCTGAGCATGTGCAGGTAGCCCTACCTCCCTGGCCTGCCCCTAGCTAGCCCAGTCCATCCCAGAGCAGAGCCCCTAATGCAGGGGTAGGGAACCCTGGTCCTGGAGAGCCACAGACCAGTCAGGTTTTCTGGATATCCCTAATGAATATGCATGAGATATATATGCATTAGAGATATCCTGCCAACCTGACTGGTTTGTGGCCCTCCAGGGCTGGATTTGGAGACCCCTGCCTTACACCTCTGTCATTTAAGATTGTGAGTGGGCAAGGTGCAGATGTCCTAGACATCGAAAGGGTATATAGAATGTGTCACATTCCTCCTCGATTCTCACCACCACCAAAAAGTTGTCTAATAGACAATATTTTGGTGGTGGTGAGAAGTGAGGAGGAACGTGACACATTCTATCTAACCTTTTTGATGTCTTGGACATCTGCACCTTGCCCACTCACAATCTTAAATGACAGAGGTATAAGGCAGGGGTCTCCAAATCCAGCCCTGGAGGGCCACAAACCAGTCAGGTTGGCAGGATATCTCTAATGCATATATATCTCATGCATATTCATTAGGGATATCCCAAAAACCTGACTGGTCTGTGGCTCTCCAGGACCAGGGTTCCCTACCCCTGCCCTAATGGTTAGCAGGTCGGGCCATGGAGTTATAGCATGCACTCATCCGAGGGGAGGTGGGCGGAAACGTGTGGCTGACTTACCCTGCTGTCCATGGAGAACTCCTGTTATAGATAAATAACCCCGTTTTCTCCTAGGACAAGCAGGATGAGTCAGCCACACCTGGTGACTTCAAAGCTGTGCTGCAGGCAGCTTTGTGAAGCTGAGGTGGATGAGTCAAGCAGAGGCTTGAATTAGTCTGATGGCTTTATTAACCTGCTTAACAGGATAACTGAACAGCTTAACTGAGGAGCATTATCACTTCAAGGAACTTCCAAAAACAAGGAACTTCAATAACTGGGTTTTGGGGGGGGGGGGGGGGTTGTAATGCTGCATGAAGTCTGCTGTCCATGCCACTGGCAAGCGATCTCTGGTCATTAAGGTGGTCTCACCATACTCAGCACTGTCCTGCCGAAGGCACCTTCTGCCTGTGCAGCCTGGTCAAGGCAGTAGTGATGCTGGAAGGTGTGGAAGGAGGACAGGGTGGCTGCCTTGCTGATGTCCAGGAGTGGTACGGAGTTCAGGTTGGTCGGCATAGCAACCATGGACCTGAGCTGATGTGCATGTACGTTGCTCACTGACTGAGCTCCTGCTAGGTCATAGCGGAAGGTAATGCAGGACAATATCTAGGGCAACAGCATCCTCTTAGTGGTAGGATGTCCTGGCTTGTTGGGGTCGAAGGAGACAAACATTTGTGCGCTTGTCTGAGTGGCTCCATTCTCTGGAGGTAGACCCACAGAGCGTGCACACAGTCCAGTGTGTATAGGCACTGCTTCTCTAATGAGGAGTGGGGTTCGGGGTGGAAGGTTGGCAGCAGAATCTCCTGGATGACGTGAAACAGGGAGGCCACCATCGGCACAAATTTTGGGTGTGTCCATAGGGTGGTGCAGTTCTGGTGGTTGACTGTAGGGTGGGTGTGCCACCAAGACCTGTAGTTCACTGACTCATTGGGCTGAAATGATGGCAATGAGGAAGAGTGTTTTCATGTAACATGTTTTAGCGAAGCGGATAGCATGGGCTTTAAGGGGCTTGCGTGAGTTGGTGGAGCACCAGACTGAGGTCCTGGGGGAGGGGGCCAGGCATTAAAACATGAGAAGAGCTGGTGTGTGGCAATGGAGGTGCTGCCAGATCAGTCATGGTAGGCCGCAATAGTGAACAGGTGGCACCGGAAGGACGTGGTCTTGAGTCTGTTGCTGGCAAGGATGGTGAGGAACTTCAAGACTTGGGCAATCAGACAGGAGGAGGGGTCCACCCCCTCTGAGGCGCACCATATGGAGAAGCATTTCCATTTGAGTCGGTATGAGTTCCGCATCAAAGGACGTCTTGCAGCCAGTACAATGCACAGCACCTCATTGGTGAGGTTGAGGGAGGCCAGGATTAGCCTGTCAATATCCATGCTGTCAGGGGCAGTATCAGTAGGTTGGGGTGTAGGGTTTTGCCCTTGTCCTGTGTGATGAGTCCTGGTGACGGCTGGAGTCAGATTGGAGGTTCCTGCGCAAGGGGGCTCAAGAAGGGAAACCACATCTGCCGTGGCCAGAATGGTGCAATGAAGATGACCCGTGCTCGGTCCTGTATGATCTTCTGGATGGTTTTGGAAATCAGTGGCATTGGGGGGAAAGTGTATAGGAGTGGCCACTTCCCCCATGGTAGAAGAAACGCATCGGAGCTGAGGCTTTTCCGTGATGGGCAGTTTGAACAAAACCACACACACATCATGTTCCCCTTGCTCATGAAGAGGTCCATGTATAGCTGTCCCCATTGGCAGAAGAGTTGTGCTGCTGTCTCGAGGTTGAGTGACCACTTGTGTGGGTCAAGCTGTCAGCTGAGGCAATCCGCAAGCTGATTGTCCTCCCCCAGGAGGTACAAGGCCTGGAGCCAGCAGTTCTCAGAGAAGGCAAGGGCCCAGAGCTTGAGCGCTTTTCTGCAGAGTGAGAGGGACCCTGCCCCTCCCTGTTTGTTGAAGTAGAACATCACCACTTCATTGTCTGTCAGTACCAGAATGTTCTGTCCACAGATGAGGTGGTGGAAGGCCTGTAGGCAGGCAATGGCAGACAGCTGAAATGTGCCCCTTCAGCCTTTGCACCCTGTGCGGCCACACCGCTCGCAGAGGGCTAGGTATGGTCCTGCATGCATGTAGGCATCCTGGAGGTCCAAGGAGGCCATCCAGTCATTAGGCTGGATGAGCGGGAGGATGAAGCCTAGGGAGTACATCTTGAATTTTTATTTGCATATAAACTTGTTCAATTTTTGAAGGTCTAGGATGGGGCATACTCCCCCCCTCCAATTTCTTGGGAATCAAGAAGTAGCGGGAGAAGAACCCATGTGAGGCCTTGTCCGGTGGTGCTGGCTCGATGGCTCTTGAAGCCAGGAAGGAGAGTATTTTGGTGTCTATAGTGGGTCTCATGTCCTGGGACATGTTGCTGCAGGGATGTGAGTTCTGTACTGAGGATGTGGTGAAGTTGATCCGGAATCCCTTGGCTACAATGTCTAGGACCCACTTGTCCGTGGTAATCTGTTTCCAGGAGTCCAGGAAGGCAGTGAGCCATCCCTCCACCGGAGGGGTGGAGCAGCCAGGATCATCAAAAGGAAGGGTTGCTTTATTAGCAGAAGTCATGTTTGATTTGTTCTGCTTGTGGTCCCGTTGGCATGGCTTCTGGTGGTAAGCGGTCTGGTAGGCTGGCTGCTTGAAGTGTTGG
Organism: Ichthyophis bannanicus; assembly: GCA_033557465.1. NCBI lineage: Eukaryota > Metazoa > Chordata > Amphibia > Gymnophiona > Ichthyophiidae > Ichthyophis > Ichthyophis bannanicus. Next base: position 82,587,246 of record CM066042.1, read on the forward strand.
GATTGCCACTTGGTGTAGGAATTGTACCGTCATGATGGAGGGTAGCTTTTCCATTGTTGGTGCAATGTCTTTTTGTGTGAGGAAGGGTGCTCCAGGTTGTCCTCTGCCAGGGTCTGAAGCGTGGTGCATTGATCTTTGAGGTCATTCACAGTGTCCTTCACTTTGTCCCTGAAGAGGTTATCTCCCCCAAATGGGGAACTGGCAATGCGATTATGGGTATCCTCTCTCAGTCCTGATGCATGGAGCCAGGCCATATGCCGGGCTGCGATGGCAGAGGCCACCCCCACACAGTGGTATTGAAGGAGACCATGGTGGAGCATACCAAGTATTTTGCACATTCGTTGAGGTTCACCACAATGGCCAGGGTGGTCTCCGATGTTTCCTTGGGAAATGCACTGATGGTTGCTTTTAGCTGCTCCATCAGGACATCCTGAAAGAGGATCTACTGGAACTGGTGAGCCACTATTTTCGCACTGAGCATGGATGTTCATAAAGGTTTTTTTCCATGTGTTGTCAAGGAGTTTGAGGTCCCAACCAGGCAGGGCATTGACGTGGGCATGTGACTTCTTGGCCCTCTTTATAGCTGATTCCATCACAATAGATTGGTGGAGGAGCTGTTGTTTTTCAAATCCGGGGGCAGCCTGGACCTGATATTTGGTCTCGAGCTTATGAGATGTGACTGAACCTGAGGCCAGAGTCTGCCATACCTTGAGGAGATTGTCCAAGAGTATCTGGTGCACTGGTAGGGTGATTTGTGTCTTGGGGTTGTAGAGGTGGTGCAGGATGCCACTGGGTACAGATGTTGAAGCAGGGGCATCTATGGGGTCATGGACAGCTGTGCTGTGAGCTTCTACAGAAACTTTGTGTAGGTGAGGTCTTCTGGTGTAGCTGAGATAGGAGGCATGGGTTCAGTGTTGGTACTGGGTTCAGCACTGCTGCTGGATGCGCTGGCGGGTTGGTCCATTGTGGAGCCCTGAGTGGGTACTTCCTCACCTGCTGAATCTGTGGTCTGTGGGTAGGAGCAAGGGCAGCCCGGGAGAGGCAGGTGGTGGTAGAGGGAAAGGCAACCAAACTTCCCTTAGTGGCCCGGAGAACAGAATGTGTCTTGGTGTGTCGGTGGAGCATTGATCCAGCTGTCGCTTCAGGAAATCCCTCCCTGTCCTTGCGGCCGCGGTGTCTGCTGGATGGTGTAGTGTTGCCTTTCAAGGACCTTTGCCATTTTCCCTCCTATCTCTTGCGGGGAGGCGCTGTCCTCTGGAGACCTCCACCTCTTCCTACTGTGTCGTCTGCAGTGCAATGCAATGAAACTACAAAGTAGTATATGTAAAACTAATCAGAGAAAATATTTTTTTTACTCAACAGTAATTAAACTCTGAACTTTGTTGCCAGATGATGTAGAAAAAGCTGTTAGCATAGCTGGATTTAAAAGAGGCTTGGACAAGGTTCTGGGATAAAAGCCCATAAACCATTGTTAAAGTGGACTGGTGAAATCCACTGCTTATCCCTGAGATAAGCAGCATGAAATCTGTCTACCTTTGGGGAACCTGTCAGAAATTGGATTGGCCACTGCTGGAAACAAGATACTTGGCTTGAAGGACCATTGATCTAACCCAGTATGGCAAATGTTATGTTCTTATGAATGTATATACCCATAAAGGACCAATTTGAGTTCCCCGCATCTACATGCATGGTTAAATATTGAAAATTTTTACAACCTAAATATTTTCCACAAAACCTGACATAAAAGAGGACTGTAACTAATTAGCACATTATTTTGCAAGATAACTTAGGGCAGTGGTTCTCCACCCAGTCCCCAGAGCACACCGAGCCATCAGGTTTTCAGGATTCTTACAATAAATATGCATGAGATAGATTTGCATGCATTGCCCCCACTGCAGGAAAATCTGTTTCATGTATATTCATTGTGGGAACCCTGAAAACCTGACTGGCTAAGTGTGCCCCCAGAACTGGGTGGAAAACCACTGGAGCTTTGTTCAGGCACTATTTTCAAAATCATTATCCATTTGGCTGGCTAATAAGTTGTTAATGCATCTAATTCAGTCAGAGCATAGAAACACATTAGAGTTTCTCTAAAGCATATACCAACCCTCTGTTCAAGTAATTTATTATTTAACTGTGGCTCAAGTATGCAAGTAGCTTCATCGAAATAATTTATTTTAGGGACTGAAAGGAACCTCTGTTTTCTCATGAAAAGAAACCCAAAAGTGGTTAAGAGGTGTGGGAATAGAAACTGTGATGGAAGATAGCACTTTATCAAAGTCAAGCAATTCCTTGTAAAGTAGGCCTTGCCCCTCCCCCAACCCCCCAACATTTAAATCATATAAACTAGATTATGGGCTTACTGTCCAGTGTGTCTCTGTTTAGATAATTTATCAGGTTTCTTTTAGAGCATAGTAAGGGGGAAAGCGTGAAGGACAACATCCCACTGTTATTTTAAGGACATTATTGTAAATGAACTTTACAGTGTATAGATTAGAGGAAAGGCAGGATAGAGGAGATAAGAGACAATTCAAGAAAGTGTGTGACTAACACAGAAGATGTCTAAAGGGGAAAAAGGGACTAAAGTATTTGCTATGGAAGGGCAGACTAGATAGGCCATATGGTCTTTTTCTGCTGACATGTTTCTGTTTCAGTTTCACTGTATTTAAAACGAAAAGCGACCTTCCCTTCTAGTTTTGTTTTTGGGGTGGGTTTTTTTCCCAGCATGGTGCTTGCAATTGACTCCCATTGTGCTGTAGTCGTGGGACTAGCCCTTCAGGTTTAGAATTGCCCAGCCCTTATCTCACCCCATCATTTTCCTTCCATCTAAATGTCTCCTAATCATAAACCAGCGTGCCGTATCCTGCTTTACAGCCTACCCTGCAAAGGCATGTTCTCTCTCCCTCTCTCTTTCTTTAATATTTTAATGAGAAAGTCTTTTCGGGGATGAACTGGTTTGTCCACCCCGTCTTTTTTTTTCTGGGGAGTTATTTTTCAAGCAGGTTGGCACCTCACAGCGTGGAGAATTACAGAAACGCCCCTCCGGTCTTTTCAGTTCTGCTCAAACGCAGTGGCTGCATTTTGTGACCTGCAAGAACCCCTCACCCCAGGCACACTGAAAAATGCACAAATTCAGCTTGCCGGTGAAGAAAAAAATGCACAAAGCATCAGTAATTATGAAAATACATTTTTTAAAAACCGCAAGATGAAGTGCTGTAGGCACGCGACACCCCTTTTGACGGTCCCGTTCACAAACAGAGGGATTGGGGAATTTCTATAGACTGGTCTGAAAGTTATTTAAAAGCTTCTGGCATGGAGAAGTACAAAGGGTCTCTTAGCAAAACTGTATTTGGATGAATAGCTAAATAAAGGCAAATAGCATATTAACAGGACACTGTGGTTAGTCAAGGGTTGAAAAGAAGCCGATAAAAGAACTGCGGAATACTTATAGGATTATTGTGCAAAGCTGCTTATTGTGTCTCATCTGCACAAAAGAGTCACAGACCACATAAAGCAAGGCGCTTTTGTTCTCCTACACGTAACTTTTGACATTGGCTTAGTTAGAATTGCTAAACATCTGGCATGCATAACTAACTCAACAGTTTAAGATAAAACCTCTGTTGATCCTTTTGGGTGAGTAAAAAGCTTGATACTGACTGCATCAGACTGCCTTGTTAATAGGAAATATATCTTCCACAAATGCACAGACTTCAATAGGAAGACTGGATTTCAGTAACAAGTGTGCTCGGTCAATTCTACTTTATTTTTTTTAGCAAGCAACATATGACGTTTTCCACGTCTGTAATGCAGGATTTTCTCCAATACTTGGTTTAATTGCAAAATATAAACCTAAGCATAAAGAAATTCGGTCATAAATAAATAAATTGTGTTCTACGCCTTTTGCTTGTTAGTCGTCATGCTTTTTTTGTAAAAAAAAAACCAAAAAACAAATATATATATATATTTACAAAGCTCAACATGATACTGGGTTACGCGCGAGTTAAGAAAAAAGATCAAATGCTGCTTAATTGATTTTGCCGCCCCCGTCCTCGGAAAGACCTTAACTTTACACGTTGCTCTACAAGAGCTCCCCAAGCATGTTCCCACAGCATTAAATCCAAGTATTGGTCACGAAGAAAAGGCGTTTCTCTATAAGTGCGAGGTAACCCTTCTTACGGGGAGATTGCCTGCGTACCCTATTCTAGCCATCTTCGTTGTTAAGAGGAAAATGAATGAATCAGCAAAGTTCACTAAATTGTTAGGCAAATTAGAAGCCTTGTTTAGCGTAATTTGTTACCTAATGATGTTCTTCCTAGTCATAAACCCCTCTCCACTGCTCCCGCAAGGCTTTCAAATGGAGGTCCTATTAGCAAGCAAATGATCTTTGTTATGCTGATGCCCGAAGAAGACGAGAAGATAAAGTTCAAAAGTCGATCAGCTGCTGAAATCCAGATGGAAAAGTTGAATAAAAATGTTGTCTGTTAATTGGAATTCTGAATTCGTGATCATTGATTACAGTGACCATTTTTGTCCCCAGGCTAATTCGGTCCCACTGATTTCTTCTATAATTACTGCTGGGATAATTAGCGCTATTCTTTCTTATAACTCTTTGAGGCCCTTCTGTGAATAGGGCATCGTAAAGAGCTGAAGATTTAATTAGAATATTTGTTTTTAAATACCTTACTGGAAATGCAATGGTCATCTTATTGAAATAAAATAATAATGCGTTTTATGTTTATGAAAGTTTACAAGTGATGGCTGTTGGGTATTGTTATCAGAACGTATTCATTTACGTTTAGCTAACCCTAATTCATGATTAATTATTAAACTAGGTCCTTTTATTTTCTTAAACAGTGCTTTTTTTCTATTTTTGACTCAAACTTTTGCGTGACTTCGGAATAGCAACTGTAAAACACACCTTTATAAAAACTCATCTTAACACAAAAAATATCAGCGGCAAATGTGTATTATTTCTCTTGATTTTACAGTTACTTCCCTAAATGTATTTTGAGACATGTTTTGCTGGAATCGATCTAATTTGCAAAAAAGTATAATTCCTCGCAATACGAATTCCGAATTGATCTTGACAGTGATAAGACCCATCGTCTTCTAAACGCTGCAAGTCCTTAATGGTGCATCCGACCTGTGCAGCAATTTGTGGGGCAGAAAGCATTAACTAGTGGAACATTAAGCGAGAAATTCTGCTAATTGGAAATGTGCTGCTCTTCGTGTGGGGTGATCAGCAGCCCGGCAGGATCACACTCAGGGGGTGCTATTCAGACACATTTTTCCGCCACTTTCACGCTCCTGCCCCAGAGGCAGCACCGTGCTAATGGTCTCTGCACGCCAAAGAAAAAACTCATTTTGTGCCATTGATGTCGGACATGCTTCACAGACCCCCCGAGCCTGTCATCGGAAGACCTGCTTTCCAAAGTCCCTTCCCCTTCTGCGCTCTAAAATGTGAAACCTGTCTTGCAAATAACGTCCTAGCATGACAATAAAACATCAAGTCAGATCTAACAGAATGATGAGAAGCATCCATTTTAACTCCTTCATTCTGCTTAGGAAATGTGTTTCAACGATTAGGAGAAAACGGAGTTACTTACCTGTAACTGGAGGTCTATGCCATCCGTGAGGCGATGCGCGCGCCGGGGTCAAGGCGGCATCGGTTATGTAGGTTGATCACTGATGTTGCAGTGTCCATAAGTCGGCTCCGAGCCGGACGGTCTGTGGAGGTGGCAGTCCAGATGTTAGGGCTGCCTGGTCAGCAAGGGCTCAGGGCCTTACGACCTTATACCTCTCGTGAGGTGCCTTATCACTGATGGTGTTTGGTGCACGGGTGATGTGATAGTTCAAGTGCCGCTTCTTGGCAGTGCGCCGGAAGTAGGGAGGGCCTCAGGGAATGAATGTGCCTGCCTCTGCGCATGTCCGGGTGTGGCTTGGGCTCTTGCCTGTAGCCTACCCTTTGCCTGCGTCCGGCGTGGCTCGGGCTCATGCCCGTGTAGCCGAGCCCTTGCCTGTATCCAGATGGCTGTGTCTTGGAAGCGACCAGTTGGCCTGGATAGTAGGCTGCTGCGCTAACCACTAGGCTACGTTTTCATCCGGCGGAGTCCCAAGGGATGTACTCTGTTCAGACTGGGCAGAACCTGGGCATACCAGCGATCTATTACAGGTAAACATACACTGTACAGCCAGGGCTGTCCAGAGCAATAGTTTGTGGAGGTTGTTGTTCGTGCCAGTGAGTCACGTCAGCCGTTCCGTTCAGGAATAGTGTTGGTAAATAGAAGACCGCAGGGACAGGTCTGGATTGCAGCCTGTCGGCAGGGACAGGAGTAACGGGGCCTGGCTCTGTGCTGGACCGCCAGTATGCAGATCTGGTAGCATGCCGATCTGTTCGCGATGAGACCACCTATGTTTTGAGCTGCTGCCTGATCCCAAGAAGGGGAGGGGCTGTTGGGAGCATTAGTTTTGTCACCATCCAGGCCCTGTAGTGTCGAGCGGTAGGCATCTCCATAGTATGGGCCACGACGGGTCTTGGACCTGTGACGCGATCCTGCAGCCCGATGGTCAGGTACACCTGTCTTTGAGCAAGCCGAGGCCGCGGGGTTCAATGGCAGGTGTTCTCAGCGGGTAGAGAAGATGCCCCGCGTCATGTACAGGAGGAGAGCACGGGTCTTGAGGTGGTTTACAGAAGGCTCAGAGGTAATGGGCGGCCAGGTTGGTGGATCACGTCGAGGGCCTCAGGGGGTGGATCCAGAGTCGGCATGAGAAGGCTGTTGTTGGCAGAAGAGGCAGCGCTGTTCAGTGAGTAGTGCATACCAATGACATTTGTACCAATGACATTTGTCCGGTGGGGTTGCACAGGGACCCATGCAACGAGGTAGGGAGCGCACCGAGTCTGCTGTCACCACATTGAGGGGATGCGGCATGGTTTGAGTTGTTGAGGACGCGAGGAGTCCAGGCAGGACAGGGGGCGCGAGCAATGTTCCCTCTAATTTTCTGTAGGCTGTGTGCGCATAAAATATCAGATGTGCAGCTTTTGAAGGAAGGTTAAATTTTTGTGCGCCACATAATGACACTCAGAGTTATATACTTTAAAATTTGATTACACCACATTGATTTTAATCAAATTAAATGAAAATAGACGATTACTAAATGAAGCTGAAAATTTCTAGTAATTACAATAACAACTTTTAAATTTTAAGATGTCTGTGTTGTTTTCTATCAGAATCAGAACCGTAATTTTTGTGTGCTCTGTTTTAAAGTATGTGCGCTCGTTTGGCAAGGTGTGTGCGCGCGCACACGCGCACAGCTTAGAGGGAACAGTGGGCGCGAGGCGCAGGCAGGTGGCCTGGCAGGGGGCCACTGCTGCTGAGACAGAGCAGCTGGGTGTGAGGAGGGGTAGGTGCCTAACATAAATGCCCGTGTAGCAGATTGCTGACCCCCCTCTTTGGACAAACACAGTTGTCCCACCCTTAGGAGCAGGATGGCTTATTGAGCCGTTTGTGGTAGGAGGTCCCGAAGGCCAATTTCTGTGTATGTGCCTGCAAGATTGGTAGGTAGGTCCCGAAGCTTATGCACTAGTAAGTAATCTGGTGTACGAAGATCTGAGATCAGGATGGTGATGGACCGTGAAAAAAAAATATACACATCTACGGAAATGTGGGACTTGAGCCTTCGCCCCCTGCCTCTGAACACACTGGATGTGTGTACAGCATCATGTGTCGCCACGCTTGAACCGAGCGGGGCCCTGTTGGGTGATGTCAGCCCTGGTGTGGTATGTGCCATGAAGCAAGACTAGTGTAGACCGTGGAAGGGCCTACTTCTGGGGACTGTGAGTTGTAGCAGGGTTATGGAGTGGGGAGGTAGACGAATGGAAGTCAAAAGTCTAGAGTTCTAGCAGGAGATGTCACAACCTGCGTTTCTCGCCCTGCTGGAGGGCGGAGCTGGCCAAACTCAAGATCTGGTCTGTATCCTCAAAGCAAGTCTTGCTTTTTGAGAAGCAGAAGAAGGCAGGAGTCGTGGTAGGGACACGCTCTGTGAGGTCCACAGCTGGGGAATGAACTTGCGACCCTCTGCTTTGGACATACTGTTGTGAGCACTACACCCTACTGTAGACATGCTCTGTGAGGTTCACAGCTGGGGAATGAACTTGCGACCCTCTGCTTTGGACATACTGTTGTGAGCACTACACCCTACTGTAGACATGCTCTGTGAGGTCCACAGCTGGGGACTGAACTTGTGACCCTCTGCTTTGGACATACTGTTGTGAGCACTACACCCTACTGGCACAGAAGCCCAGCCGTCCCTACAGGGGCAGGTAGGGATTGACCTTTGGAATTAAACCTCCTTTAGAAGACAGATGTCGCAGCTGCACCTCCATGAAGGCAGGAAAGGTGCGAGATGAGCCACTTAGGTTCAGAGCCTGGTGTACGCTGACGCGTGGTAAGTCGCAGGCCTGGACCGGAAGAGGCTCTAGTTGGTCTGGGAACGTCCATGGGGCAGTGAGCTTCTGGGCAGCCAAGCACCTACCGCTGAGTTAAGTAGCCCAGCTCTTCCTCAGCAAGGGGGTCCCCTTAATTGTCCTCTTACCACAGCCCCATCCACAGAAGGGTTGGGTGCAGTCTTCACATGCGGATCAGCGTTGGACAGTGGAGGATTGACTTCCTATCCTTCTCGAATACTCAAGTGCTGGTGCAAAGCATGTAAAGCTGTGCCGGCAACTACGCAGATGATGCAGGGCATGAGGCTGCAGGTCTCCCACCCGGAAAAGTGGCATGGGAGAGTGCCCTAGGCTTCCCATGAGCCGATGGCGCCACGCATGGGGAACATTGGCGGCATGTATGCTGTTGGCCCGGAGAACGAAGCTGTCAGCCTCGCTTAGCGATCTTTAGCGGGGATGGGAGTCGCCATCCAACGCTCCGGTATGATTTTTTTTTTTTAACTTAATATTTATTAAATTTTCTCATTTAACATCCAAATAGCTAGATGACAGGAAACATTGGTAATATTACACCATATATACAGGAAATAGTTTCTTGTGAATACCATAAGTTAGACCACAAAATAGAGGGGAGGAATCAGGAAAAAAAAAATAGAAAACAAAAAATTAAGCAATGTAAGACTTATGCGTCAGCCATAGGGGAGGAAACTTTCACATCAATCTCTTCCCTAGCTACAAGAAATTCCAAGAGCTGAGAGGGCTCAAAAAAAAAATAACTTCCCATCATATGTAACACAACAACGTGCAGGAAACTTTAACAAAAATGACCTGCCCAGAGAAAGTACCCGGGATTTATACCCCAGAAATGCCTTCCTCTTAAGCTGGGTACCCCGTGCTAAATCAGGAAAAATCCTTACATTTGCTCCCATAAACTGTTCCTGGAAATTTCTAAAATACAAACGGAAAATTAATGCTTTATCAGACTCGAGGGCAAGCGTAATAAGGAGGGTAGTACGGGCCGTGACTAACTCCAACGAGCTCTCTAGGAATCCCGTAAGATCCCCAGAGGCCCCCCCGGGGAAGATTATTATTATTCCCTTGACTACCAGTACCCACCAGTAAATATTGAACTCTGGTTAATGGTGGTAGAGCCTCCTCGGGGATCTTTAAAACCTCCCGGAAGTATCTACGAACCATTTCCAGAGGGGAGCATAAAGGAGACTTGGGAAAATTAACCAGTCTTAAATTGTTCTTCCGGACTTGGTTCTCCAAGTACTCCAGCTTCCTCATATTCACATTCTGATCTTTCACGTGGGCCTGGTGTAAGTCACGGAAATGTTCCATTTCAGCAGCCAACTGGTCCAATTTCCCCTCCTGTTCCTTCTGTACCGACGAGACCTGTTGAATTTGACCCTTCACAAATACAGATTCAGAACTCACAGAGACCACAAACTTCTCCAAAGAATCATTGATTGTAGCAAGAGCCTCCCATAGCACCTCCATTGTAATCACTGCAGGCTTCACCAACACTCCAGCACCTGATTGCAAAAGCGGGGACTCCCTTCCCCGGAGAGAGCTACCCAGCGTCTCTGGGCCACCTCCAGATCGACCTCGGGTTCCAGGGTCCCCACATGGAGCGTTCGCCACAATAGATGAGCCCCCGACACTCTCCTGCCGCGGCGTACTCGTCACCACGCCAGCAGGAGAGTCACCGCTAATGGCCAGAACGCTTCCGGGGCATGGAGGGGGGGCCCGCTGCTCCGGAGAAAGAAACACCCCGGATACAGTGCTCAGGTCCGAAGATCCCTCCGGACCCGCTGTAGACGCCGCTCGCTCCACCGGACCCGAAAAACCACACATCTGGAGAGTCCTCTGTGCCGCAGCACTAGAAGCAGGTTCCCCTGAGGGAAGGTAAGCCTGCTTTATCTTCCTCCGGCCCATATTAGCCTCAGAACACGGCGCAGCAACAAACAGACCCCACAAAATGTGTGCTCCGACCGGTAGAGTCACACTGCCGCCCTCCGGTATGATTTTAACGGTTGTGCAGTTGATCAGGCTAAGGTGGCAGGAGCCCCGGCTGCCTCCTACAGCAATCTTACCCAGGACGGGTAATGCCTCAGCCAGCCTTATTTTTACCCAGGACGGGTAATGCCTCAGCCAGCCTTCTTCATAGGCACAAGAACATGGCCCCTGCATCATTGTGACCTTTGGCTACAGAACACACTGTCTGTGTTCACTGCACCAGAACACACTACATGTGTTCACTGAACCACAGTGTGGCCGCCCGAGGTGGGCTGACCTCACGTAACTCCGAGGTTGTGCAGAGGTCTATGTCCATCGATCGTTGCTTCCAGTTGCCCTGGTGGCTAATGCTTCCGTGGCGGAGTGTAGCTGGACTCGCTTCCAGTCTCAGCCTTACTTTAAAGCCCACGGCATGCGATCAGCGGAGAGGCTTCCCGGTGCTGATCCAGATTAAAGCTAGAAGGGCAGCCACTTGTTGCTGCTGCTTAGGATACTTGATGCGCTGGAGGCGAATCGAAACCCGCTCAGCTGAGCGGCATCTGGCAAACGGAGAGCTCAGGGTCTCTTGATCATTGATCTCCCGCCATCCCTGGCTGAGAGCTGGTGGTAGTGGCATGCCTAGGCGCTGCTCTCCCCCTCACCGCATGAGATCCTTCGGAGTCCTTCGTTCAGATCGGCGTAGAACCATGGTGCTGCTGGAGGGGGGGGGGGAAGAGGGGCCGTGAAGTCGTCGGGCCCTCGGTTCCAAGCATAGATCGGCCTCCTCCTGTTGTTTCGAACTACGCTAATGCCGGTGGAGGGGCCGTAGTCTGCCTCCGCGCCGATGGAGGAGTGCCATCTAGGGGGAGGAGTCGCTCTAAGAGGCCATTTGGTCTGATTAGAATAGAGGATCGGGGCCATCCCGAGGGAGGAGCCGCTCTAAGCAGGCCATTTCGTCCGCTACGAAAAGAGGATCGGGGCCGATGGAGGGGTGCCACATCGATCGGCGTGATCGCGAATGGTTTAGCACCGGTTTTGGCCTTGAGAGCTGGAGTGGGATAGGGCTCTGATGCTCATCCGATCCGGTTCGCCGGCGAGGCGTAAATTCCCTTGTATCTGGTGTCTGCGCCGACGCCTCTGCGCTGAAGGGACAGTCAGCAATCGTGGTGTCATCCGCGCTAGTGCCTCCCCCCGTGATGTTGGGTCAGCGCCGACCAATGGTGCTGTCGGAGGAGGGGCTTGTGTCCTGACATCAGAGGCAAGATGGGGGTGCGGCTTTGCGTGCAGCACACCGTAGCAGGAAAATGGCCACCCCCATAGGTCACCCACGTGCGAGGGTGTTCAGGTAGAGTCCTGGGAGGAGGCCCCGGGAGGACCCGGCAGCCGCAAAGGCTCTCATCCTCGAAGAGGGTCCCTTCTTGGACAGGGTCGCATTGTGCGATCCAAGCTCGCTGCGGGTTGGAGGCCCCCAGGCACAACCCGAGCGACGGCCAGCCTGCAGCTGGGGCGGAGGCCCTTAGGCGCACCCCGAGCGGCGGCAGAGTTGGCGGCCCAAGTCTGCGGCAGGGTGGAGGCCCTTAGGCGCACCCTGAGTGGCGGTGGAGCTGGAGGAGCGCCAGAGAGGTCCCACGAAGGTCCGTGAGTAGTGACTTGCACTAGGTTATCAGTGCACTCCGGTCATGCTGCAAGCGGTTGCCACGCCGCCTGTTGAGAGCTGAAGTGCAGTCCAGAGATCTGGGACAGAGCTTGGAAGAGCATTAATGCAAGTTTAACCGCAATATACATACGAGTAGGAATAAGTAATTAAAACGCAAGATGAAACGGATCAACAGTAAGAATATTGAAGAGCATTAATGCAATTTTAAACCGCAATATACATACGAGTAGGAAGGATTAAAACACAAGAGAGACTGATCAACAGTAAGAAATATTTCTAAGATGTTGAGACCGGGAGCAATTGGCCCGCAGGAATCAAAGCTCCGCTGGGCCAGCTCTGAAGGAGATTTGGAAACATTAAGTCAAGTTAAACTGATATATACATACGATTAGGAGAATAGGATCTGTAAAAGGAAAAATTGGTGGAGAGTAGAAAAGTCCATCTTGCTGGCAAGGCGGAAGAACAAAAACTGGCTAGCTAGGGGCGGGCAGGGGGTGGGGCCAGTTGGCTCATGCTCAGAAGGGCGAAAGCCCTTCTGAGCTATGGAGAGTACTTCCGTCTCGGCGCCGTCGGATGATGTCACCAGTTGTGGCTGACTCATCCTGCTTGTCCTAGGAGAAGTGAAAAGTATCCGTTTTCTTATTGCTCTTTAACTACCCTTCTGGGCTATTAGTGGCCTAAGCCTCCAAGGTTAGCAACAGAAGAAAGTGCACTGGACCGCGCTGCACCTTGGCTAAATTACAGGAGACTTGGGGCAGGTTTATTAAGCTCCGCGCCGTACTAGCACAGGACTGCGCGCTAACAGCCGTCCCCATTGCAGTTACCGCGCTGCACCGTAGTAAACCAGTCACAGGAGCGACTAATGATAGCCAGCTGCATCACAGCAGGGATACCCCCTTCACCCCCAGTTGCCGTATAGCATGGGATTTTAAGGGCAGGCCCCTGTGGCACTTTCTAACTCTGTTCCAGAACCACACGCTAACCTCCCACTAGTCTTTGGTAAACATGCCTCTTGTATCCATAGGTGCTGAGTGCCGGGACTCAATAGCACTGGGCTTCACTGCGCCTTCATGGTACGATGGACCAGGGGCAGCCCAAGGGTGATGTAGGGCCATGTGCAGAGACTCATTGCGGGCCTCATTTGCATATCCACTGGACCTCATTTGCATACATTTAATGTATTTTATTTTAAAATGTATATGTTGCCCATCTGGAAGAAAGGCCCGGCAATCTACTTCCGGTCCCACTGCCAAGAAAACCCAGGAGCTTCTGGGTCGCTAGGAGTCAGCATTGACTCGAAGGCTTGCATTGCATTATTGCACCGCATGTTGCCCACCTAAAATTTTAGGTGGCTTTCAAAGGAGCCCTCCACAAGACTCTTTTCTCCTGGCAATGACTTAAGGCATATTAATATGTAATAAACATGCCCCTAAGTGCCACTGCACCAATAGAAATAAATGAGTGTTCCTGCACTTAATGCACATTAACCTTTAGTGAACATGCCTCTTAATGAGTGTCTAAATACTATTGGCATGAGCAGTGAGGATAAGGAAAGGCTACCAGATTTCTATATTACTATACTCCAGTGCCAACCGCCAGGCACATTAGGAAGTACTACAAACACTGCCCATTTAGAACCCATAGCAAACCCGTTGTGTCATAACAGCACTACCAGGACTCACAAAGCCCAAAACTCTACCTATCAAAAGGCAACACAGCAAATATTAAACCAATACATCTCAGAGAATACCAATACATCTTCTACTGGGGAAAGCGGCAATGTCAAATAGAAACTTCATGAACAGAATACCTCAGCTCGGTTACACATGCAGAACATAGACTGTCACCAGACAAAGAACAAGGGATCACAATTTAGAAATAGGATGATAATTAAACTGGGAATCCCAAAAACCAAACATGCAATGTACTGCAATACTGGAGAAATAAAACAATATATTAATTTCCTCTTGTACTAAACAAAATGCAAAGATGTTAGCAATCCACATTTCCCAGAGCTGACATTCCAGTTAATAAATTCAAAATAAATAAGTATTTTTCTACCTTTTGTTGTTTGAGCATTTTATTTTTCAGTTGCAATTGCTCCAGTCACTTTCTTCTGATTTCTTTATGTCTTCAGCTAACTCTCTACTGTCTGCTGTCCATTTGTTCTTTCTTCTGTCTTCTAGTTTTTCCCCCATTCTCTCTCTACATCTGCTTAACCATACTGATCTTTCCCCTTTTGCTCTTCCCTCCATTTCTTTCTTTATTCCTTTTTCATCCACTCAAATTTCACCCTTCCATCCTCAATCCCCACTTACTGTCCCAATACCCAGCCAATTGTAGATTTTTCTTCCCTCCCACACAAAATATCTTTTCTCCTCTCCATCCTCACTCCCCCAGCCCCATCCCCTTTCAGTTCTCCCCTAACATAAGCTCCCTTCTAGTTCCAGCCCCACCCAGCATCTGCTTCCTTTTAGTCTCATTCTCCCATGCCCTTACATCAGCCCATTTCCAGTCCTAGCCCCCATCAGTCCATTTCTAATCCTAGCCCCCATCAGCCATCTCCAGTCCTATCCTAGCCCCCACCAGCCATCTCCAGTCCTAGCCCCTCATCAGTCATTTCCAGTCCTATCCTAGCTCCCATTAGTCATTTCCAGTCCAAATGCCCCATCAGCCCATTTCAAGTCCTAGCCCCCATCAGCCCATTTACAGTCCTATCCTAGCCCCTCCTTCATGCTATTTGCAGTCTTATTCTAGCCCCCTATCAGCCCATTTCAAGTCCAAGCCCCCCAATCAGTCCATTTCCAGTCCTAGCCCCCCATTAGCCCATTTCCAGTCCAAGTCCCCACAATCAGTCCATTTTTCCTAGCCCCCCATCATCCCATTCCAGTCCTAGCCCCCCCCCCCCTCCAAGAGCCCCGTGCCTGTCTGACTGGCTTCAGAGGGAGCCGGGGAGGCCCGAAGTCCTATGCACAGTCACCGGAATGAAGAGCAGTGATTTCCTTCACTATAGCAGCTGTGTTTTTGTGCAGCCCACCGGTGCGCTGATTTCTGGGAAACAGGAAATGCCCTTTAACCACTGGCACACCAGCGGGCTGCACAAGAACACAGCTGCTATAGTGAAGGAAAATGCTGCTCTTCACTTCCGCATCTGTGCAGAGGTGAGTCGGTGTTTCAGGCCTTCCCGGCTCCCTCTGAAGCCGGCTCTGCAAACGGTCAGGAGCCGAACAGCATGTGCGGCATGAAGTTGGCACGGGGCCCTCTGAAATGCGGGGCCCTCATGAACAATATTTTTGCACATGTGTAGGGCTGGCCCTAACTGTAGATATGAAACAAAATAGAGTATTTTAATGGAAAGTAGGTAACTAGTCCCAGAGTTTATGACCTGCCTTATAAACTATTTTGCCTACCTGGGGCGGGGAAATGACCCTCAGGCCAATGCAGAAAATTAGCGCAGCCTTTAAGCACAGATAGCGCCACTTTTAAGCACACAATGCTAATGACAAATGCAGAAAAGAAATAGACGCATGTGTAAACAGCAAAGGAAAAACTAGCATACAATTAACATCAAAAGTATTTAAATGTATTTAAATTACAGGCAAATGAGCAGCACATAATGAAATGGTATGCAAATATTGGCTGCGCCTGAGGCAGAGAAATGCGTAAAAGATTTTGCAATGAGCCTTAGTGCCAATATCTCTATGCATGGTCTTGGGGTGGCTTAGTCATCTAACGTGTGTCCCCAACAGTATTTTGATGGCATCGAGTGCTTTCCTCGATGCCTCGATCATCAGAACAGAAATGCCAGATGATCCAGGCATCGGAGAAAGCCCCCAATGCCATCAAAATACTGTTGGGGGCTAATCCCCCTGATTGAAAGCAAATCCCTTGTGACACAGCAGCCCTGATCCCCCCACCCGCCCAGTAAAAATAATCCCTGGTGACCCAGCAGCCCCAATCCCCCACCCGCCCAAGTAATAGTAAACCCTGGTGGCCCAGCTTCCCCGATCCCCCCACCCACCCAAGTAAAAGTAATCCCTGGTGGCACAGTAGCCCCAATCCCCCACCCACCCAAGTAAAAATAATCGCTGATGGCCCAGTAGCCCCGATCCCATACCCACCCAAATAATAGTAACCCTGGTGGCCCAGCAGCCCTGATCCCTCCATCCCATCCCAACTAAAAATAAATCTGGTGGCCCAGTGGCCCTGAACTCCCCACCCCACCCAACAAAAGATAACTCTGGTGGCTCAGCAGCACTGAACCCCACCCCCACCCAAACAAAAATAACTCTGGTGGTCCGACAGCCCCAAACCCCCTAGCTCCCTCCCGGTACCTTCATAAACCAGCTGGAGCACTGTCCACTCACTCCCGCTCTTGCCCCGCCATCTTGAAAAATTGTGGTACCTGGCCCTGCATGGTGCATCCTGGGATGTACCAGATGAGGTCAGACTACCATATAAAGTAGAATATCCCAGGATGCATCCCACGATGCACTGTGCAGAGCCAAGTGCTGCCATATTTAAAGATGGTGGGGCAAGCGCAGGGGTGCGTGGGTAGAGTTCCCGCTCATTTCTAAAGGTACTGGGAGAGGGGGCTTGGGGTTACTGGGATAACAGGGTTATTTTTGGTTGGGTGAGGAGTGGGGGTGGGGATTTGGGGGCCGCTGGGCCACCAGGTTTATTTTTAGTTGGGCAAGGGGTGGGGGATCGGGGCCACTGGGCCACCAGGGATTATTTTTACTTGGGCGGGTGAGGGGATCAGGGCTGCTGGACCACCAGGAATTTGCTTTCTGTAGGGGGGCACCTGACATTTCCCCTCAGATAATTCAGGCATCAGAGAAAGCCCTCAGTGCCATCAAAAAACTGTTGTGGCTCCCTATGCAAATTAGCCACGTAGTGCCCATTTTTCTGGGACAGCATGCCAAACTTGTGCCAACTTCTGTGCATGTGTTTGGCTTGCTCTCCCAGTTTAACGCTGTCATTTTGCACCCAGTTTAACGCATGGTTCATTTGCATCTGAGCAATTTCTGCATGCCCACACTGAATTCGTGCACTTTTGGTGCACTGCAAATAGGCGTAAGAAGTTAATAGAGCGCAACCTCAGTGCCAGCTTTCTGTCTTGAAGGACTAGAAAAGGGGACTGTTACTTCTGGAGAGAGATCTGCAATTGTGAGTATATACTTCTGGGAATTTTCTGAAAGGAATTCTTTGTATTAAAGCTAATTAATCTGTGAACCCACTATTTTTTGTTAAATCAGTCAGGGCCTAGTAGCAGCAGTTTAAGTTTAAATTTAAAACACTGAAGAGAACTTTCTGGTTACATTTCATACCCAGTAGAGAGCTTGTAGTTTAAATTTAATAGTCACTCAGGGCCTAGTATCAGCAAAGTACTTTTAGTTTAAATTTAAAACACAGAAGAGAGCTTTCTGGTTAAATTTGGAACCCAGTAGAGAGCTTGTAGTTTAAATTTAATAGTCACTCAGGGCCTAGCATCAGCAAAGTACTTTTAGTTTACATTTAAAACACAGAAGAGAGCTTTCTGGTTAAATTTAGAACCCAGCAGAGAGCTTGTAGTTTAAATTTCATAATAAGATAGAGCCTAGCAGCAGCAAAGAGCTACAATTTAAATCAAATCAGAATATAGCTTACCTCAGCAGCACAAGACAGGGTACTGTGTAGCAGCCCTCTTTTAATAAGTACAAGCATTGTGGAACCTATGTCTTTTGGGGAAACTGCTAGGTACGTATGACCTAGATTGGCCACTGTTGGAAACAGGATACTGGGCTTGATGGATCTTGGTCTGACCCAGTATAGCATATATTATGTTCTTATGCATCGGCCTGCCTGTGTTTTATCCCTAGACAGATTTACAAGCCAAGACATGAACTGTCTGTAGAATCCTTGTTTAGAACAGTGTTTCTCAATCTCAAGCCCTTGCTGGACTACTCCCAGCCAGTCTGTTTTTCAGGATAAGCATAATGAGAGGCAGTATATACAAATCGCTCTCATCTTGAACCACTCAGTAGGTCTCCACAAAGGGTGGTATATCAAGAACGGATAAAGAATAAACAATCTGAACACCAGGGGAACACTAGTTTAGAATGTCTTTCCAGGTATTCATCAGCTAGAAATCAAACCTTCTGCTATTTTGGGTCAATGTTGTGGAATATTTCTCTGCCACTGGAATTACCTGAGGAGAAGGACTATTTACAGTTTCAGAGATTAACAAAGGCTTGGTCTATACTCAAATATTTGAAAGCAGTTAATACATAGAGAATTTGGAAGAAAGTTTAATTTTATGGAGAGTTCTCAAATATAATTTAATGTTTGAATGAATGTATTATTTCTCTAAGCCATTTAGATATTTAAATAATGAAATGAAATAAGTAAGTAAAAATGTGTTAAAGGAAGCACCTGCTGCTTGCTTGATTCTAGCCAGGGCTTGTGCAAAGACTTGAGGTGCTCTAGGGGGTGAACCTCATTCATGCCACCCCTCTCCAAGACCTGCAGGGGCAGCAATGGCTTTATAAAAGCACCACAGCGCTTCCTAAAGCCTCCAGTGTTGCATGCAGACTTCCTGTTTGCAAGTTGCTCAATCTTGAAACTAAGATGCTTCTTCCTCCACCCTACCTGCCACTTCAGATAAGTGTTCTAGAGTTGCCTGAAACAAATCCGGTAATCTTAGTCCTCATGGGTTGCAAAAATAGGCTGATTTTCAGGATACCACTAATAAACATGCATGAGAGAGCTATGCATACCCACCATACTTTTAAGTATAAAACATGTTTCTGTGTGGACATATGTGTCTTGAAGGACTAGAAAAAGGGACTGCTACTTCTGGAGAGAGATCTGCAATTGTGAGTATAAACTTCTGGCAATTTTCTGAAACGACGTCTTTGTATTAAAGCTAATTAATCTATGAACCCAGTGTTTTTTGTTAAATCAGTCAGGGCCTAGTAGCAGCAGTTAAAGTTTAAATTTAAAACACAGAAGAGAGCTTTCTGGTTAAATTTGGAACCCAGCAGAGAGCTTGTAGTTTAAATTTAATAGTCACTTTAAAACATAGAAGAGAGCTTTCTGGTTAAATTTAGAACCCAGCAGAGAGCTTGTAGTTTAAATTTCATAATAAGTCAGAGCCTAGCAGCAGCAAAGAGCTGTAATTTAAATCAAATCACAATATAACTTAGCATAAAAGGCAAAACAGGGTCAGTACTCTTTGAGCAACAAATAAAGTCTTCTAGAGACCCTTACAAAGAGGCCTTCTACCTAGGGGGCAAGAGACCTGTGAAACGTTTTCAATAGGTGTTAACAGCAGGTGGCAGGCCAAAGGCCATTTTGAAAGACTCCTTCTATCCAAGCAAGGACTGTTAATCACCCAGGAAGTTGGTCACATCTTACCTCAGCAGCACAGGACAGGGTACTGTGTAGCAACCCTCTTTTAATAAGTGTTATTTCCCTCCCTCCCTCCCCAACACCCACCCACCCCTGGGATAATCGTAGTTTTATAGGTACTTACACATCTTAAGGAAAGGAGGTGCTCTCAGGTGAAGCTCATTATCCAAATCAGTCATACACTAAGGGCCTGAGATTAATTAAACTTCCGGTGAACAAGGTATATTAAACGTATTAGGTACAGTTTTATTAGTATACATATCCATAGCAACCCTTAGTAAGTAAAGAACTTAGATCTAAACACAAGCTTAAAACTAAAAGATGCAGACAGCAGTCCAGCAGCGAGATGGGGGCTTTCCTGTCTTTTGCATTAAGTGTCACATGTATGATTTTCTCCCAGTTGGTGAGAGCTCTTATGTGTGCACTAGGTGCAAGGAGCTCTTTGCTCTCAGGGAACAAGTCTGTTCTCTAGAGGCTAGAGTAGCAGACTTGGAAAACATAAGAAAGACAGAGAGGTACATAGATGAGACCTACAGGGATATAGTCCTGAAGTCCCACCTCCAGCCTGGCAGCATCTTGTTGCCATGGAGGAGAGAGGTCACGTGACAGGATAGCATCACCCTGGTGTGGCAGGAAGTGATCCTGTAACTAGGACCTGTCCTCCAGGTGATGTAAAACCCTCTCGCACCGTTATAGTTGGTGATTCAATCATTAGGCATGTAGATAGCTGGGTGGCTGGTGGACGTGAGGATCACCTGGTCACATGCCTGCCTGGTGCAAAGGTAGCGGACCTCACGCGCCACCTAGATAAGGTCTTAGATAGTGCTGGGGAGGAGTCTGCTGTCTTGGTACATGTCAGTACCAATGACATAGGAAAATGTGGTAGGGAGGTTCTGGAGGCTAAATTTAGGCTTTTAGATAGGAAGTTGAAATCCAGAACTTCCAGGGTAGCATTCTCCGATATGCTTCCCGTTCCACGTGCAGGACCCAAAAGGCAGGCAGAGCACCGGAGTCTCAATGCGTGGATGAGACAATGGTGCAGAGATGATGGTTTTGGATTTGTCAGGAACTGGGGAACATTCTGGGGAAAGGAGGGGCTCTTCCGAAGGGATGGGCTTCACCTTAACCGGGATGGAACCAGGCTGCAGGCATTAACCTTTAAAAAGGAGATAGAGCAGCTTTTAAATAGATAATAGGGGAAAGCCGACAGTCTCCCAAGAGCACATGGTTCGGAAGAATGTATCCTTGAAGGATACTACCAAAAGCAGAGAGGTTCCAAAAAAGAGTAAAGTAGCCCAAATGCCCTTGAGTATAGGACAGACAGAGCTTAAAGATCCCAAATCACCCATGTCTACCAATAGCCAGATTAATATGAATAAAATAAAGTCTCTAAAATGCTTGTATGCAAATGCTAGAAGTCTAAAAAATAAGATGGGAGAGTTAGAATACATAGCACTAAATGAGAGGTTAGATATGATTGGAATATCAGAGACACGGTGGAAGGAGGACAACCAGTGGGACACTGTTATACCTGGGTACAAACTATATCATAATGATAGAGCTGATCAAATTGGTGGAGGGGTTGCACTCTATGTTAGAGAGGGCATTGAGTCAGAAAGGATTAAAGTTTTGCAGGAAAGAAAATTTGCTGTAGAATCTCTATGGATTGAAATTCCATGTAAAAAGGGGAAGGCGATGGCAGTGGGGGTGTACTGTCGACCACCTGGCCAGAATGAACAAATGGATGATGAAATGCTCAAAGAAATCAAGGAAGCTAACAAACATGACAGCGCAGTAATAATAATGGGTGATTTCAATTACCCCGGTATCGACTGGGTTAGTGTCACGGCAGGACATGCTAGGGAGATAAAGTTCCTAGATGAAATAAATGACTGCTTCTTGGAGCAGCTGGTTCTTGAACCGACCAGAGGGGAAGCCATATTAGACCTAGTCCTTAGTGGAACACCAGATCTTGTGCAAGAGATAAGTGTGTTGGGGCCACTTGGCAATAGTGATCATAGCATGATGATCTTTGATTTAATTAGTGGAGGAGGGATAGTAAGGAAGTCCACAGTACTACCTTTTAACTTTCGAAGGGGAAACTATGATAAAATGAAGAAAATAGTTAAGAAAAAACTAAAAGGAGCAGTTGCAAAGGTTAAAGACATACATCAAGCTTGGGTGTTGTTGAAAACTACTCTCTTGGAAGCCCAGACCAGATGTAGTCCACGCTTTAAGAAAAGTGGAAGGAAGTCCAAAAAACTGCAAGCATGGTTTAAAGGTGAGGTCAGAGAGGCTGTTGTTGCCAAAAAAGCATCTTTCAGGAAATGGAAAAAAGAGACAAATGACGAAACCTGGAAACAGCACAAGCACTGGCAAGTCAAATGCAAGGCATTGATAAGGCAGGCAAAGGGAGAATTTGAGAAGAAGCTTGCTGCGGAAGCAAAAACATGAAATAAAGATTTTTTTCAAGTACATTTGTAGCAAAAAACCTGTGAGAGAGTCAGTTGGTCCATTAGATGATAGAGGGGTTAAAGGGGCACTAAGAGGCGACAAGGCCATAGCGGAGAGACTGAATGAATTCTTTGCTTCGGTCTTTACTGAGGAAGATGTAGGGATGTTACCCATGACTGAAATGGTATTTAAAGGTGTGGAAAATTGAAGGAAATATCGATACATCTTGAAGATGTATTACAACTATTAGAGAAACTGAAGAGTAGCAAATCACTTGGGCCGAATGGTATACATTCAAGGGTGTTGAAAGAACTGAAATATGAGATTGCAGACCTGCTATTAGTAATCTGTGAATTTTCATTAAAATCATCTGTAATACCTGAAGATTGGAGGATCGCCAATGTAACACCAATTTTTAAAAAGGGTTCCAGGGGTGATCCGGGAAACTACAGACCGGTAAGCCTGACGTCAGTACTGGGAAAAATGGTAGAAACCATCATAAAGAACAAAATTACTCAGCATGTAGATAGTCATGGCCTAATGGGAGACAGCAAACATGGCTTTAGACAAGGAAGATCTTGTCTTACAAATCTGTTATGTTTTTTTGAAGGTGTGACTAAATAGGTGGACAAAGGTGAGTCGGTTGATATAGTGTATCTGGACTTTCAGAAAACCTTTGACAAAGTCCCTCATCAGAGACTTTTGGCAAAACTAAAGAGTCATGGGATAGGAGGCAGTGTACTATTGTGGATCAGGAACTGGTTAAAAGATAGAAAGCAGAGGGTAGGGCTAAATGGCCAATTTTCCCAATGGAGAAAGGTGAATAGTGGAATTCCCCAGGGATCTTTGCTGGTCCGCTGCTTTTTGACATATTCATAAATGACCTGGAAAAGGGAATAACAAGTGAGGTTATCAAATTTGCAGATGACACAAAACTATTTAAAGTTGTTAAAACCCAAGAGGATTGTGGAAAATTGCAAGAGGATCTTGATAAACTGGAAGACTGGGCATCAAAATGGCACATGAAATTTAATGTGGACAAGTGCAAAGTTATGCACCTAGGGAAGAACAACCAAACTATGGTTACACGATGCAAGGTTCCACATTAGGAACCACCACCCAGGAAAAAGATTTTGGCATCATTGTGGATAACATGTTAAAACCCTCGGCCCAGTGTGCAGCGGCAGCCAAGAGAGGAAATAGAATGCTAGGTATCATAAGGAAAGGAATGGAAAATAAAACAAAAGGTATTATAATGCCTCTATATCGTTCCATGGTGGGACCGCACCTTGAATATTGTGTGCAATTCTGGTTGCCATATCTTAAAAAGGATATAGCGTTATTAGAAAAGGTTCAGAGAAGAGCCACCAAAATGGTAAAGGGGATGGAAGGATATTCCTATGAAGAAAGGCTAAAAAGGTTAGGGCTCTTTTACCTGGAAAAGAGACGGCTGAGGGGAGAATGAATGGAGTGGAACGGGTAAACGTAGATTGATTGTTTACCTTATCAGAATATAGAAAGACTAGGGAACATGCAATGAAGCTACAGGGTAAACTATTTAAGACTAATAAAAGAAAATATTTTTTCACTCAACGTGTAATCAAACTCTGGAATTTGTTACCGGAGGATTAGTAAAGGCTGTTAGTGTAGCTGGGTTTAAAAAAGGTTTGGACAAGTTCCTGGAGGAAAGGTCCATAAACCATTATTAAGAAGAGACCCAGGATATCAATGCTTGACCCAGTACAAGCATTGTGGAACCTGTGTCTTTTGGGGAAACTGCTAGGTACGTATGACCTAGATTGACCACTGTTGGAAACAGGATACTGGGCTTGATGGACTTTGGTCTGACCCAATATGGTATATCTTATGTTCTTATGTGTATACACACATCAAGGAAGAAATTTCTAAAAGCCATTTGTACTTACAAGAATAAATGGACTATTTAGGAATTGCCTCCCCCCGTGGGTAAAAGTAGACTTTCATGCCTCTTGCAGTTAGTGGAGCTGTCTGGACCTCCTATTTTAATTTGGCAGTATCTGCTTTTTGCCTGTGCCTCCCAGACCCTGCCACCCTAGGTGATCCCTAGCTTGCCTAAAGGTTACCCAGGCTTTTCCTCCATCATCCTTTGCATCTCTGATCACCTACACACCATGCAGCATTGCCCAGTAAAATGTCTGATTTTCAGCTCATTAACTTACATAGCACTGGACTTTCACTGAATATTTCTATATATTTCTAACAGATTGAAAATGGGCCACAAATCAAAAGCTAAATTGTTCTGGTAGTATAAAGAACCATTTACACTTTCATTGCTAGGTCTTATGAAGGCAATTGAAATGCGTTCCTCACCCCACTGTTAGCCCCGGATTTAAAGTGCTAGTTGCAAGATGTTGCTATTTGTGTGTGTGTGTGTGTGTTATTGCTGCACCTTGATTTAAAACCAAGACAGAATAAAGAAGCCCGCTGTTTAATTCAATTTTATACCATGAATTTCTCCTGCCTTGTGCCCAACTCTCTTTGTGCTCCCAAAACTTATCACTGTTCAAAAGCAGAGGCAAATTTGATCAGCAAAGTTTGGAAAAACAGCCTCTGCTTTGCAAAAGGTTCCCCCCCCCCCCCTCAAACTGAGCTTTGCATTTGCAGACTCTCCATTACGACTTCAAAGGCTTTCTATCTCTTTAGAAATGTGGGAGGAAACCTATTATCCTATGATGTCTCAGGCTGATGCTGGCCTTACAAAGAGGGTTTTGAATCCTGTTCTTTTTACGGTGCAGGTGTGGGCGTTTAAACAATTGGATTGCAAATGTTAGCACTATGGTACAGTGCAAAGCTATTTTGCAGGGCATCCAGCCTTCAGTTCTTAGTCATCCCCTTCCTGATATGCTGACCTCTAACATTCACTGTATGCAAACACTGAAGGTCAGTAGCAGCTTCCCTCATAGACCCTAAGCACTGTAATTATATTACCAGTTGTGATATTAGGTTTAGATTTGGCACATGAACCGGTAAAAAAATCTTAGAAAACCTGTAGAATGATATTTTGTCAAATCATGCTGAGTTCAAATAATAGACCACTGGAATTTCTTTAAGTAATTGTATTTAATAACAAGTTGTAGGAGCTCATTTAGTTTTTGTTTCACTATTAATAGCTGCAATACAAGGCGCTCATGTTACCAAGTACAAAAACAGATTGCATGAAATCTAACATATCTCCAAATGTTTTTAAAAATGTAAACAAGAGTTCTGCATTGAAGTGTGATGGATATGAATTTTAGGGTGTGTGTGACTAAATTAATAAGTACGGTTATCAATAAAAAGACACCATCAGTGTGCCAAGGAGAAAAAGTCTGGGGTTAAATCTCAGCTCGGTCCTTGTCATCTCTGAGCTTGAAGCAAGGTGGCCCCAGAGCTCGGAGACCCTGAAACGTAGGCAGCAGTTTCCATCTGCTGGAAAGAATCCACCGATCACAGGTTCTGCTCACCAAGGGCGCCAGTAGTGCGTCTGAAGTCTCCGAGAAGAATTGGGAAGAGTTTCACCTTGAGAAGGCAGAAGAGGACGAAAGTGATGTTCCCTTTCCTCCTGGGGATGACTCCCTAAGGTCTCTGGCGAAGGGACTGGGCAAAGGCTGACCGGATCTCCTGGTACTACTGGAGCCCTCTTCCTTCTCCCTGCTCTCTGCCTTGGTGCTGTGGGCACAGATCCCCCTGGGTATGACCTAGGGCCCCTCTGCTTCCGACACCTGGCAGGAGAGAGTGGCGCTTGTCCGGGAGAGTTTCTCTTGCTGTCCCAGACACTGGGGACTGCAGAACCAGTGTGGCTCAAGGAGGGACTTGTCCCCAGCCTCAGTTTCTCGTCTCCATATTTTGTCTTCAGAAGATATTGGTTCAATTTGATCAAGCAACCTCGGAATCCTGCCTTGTAGTCACTGAAACTTTTCTGATCTCCTAAGGCCAATCCTGTTACAGGAAAACAGATTGTTTTAGTGGGTTAACCAAGTCAAAATATATATTTTTTTCTCTATCCCTATTTATCTGCATTAGCAATGAACTCATTTGAATAGATTATAATTATGAATAATTTAAATGCGATGGACTATCTATCATGTTCTAGTGGTATTTTTAATTCACCCTGCTGCTTGATGCTTTGAAGGTTGTGAATATGTTTCACTGTCAGCTCCAGGATGTCTGCCTTCTCCAATTTACGTTTCCTAACCTGGTTTAAGGAATTGTGGAGAGAAAATAAGAAATAATAAGAAGCCCCCTTCATTAGTTAAGCATCATTCAACTATTTATAGATGAGCCCTGCTCAGTCCTGGTGCAACAACATAATATAAGGACAAACAGATGTACTAAACTCACGTTATACGTATAATGTTTTTCAAGGAGGGTCTTCAGTTGTTCCAGACAATTGTTGATTCTGGCCCGTCTTTTCTTCTCCATTAAAGGTTTAGAGATCTGTCAATAATAATAATTTCCATTAGATTATCATAGTTACTAAATAAACAAAGGCAAAGTGCTTTGATTAGAAAACACAAAATATGCTAACCATGTTTACTGTTTTTATGAAGAAAGTCCAGTCCAGTCCATATAGCAAATGAAAGAAACAGAGAGAACATTTCATTTAGTAACTTCTTTGAAGATAGTGTATCCTAAGTAACTATTTACGGACATCAATTCTTGAAATCAACTATAAGTCAGCTTCAATATAAAACCATATGAATGAGGAGAAGTCGCAGCATCTTGGGATTCCCCCTACCCCACGGGATCTGCATTAGCACAATTTTTCTGCAATAGGGGTGAGCCTTTTAAAGGGCTGTTCATTTTTGTCCGAGGACGAGCTAATGCTCTAAATAGGCTTGTCGGGTTCACCAACCTTCTTACACCTCAGCATCGCGCTCTCAAGCGATTCTGCAGGCTGGGCTGCCGGGGCGAACGAGGCGAAAGAAAAGATCCGAGCGAACGGGGCGCCTTTATATTAGGCCTCGTTTGCATTTGAATCAAAAGCTTTGCATCCCACAAAGTGAGCCTCACCACTCACCTCTAGAGACATGATCAATAACCGCAAAAAAAGAAGCATTTCGCCAACCCCCAAATGCTCCTTTATGCTTTGCAAGCGCAGATTCGTACTGGCAAATCCTGTTCTGTCTTTGTCAGCTGGAAAGAAGACTTTTGATAGTCCCGAGGTCCACAGACTGACATAGTGAACTTGCAAAAAGGATTTACGTATAAACCGAGCGTCTTCTGCCGAGGTGCTTCAAAGTTACTTGAGCAGAAAAGTGTGGCCCAGTTGTTTAGCTGGAAACTAATTTAAGGAAACAGATCTCAATACTATACCTGTGAAGAAAGAATAGGTTCGAATATTTTTGGACAACTGCTTCTTTTAACGCTGTTCAAAAATGTTCTTTCCTATGATGAAGTTTAATACGTTTAAAACCTCACAATGGGGAAAGCCAGAAAAAAAAAAGAATTTGTCACTTAATTCAATGGAATTTTATAACTTGGCATCGACTGAATAGAATTAGCTATAAACTTCAGGCCAAGGATATGAAGACAGCTCTCTTTTTATATATACCCTCCCTATATGTGCCTAGAGAAGGTATGATAAATACATATAGATATAGCTATATCTGTAGTTGTGACATTCAAACGTAGCTTAATGAACGCTCAAGCCTTGCTGACAGGGCTATAAATGAATTTGCCAGGCGTCTGAAATAGAAAAGAGTGTAAAATGTGCCGGAAAATTGTTTCTAATGTGAACTGTCATGCCCTGGGTGGCCTGGGTATGAAGCCTCTATAGGCCGCCATCTTTCTGCCTCCCGCAGGTCTCCGCGGCCCAACCCTTCTGCTCTTAACAAAATCCCGATTTTCTGCTAATTTCTTCAGCCTCGCCCTTCGTGTGTTGAGTCTTTCATGCTTCCTTGCTGCATCACATAATTAGAGGATAGCCACTGGGCATGACACCCCATGAAATATCTGTGTTAGCTTCCCACCAGTTTGCAAAGACCCCTTGAATTGTATCTCGTCTTTGAATAAGACCTGGGTAACGTTGTTCTGAACTGGAGATCTACGGTTATCTCAGCAAGGAAACTTAGGAAAAACTGTGGTTTTCGCAAAAGTTTTCTCTTGAAGAATCATCTTCTCAGCCCCGATGAACAATGTAGTTTTAATTGTTCTGGTTTTGTTTTCATAAAAGTCAATAAAGTTTGGAATTAAAAAAAATACAATTAAAAACTAATTCAGTGTGAAGGAGACACATTTCCTTTAGCTGAAAAAGACAAGAATGGGTTTAATGACCATTCAAATATTAATATATATTTGCTATCTGAAAACTATACAGTCTGCAAACTGAATTTCCTATACACTTCAAAACGGAAAGGTTAATTAATTTATTTATTTATTTAACACTCATTTTTATACCGCATCTTCCATAGATCAGTTGCGGTGTACAAATAACAACAATTAACAAAGCGAAGTTTGTTTTACATGGAACATCTTAATTATACATCTTAATTATACATAATCATGGAAGTGGTCTAAAATGGCAGTTAGGAATTACAAGGTGCGATCAAAAAGTATCCAGACTTGTTAACACAAGAAGTATAACATTGACAATTATTGCACTCAGTCGCCTTCAAAGCAGTCTCCTTCAGATAAAACACTTCTTCCAGTGTTCCTGCCACTGCTGGAAACAATTTTGAAAGGTTCCTTTTGTTATGTTGTGAAGCTGCTGTGTCGAATTTTGCTGAATGATCTCCAAATCATCAAATTTCCTTCCTTTCAGTGGTAATTTCAGTTTTGGAAATAAGAAAAAGTCACAGGGTATGAGGTCAGGTGACAGAGTTGCTCGATTTGATATTTGGCCAAGAACTGCTGGACAAGATGTGATGTGTGAGCTGGGACCTTATGGTGATGAAACAACCATTCAACATTCCTGTGCAACTTCATCTCTCAAACGAGTCAGAACTTGGACATAGTACTCCTTACTGTTGGTTGGCCTTTTGGAGCATACTCATAATGAGCAATACCCTGGTAAACAAAGAAAACTGTGAGCATGACCTTGACATTGCTCCTAACCTAATAAGCTTTCTTGGGTCTGGGAGGGTTTGGGGTCTTCCATTGTGAGGACCGAGCCTTAGTTTCTGAGTCATAACCACAAACCCATGATTTATCACCAGTAATAATCTTTTTGATGAAATCTGAGTCATTTTTAACGCATTCCAACAATTCCCTGGCTGCAGACAGTTGATCTTCTTTTTGGTCAGGAGCCAGGAGTTTCGGCACAAATTTTGCAGACACATGTCTCATCCCCACATTGACTGCACCGACCTGAAACTGAGGTCCATGCCTGTAGCAAGCTCCCTGATAGTCAATCGGTGATTTGAACGTATTGCAGAATGCACTGCTTCAACTTTGTCTCCGTTCCCGCTTCCAGAACATTCGTCACTATCAACACTTTGGCGGCCCTCTTGGAAACCTCTGTACCAGTCATAAGCTTAAGCACGACTCGTGCATTCATCGCCATACACTTGTTGTAACTTGTCATACACCTCTTTGAATGAAACTCCAAATTTCTGGCAGAATTTAATGCACATTCACTGTTCAGTTTTTTCACCCATCATAAATCTAATGACCTGCTTTATAAGATACTAAACAGCACGTGATTTTAAAAAGTACAGATGTGCCGCAACCACGCTACACTCTGCGTATGCAAACTCATAACTAGGTCACTGAATGCTTAGTAGCATCATGGTGCGATGTATTGTTATATAGCTACACAACAAGTCTCGATACATTTTGATCACTTCATATACATTAGGACTGGCTGAACCAAGAGTTTTAATTTGGTTTTATCTTATGCAAACCGCTCTGGTATCCTGGAAAGGCGGTCTATCAAATTTTAATAAACCATAAACCATTTTATTTCAGAAACCCGTTATCTCACTAGTGACCACCTCTGAAATAAGCAGAACATTTACTGCGCTAGTTCAATAAATTATTTTTGAAGAATAATTTTGATGTTTCAACCTAAATAAGTGGAAAATTTGCATTAGGCATTTGTAATGTGTCCATTAGAGGATTAAAGGGACCTCTTACTAAAGCCTGCTATTAATGCATGTTTTAATGGGTGCAAACGACCCTTATGAAAGTTAATGCAGGGGTATAACAGGTATCAGCTGCTAAAAGACGCATCAATTGTCCATCGTGTGAAGGGGTGGGTAATGTGTGGGATATGGGCGGAGTATGGACTTGGGGAAGCACACTGCAGTTAGCTTGGGGGGTACATATCATATGCTAACTGCCAATGTGGCAATTAGCATGGGTGCCCATAATGATACCTCTATGGGTGGCCTTTGGTGCAACCCTGTTAATTGCGCCACATGTCAGGGTATGCATCCATGTGGTAACTGCTGGGGAATATGCTGGTACCACTCCCAGCATTTACTTTGGAGGGTCTGCATGTAGCATATGTTAGTTTTCATTTTAAATGTATGCCAAGTGCAACACCCTAGTGGGCTCTAGGAAAACAGCTCCTAAATCTTGGATTTGTTCTGGACTCTTAGCACCTCCAGCCAGGGCTTTAAGTCCTAGTAAATGCCCTCCCTAAGATTCATTATTTCTTAACAATAAACTTTAATGTTCAGCTAGGTTCAAAGCATTGCAATCAGTTGGGCCATAATACATTAATCATTGGTAAAATGCCTTGTTTCACTATTTACCCATTTAAAGATATTTATGTCAACTGCTCCTTTTGGAAAATAGCATTCAACAAAAATAATCAGAAATAATCCAGGCTTGCCGTTGTATCATTGCCTGTTTATGTACCCATCTCTCCTTGCTTCTACTCAGCTATAGGTCCATGACTAGACCACTAGGCGTTATTACTTTAATTTTGCTAGTATTAATAACTGGTGAAACTAACAGATGTGCTACAGGCTTCATCGTGCAGGGCTAAAGATCTATTCTCAGGAGCCACCTGCTCCATTGTCCTGAAGTGTGTCGAATCTCCCATAAAAGCAGCAATGAGCAAGAGGAGGGCCAAGGATTTTCCATGCTTGAGAGTCTGGCCAAAAGATTTCAATTGCTAACTTCAGAACTGGCCTTTTCCCCCCTTCTTGGCTATTGAGAAGCTTCTTGTGCACTTTCTTTTATTCTAGATGGTTTATTAAGATTTTGTAAACACTTTCTCCTTCTGTCATCATATTGTGCTTTAGAATTCCTTGTTAGTAGCTAATACAGGAGCAAAATATTACTCTAGCTTTCTTGTAAAAAGAAAATTTAAGAAGATAAAATGCCACATTATTTTTATACATAGCTGGATAATCAAAATAATTTATCCAGCTAATCTCTGGAGTTATCTGAATGGATCTTTCATACCAGAGGTTCCTAATATTTTTGGTTGTGTGGCGGGCCATGGGAACCATTAGGCAAACTAGGCAGTTGCCTAGGGTGGCATTTTCTGGGGGGGGGGGGGGGATCAAAGAGCAGGGCATTCAAAGCTAAACAGTAGATTCTGACAGTCTAGGGGAAGGGGTGAATAAGGTTTAAGGTTTACTTTGGGCTCTAGCACCTTGAACCAACTCTACAGCCAGCTCTGGTTGTGTGGACCCCCTTAACATCCAGAAAGTTCAAGGATCCCCAGTTTAATCTTGCCACTCTCCCTGGACACCTCCCCCAGAATCAAACTTGCCCCCACTCTATCTCCCTTCCCTTCCTGTCTCCACCAATCTCTCTCTCTCTCCCCCCAATCAATCCCCACCAACCACAGTCTCTTTCTTTTTCCTTACCCCCAGCCAGTTCCCTCCAGTCTCTCTCTAACCAGTCCCTACCGATGTACATCCTCAGAGACAAAAAAAAATTCCAGACGTGCAGCTCTTAAGGTTTTGAGAGTCCCAGCTGAAGATCAGCAAGAGATTGTAAAAGACCATTTGATAGAACAAGCCAAGGATACTGCCAGGTTTGTGTCACTGGGTACCCAGAGAAATATAGAGGATTTATTTGAGCTACTGTGAGCAGTTTCTGGTAACAAGATCACTGTGAGCATTCATCTGAAGGAGTTTTATGACAGTCACTGTAAATGATGCCTGTTTGCCAAAGATCTTTTTCCGAAAGAGAGAGCCAGTTTTCAGTGTTTTAGAATGTTGTATCCTCTAGAAATTCTGGCTATGGATTATACCTCTCTAGAGCCGAGCTCCAATGGAACAGAACATGTACTACGGCTGACGGATATGTTCACGCGTTCTACAGTGACTATTCCAACTAAGAATCAGACAACCTTGACCACAGCATGAGCTATAGTATAAAAATGGCAGTCCTGCGCAATTACATTCAGATCAGGGGTGAAGTTTTGAAGCAGAAGTGATCAAGGAGCTTTGCAAATTATATGGAATATGCAAGAGCCGAACTTCACCCTATTTATTTTATTTGCTTTTTCTATACTGCACTATTTCAAAATCAGCACGGTTTACATAGAACATGAACAGTAGAACAGATTTTACATAGGACATTTATTAAACAGGAAGAAGTGCTTAACATTTAAACATTAACGGGGATATGAACTTGGGTGGGAGGGGAAAACAGGGAGAAATAAATACAGGTTGGCCAGAAGAAGTATCTAACAGTTACATAGGTGGGGCGTGCCAGGCATTGTGCGAGTCCTGATTAGGGTATGTGGTCATAGACTAGCTGGAACAAGCGAGTCTTGATGGCCTTCCTAAAGGATGACTGGTCAGAGATATCTCGGATCGGTGCAGGTATCACCTGCAGGGTAATGCGCAATGTGAACGCTTCAGTCGAATAATGCACAATATGTTGAGAACTCTACAGGAGGAAAAGAAAAAGTGATGGTCAAATTACCTGCCAGAGATAGTTCTAGATACAATAGTAGTATTCATAGTGCTACAGGATATTCACCATTCTACCTAATGTTTGGCAAAGATTACAGACTCCCCTTCGACTTACAGACTAAAACAGATGGCGAGGCAGAAGATGAAAGTAACTGAGTGGGTTATGATGCACAAGTACAGATAGAAGGAATCCTGCAAGATTGCATAGAGAGTATCTCAATCAATTTGAAAATAGAAAGATGCTTTTCAACAGGAGAAAGAGAGGAGTTCTGATTCATGAAGGAGATCGTATGCTTCTGAGAAATTTTAAACAAAAAGGGTTTAGAAAAATAAAAGATTATTGGAAAAAAAACCCCACCCTATGAAGTAGTGAAAGACTTTGAACCAAAAGGAAGTAACTAAAAAATAAAGTCATTAGAAGGTGTACAAAAGATGGTTCACTGAAATAACATCAAATTGTTTTTTCCCTGAAACAGATAATATTGAAATGAAAGATAAAAGTAGCTTAAAAATGTTACTAGAATTAGAAAACCAACTTAGACAATGTTAATGAAAACAAGCTGTCTGCTGATATAGTATTGAGATCTTTAAGTCTGTCCCCATATGCTTCATGATGAAAACCACTGACTGTTTTAGTAGCTGCCCTCAGTACCAACCCAACTCTGTTTATATCCTTTTGAAGATGCAGTTTACAGAACTGCACACAGTACTGCAAAAGAAGTCTCACCAGAAACTTATATACACTATTATCCAGGGCCGGATTTAGCTAGAGTGAGGCCCTACGCCAATAAAACTTGTGGGCCCCCCCCCCCCCCGTGCAGTCCTGGGGCTCCCGTGCCCCCGTGCAGTCCTGGCCCCCCCGTGCCCCGTGCAGTCCTGGGGGCCCCCCCCCCGTGCAGTCCTGGGCCCCCCCGTGCAGCCCTGGCCCCCCCGGACAGCATCGCGGCTGTCTGAGGGGCTTCAGAGGGAGCCGGGGAAGCCCGCGCGAGGCCCCGGCTCCCTCTACAGCCGCCAGCATGAAGAGCCTTTTCCTTCACGCTGGCAGCTGTTTCTGTGAAGCCCTTTAACCTTTCCCAGCATTCGCGGCTTCACAGAAACAGCCGCCAGCGTGAAGGAAGAGGCTCTTCACGCTGGCGGCTGTACAGAGGGAGCCGGGGCCTCGCGCAGGCTTCCCCGGCTCCCTCTAAAGACCTCCGGTGGGCCCTTGCCAGCTGTGGGCCCTACGCCACGGCGTACGTGGCGTATAGGCAAATCCAGCCCTGCTATTATCTCCTTCTTCCTACTGGCCATTCCTCTCCATATGTATCAAACCATCTTTCTGGCTTTCACAGTTGCCTTTTCTACCTGGCTACCTTAAGATCATCAGAAACAATCACCCCAAGGTCCCGCTCATCTTTCGTGCACAGAAGTATCTCATCCTCTATTCTTTACTGCTCCCTTGGATCTTTGCAGCCTAACAGGCTGATGCAAAAAGCCGGCACTGAAGTCACATGCTGGTCAACTTTTTACGCATACTTGCAGTGCTCTGAAAGCGTGCAGCTTTAGCGCTGGCATGCAGAAAGAGGCTCGAGTGCAAATTAACCATACTGTGTGCAAATGGCAGTGTTAAACTGAGAGAGAAACCCAAGCTCATGCGCACAAAAGTTGGAGCAAGTTTGGCATGCTTTCCCAGAGAAACAGGGGCTAATTTGCATATGAGCCATGACAGTATTTTGATGTCATTGGGGGCTTTTTCTGATGTCATCAAAATACTGTCAGGGGGCCGGTGCCTCCAACAGAAAGAAAATCCATGGTGGCCCAGAGGCCTTGATCCCTCCCCCCCCACTCACCCTACTAAAAATAACCCTGGTGGCCCAGCAGTCCAGATCCTCTCACCTGCCCAACTAAAAATAATCCCTGGGGCCCTGAACCTCCCACCCCCCTCCCGGTACATTTACAAATGAGTGGGCGCACTGCCCACACGCTCCTGCACCGCCATCTTGAAAAATGCAGCACCTGGTCTTGCACAGTGCAGGATACATTGCGTAGGGCCAGACACCGCCATTTTTCAAGATGGTGATGCAGGAGCAGGAGAGCCCCATGCGCTCCTGCTCATTTGTAAAGGTACCGGGATGGGGGTGGGGTGTTGGGGACCACTGGGTCACAGGGCTATTTTTGGTTGGGCAGGGGCTGGGGGTTCAGGGCTGCTTGGTCACCAGGATTATTTTTGGTTGGGCGGGTAGGGGGATCGGGGCCACTGTGCCACCAGGGTTTTTTTAAGTTGGGCAGGTGGAGGAATTAGGGCCATGCTAATTTGGCAGTACAATCACTCACTACTGGCATGCAGCTTACTAAACATGCCCCTAGTTTTGTGTCTAAGACAAATAGCACTACATCTCAGCTTCCCCAGGATACCAGGATAGTCTCAGCTTCCCCTAAAAAAGACTGATGCCCGTCAGTAATAGTAAAGGTTCCGAAATTTGGCCGGGGTGACCCTAGGCAGGTAGGGTTTGGAGAATATCTGCAATCAATTTGTAATCTCATCGTTTGCACATTCATTCATATTCATTGAGGATATCCTCACTAACCCACCATCTTGGGGTCACTAGAGCACATTTGGGGCGTTCTGCATTAAGGTATGATCAAACCCAAAAGCCCGATTTTCGCATTTGCCTCCCACTGCCCGGTGGGATCTGTAGTCCCGCCGTTGCTCGAAAAGCCTGCAGACACACAGCCGTCACGCTAGGCGTCGCTGCCGCCGCCGCCGCGCCCCTCGTCTCCTCTCCCTTGCTTCTGACGTCAGCGCGCCCGGTGGACGCTCACGCTGGCGAGGCCGGGCCGATGGCGGGCGAGGGCCGGGTCAGTCTGCTCAGCTTTCTGCTGGGGCTTTCGGTGGTGCTGCTGCCGCTGCTGCCGGGCGGGGCGTGGTCGGCGGAGGGGAGCCGGACGCCGCGGGGCCGCCTGGCGCTGACACTGGCTTTGCACGTGGCGGCCGTGAACGGGCTCCTGCTGCTGCTGTACCGGGCGCAGCTGTACCAGGTAGCGAGCCGGCGCCGCGCGCCTCCGAGGGATTTGCTGCGCGCGGTTCTGTGTCGGTAGGGGTATAGCTGGCCGTGCTCGGGTCGCTGCCATCACTCCTACTTCATCTGTGAGCTCTGTAGAAGTTGCTGGTGGAGGTTTAATGCTCTGTTGCGAGGTTTCGTGCAGTATGAAGCTCGGTTCTGCCTGACACCGGGGGATTCATAGGGAAGTATTAGTTACTATGGTGGTTATGATAACCAACTTTCACGTAGAGCACACGGAATGATACTGCACCAGCACCTCTCGGTAATAATTATTGCTCAGTAATAAAAGAAAACCTGTTGCATGGGTTGACGGGTTTTTTTGCGGAAGAGGGGGCATATTTGCTCTCTACCCATGCCACTCGC
This sequence comes from Ichthyophis bannanicus, assembly GCA_033557465.1. Classification (NCBI taxonomy): domain Eukaryota; kingdom Metazoa; phylum Chordata; class Amphibia; order Gymnophiona; family Ichthyophiidae; genus Ichthyophis; species Ichthyophis bannanicus. The sequence goes on from CM066042.1 coordinate 82,623,444, forward strand.
ATTGTCTCACGGACAATCACACATCTGTGCTTTGTTTTCTGACTTCAGCATCATCTTCCAGACTCTCTTCCCCTTTTGACTCAGCTGCAGTGCACTCTGTCTTCAATCTTGGCAATCTCTGCTGCCTCTTGGCCACCTACGCGGATATCTCCAGTCTGTAACCCTTAATGGACTGGTTGGAGGGGACACCTGCTCTGTTTTCCACTGTGCCTAGGTTGTGTTTCTATTCTGTGTGCACACACCCGTACAGTCTCGTACTTTCTCTTGTCCAACTGCAGAACTCTCCCTTCCCTTTCCTTGGGTGATGCTCTTCTTTTATGGACTTTTCTCAGCTCCTAGTCCTTTTTTGCCTCCATGATCCCTTTTTTCAGGTGCTGTCTTCTCTTATGGTCTTGTCTGAAGTTTTAACCCCTCTGTTTTATTACAAGGTTTCTGTCTTATTTGCCATTTCCCCCTCATCTGGTAGCTTATGTGGTCTTCTCACTTGCCTTCTCTGTGATCTCTTCCTGTTCACAGCAGAAAGCTGAAAAATGTTGTGGGTTTTTTTTTTGTGTGTGTTTTCATATAAGTGAAGAGAGGGTGGTTATATTTATGACCATGTGCCTGAAATAAGTGTGAGAGAGATTGCGTTGCTTTACCCCCCCCCCCCCCTCCCGATTACAGTGATCTTTAACTTTGTCTATCCTCACTGACTCCAGCATTGTGGTGCTTCATTCTTACTCATCCTACCAAGCTTGACTCTGCCTCCCACTTCTTCTTTTGCAGTTGCCTTTTTCCAGTATCAGCTGTTAAGAAGGCAGCCTGCATATTGTTGTGGCTTGCATGAGCCACTGCCAGGGGCCCAACAGACATAACTAGGTGGCAGTCTATAAGATTGTTTGTTGATATAAAGGCTATTTTGTAAAGTCAGGTATGTGCTGGTGTAAATGCTCATGTATAAAATTATAGGGTTATAGTTGTAACCTTGTGCTCCACACAAATTCTGCCCCTGTGCATGCCCCACAGTGAAACTATGCATGATTGGCCTGAAGCATATAGGTACAAAATAGTGATCACATCATTTGTGTGTGTGTAAGTGGTCACTTACATACCTATACGATTAAAGTACCTAGTTTTACATGGGTTGTTTACATGCAAATCTAGACGGTTCCTTATATTACCCCCAAAGTCATTCTTGTAGTCCTGAGCATGCACCAGACAGATCACGTGGTCATTGCTTGGAACACATACATGCATGCCATACAGTGCCCACTTGCTCTTTCCATCAGAAGTGCAAGCATGTCTCAGCAGGCAACCAGACAGCAACACCCCTCCCACCCTTTTTTAAAAATGAATAATGGGGAAGTTTTCATGATTTGTTTAGGACATACAAGATCTATGCAGTGTTCTAAGCATTTAAGTTGCTTAGGATGATAATGAATACAGTGTTCATACATTAATAAAATGATCCATTTTCTTTCTGTATTTTTCTAGATAGCTGTGAGAGCTTGCTGGCTTGGTTTCGCTTTTGGATGTGGTTTGCTGCTGAGTTTCACACAATCAGCATGGAAACATTTTGGCTGGTAAGCAAGACAATGTTTGAAATTACTGCTGATGCCTGTTGCGCTTTGAGGTCAGAAGATTGTAGTGTCTCTCTTTAAACAGTAGGTCAGTCCCTGAAGATGTTTGAGAAGACAGTGCTTCCACTGCATTCGATGAAGAGAGGCACCAAAATCACGCAAACATGTTTACCATGCCATGGAAAGCTATTGGTCATAATAACATAGGTGTGCATGGCCTTTATTTTAAAGTTTTATATTCCGTTTTTGGACAAATCAAAATAGCTTCTGTCTTTTGTATAGTAACTTTAATTACATTTAAACATAGTAAACGCATGCAAGACAATAATAGATCAACAGCAAATACAGTAGGCCACAATAGCTAATAAGTCTAGTACAAGTAATTCCCAATGTAGATCAAAATCCCTCAGTATCCATGCCACTTAAAAGCTGAATCTAGTATACCTAAAATTCTAAATAATAAAATTATGATACTTCCAGAAAATTGAAGCCTGTCAAAAACACAAAGGTTTATTGTAGTAAAATATAAATAATTTTTTAATAATCTAACTGTGCGGTTATGGTGATATGGATTACTGAGGCAAAACATTTCTTATTTAACAATGGTCAAAGGACCTGAAGTAAGCTTGATAGGAAAAAACACCTATAAACCACAGCTGATATGTTATTACATTGTGAGATTGTCGTCGACCATGACTCTTAGATTGGTGACTTGATCTTTAAGAGTCAATGAATGAGTCATTCTGTATTTTTTTCATTTTCTATCTAGGTACATGTGTTCGCTCTCATTTTTCCACTATTCGGAGTATTTAATCACAGCAGTCAATAATCCTAAGAGCTTGTCTCTGGACTCGTTCCTTCTGAACCATAGTTTGGAGTACACATTAGCAGCTGTTTCTTCCTGGGTGGAGTTCACTATTGAGAAGATTATTTACCCAGGTAAATTTTTTAATGGCAGATTTCAGAGCTTGCAGACATAGACTGAGCCTATAGCTGGTAATACATTGAAGGATTCTATGCATAACGCTCCTTAACAGTTTGTGGAAAGCAATGAAATACTGAAAGCTGAATTATACATTTCCAGTTTTAGCAGAATCATTTGTGTGCTCTGATGGCGCTTTCTGCTTGTTTCTAAGAAAGCAAACTTGTGACATTTGAAGGCTGCTTGTACAGAATGAAAATACTTCTCGGACACATCTCCCAGCCGGGATGATTCTTGCTTGGTCATTCTGTGTATGGAATTTTGAAAGATCTGTGTGCCATCTGTCTAACTGATGTGCTGGTATGAAGATTTTCTCTTTCATAACTCATGTTTCAAACTAATTTGGACTAAGTATATTCTTCTACTGTACATTATTTTATTTTATTTACATTCTCTTATATACCGTGCTATTCTGCATCAGTGCGGTTTACATTGAACAAACTGAAATTACATTGAACAGGGCATTATAACTTGGAGATAACTATTTTACAGGGAACATGGGCTATGGAGGGTTAAGTGGCTTGCCCAAGACCACAAGGAGCACCTGTGGGACTAGAAACCCCAGTCCTTCCGGCCCAAGGTTGCTGTCCTCTAGTGGGATTTGAACCCCCCGACCTTCTGGCCTGAAGTACCTTGCCCCAACCACTAGGCCACTCCTCCACTCCATTCAAGATTAGAGGTTTTATAATTACTACAAGGATTGATTTGGCTTTCAATAGAAATTGCTTTGAGAATTTGATTTAACCAATGAATTTATGAAATCCTAAGTCAAGCACTCTATTTAACAACTGTCCAGAGGGATGGAGTAGACAAGAGCCCACCCTACTCTTTAGTGTAAGGGGCTGGCTATACAGTTACTGCCTTTGCTGGTACTGCATATGATCCAGTGACAGAACATTTTATGTTCATCCCCTGGCTACAATCAAAGTAGTGTTGCAGTTAATGTAATGCACTACTTCATGTTGATAGGGAAACACATATTCTAAGTCATCTCTAGATCTTTTGCTTTTCTGTGCCAGTGCTGTTATCTTTTTCTTTAGTGTCTTCATTTTATGCCTGTTGCCTTTGTCTTTTTTCCCCTCAATGCTACAGTCCCCATGATTTCTCCCTTTGCTGTTCATATTGCCGTGGGGCCAATAATTTTAATTTTTGCTTCTGTGGAAGTTCTTATCTCTTTAGTCCGAGGTTTTGTCTTTCTTACCAAACAGATCACGGACCCAATGAAAGCAGCAGAGCTCTCAAAAGCTAGTCAAAATGTAATCCAATAAATTTATTTAATTGTTTTTACATACTGCTCTTTCTTGAAGTCAAAGCACTTTATAGGGAACTTTAAGTGTTATACATTTGAATAGAACATTGTTAAACAGAACAAATGAACTCTTGGAAGTTAGGAGGGCGGCACGCAGGTGATAAAGTCTGATATGATATTGGATGAGGAGTTGTTTTGTAGGTCTTCATATGGTCTCTGTAATGTTTCTGAAATGTTGCTGGAATAAATGTGTCTTTAGTTTCTTACAAAAGCTAGTGAGGTTTGTGTTGCCACAAATGTTTTGTGGAAGTGCGTTTAGAGGCTCAGCACATAGAGGATACTCCATTGCAAGCGGCTTGGCTGCCTTTTACTCTTGTGGCTGGAATAGTCAGTGGTGTACATTCAGGTGCTATATATATCTTGCCTCCTTGTTCTGTTGTCAGGTGTCTTGTGTATGATATGATTGTGTGAAATTTTAAATATCATCAGTAGGACTTTGCAGATGTTTTAATATTGGTGCTATGTGCTCTGATCTTGAGGTTCCCTGTAGGACGCGAGCTGCGGGATTTTGTGCCATCTGTAGTGGGTGAAAGACATTTTTGGTAAGTCCTGGTAGATGAGGATGCAGTAATCCATGTGTGGAAGTATCATGGCTTGTAAAACTGTATGATGATCATGGGTGTCGAGGAGTGATGGAGCATTCGAATCTTGTGGTTTTCTAGTTTTGTTGATGTGAGATTGCACGTTAAGACACTGATAGAGGGTGATTCCGAGGTAGCGAACTCCAGGTTTGACCTTCAGTTCGGCGTCTTTACTTTCAGACTTGTCTAGGGAATGCATATCTCATCTTTGGTTATGTAGAGGGCTTAGGTTGTGTTCGAGGAGCCAGTATGAGACTGCATTGAAACAGACGATCGCATTGGTATAGTTGGGTTGTACTGTAGAGAAGGGAGCATAAATCATAGCATAATGTTATCTGCATAGATTTGGGTAGTATAAATTGCAGGATAGTATTGATGAGCATATTGGCTGTATGTATTTGTTGAATACTAAGGAGGATAATATTGAGTCTTGTGGGACTCCTTGTAGTTCATATGGTGCAGATGTATGTAAATAAGTGGGGAAAGCATGCAGAGCATGGCTCATGGAATTCTTTCTAACCCTTGTGTGTGTGTGCCTGCGCACATCCATCTGTATCTCTATTGCCTGAGTGTGTGTGTCTGTGTGCACACGCATCTATCTGCTTTTATTCTGTGTATTTGTCTTTGTGGGACGGTATGTCTGTGCATGTTTGCATGTCACTTCGTGTGTGCTTGCATGCGTTAGTACGTGTATCTGTGTGAGTGTATTTATATCTATTTGTCTGAGATAGGGAGAGCTGTTTGACATTGCAGTTCTGTGATCACTATGTTACTGTGAATCAATGTTTGTACAGTGCAGCTGTCAGAACTGCTTTTCCTATAAAAATGTATTGAAGCATATTTTGGGGTGAGGATGGGGCTTTGACTTTTTCTCTTCCATCTCCCACCATACACAGAAACAAAATTTACACAGCACAGGAACTTCCCCCAAATCACAACATCCCTTCCTGTGACTAAAGCAGCGTTCCAGTGCTCTGCCCCCACAGCCTTCCCATTGGCTAGATCTTATCCACAGTCTCTGTAACTAGTTACATGGGAAGCAGCATGTTAGGCTTACTCTGTGTCAGGGATAGGTTTAGAGCAGGGCTTGACAAACCCCACATCGCCATGGCAACTGAAAACTCCGCGCTGGCATCTGACTCTGAGCACATGTGGGCAGGTAATTTCTGCCCGCAGGGATCCCATCTCCCGTGGGCAGACAGCTTGGTCTCGGCTGCAATAATCCTGGCATTTAGCGGCTCTTCTGCTCGTGGGAGATGGGATTCTTGTGGGTAGAATAGCTGCAACAGGCCACAGTGGTAGCGGAGATTAGCAGAGTCTGCCTGCAGGGATTCCATCTCCCACGGGCAGATGCAGCCCTTCTGCCCATGGGAGATGCGACTCCCACTGTAGCGGCAAACTGCAGTCAATGAATAAATCCAGGAGTCAATTTACAGGGTCCAAACCAGTTTATTTGTGCACAGGCTCAGTCAGTCAAAGCAGCAAAAGGAACTGAGCGGAGCTCTTCATAGAGAGAACTTTTTATACCGCTTTTCTAGCTTGATACATGAAAACTTTCCATTGGTCTCATGCTAATTTCTACAAACTTTCTATTGGTCTGACATTTCCCTAAATTTGACCAATCAGGGTCTTTGCCCTTTGCTCTGCTTTCTCCAGCTAACTTGAACAATGGTTTGGTTCAAACCTGGTTACTTCTCTACATCAAGGTCATATCTAGCTCCTAACATGTGTAAGTAACAATTCTGGAGTAACAATTTAACATACAGGCATTGTATTCACTTTGTGCAAACTTTGCAATAGCAGCATTTCATTCTAAAACAGCATTTAATTCTGTCTTTTAATTTTATGTCTCAGCACTACTGAAATCCAGGCTTGGTTCTTAGGCCTGTCATTTTTCAGGTTCAGGCTTATGGCCTAGTCTATAGGTCTTGGCTACCACATTCCCCCCTTTGATTATTCTCACCCTGAATGTTAAGATGGGTGAGAAACAAATCACTTATACTTGAGTTGTTGCCATGTTATGTGGTATAGGCCGATACTGTCTCATAGCTAGGAGCTTAGCTTTTGTCTTTCTTTCTACAATATTCTCAATGATTGCAGATATATTACGTAGGCAGAGGGGTAAAATGCATGGAAGTATTAAACATGTTATTACTACTAGTGCTGCAATTACCAACATAATAATTTCTCTCCCAAGTCCCACATTTCTGATTATAGTTTCTGTTTATGGCATCGCAAGCATCAAAGTATAGAGCTGCAGGTTTTGTAGGGTCTTCAAGTTGTTGAGTAGCATTTAAGAGAGTTCCATCTTCATCATTCCATCGTATTATCAGTACATAGTAGGATGGATTCTGTCGTGGGTGAAAACAAGTTCTGCTCTTTCCTTTTGTGCAAATGTTCAGTTCCGTGCCATTATATATGCATTGACTCACTATACCTGTACAAGTATAGTAGGTATGATAAAGCAAAGTCTGTGTAATCTTTTCTCCAGTACGAGTAGTAGTTATGCATGCAGCACAGGGTGGCAAGGCAAAAGTCAGTTCAAAGCACCTCAAGGCTGCTATCAAGATGAAACAGTAGAGAATCATGATGAAAAGTCTCTGAAGAATTAGAACAAGTCTTTGAAAAACCAGTGCAACTGTTGATAATTCTTGACCACGAAGTCGTCTTCTTTACTGTACGTTGACCTGTTTTGCTCTCAGTAGCATGCAACAGGTGTAGCGTTGATTGTAGATCCTCAAGCTTCCGCTGTACATGACCTTACCAATTTCATTGGTAGTTGTGTAGAGCTGTAGATTCCAACGTATTTCAATAGACACAGTCCTTTTAGTTTGCACTGTCCTTGATCAAAATGGCACAAAGATTTTCAAATAATATATTCCATATTAGAGTCTCTTTCTGTTGATGATAATCTCTTCAGAATAAACAAATAGTCTCTTGGGATTCAGGAATTCTATATTAGCACAGTCTCTTTTTTAAAATTTCCTGAATTTTTCAATTTGCTTGTCTTCGCAAAGTTAGCCGCAATGGAACTTCTGGATCATGTTCTGATGTCCACTGGTCTGGCTCTGGAGCTGCTGCTGATTTCACTCTGCTGTGATGAATCCAGGGTTCGAGTTATGCAACTTTAACTGCTGTTGGGGTTAACAAGATGACAACATAAGGTCCTTTCCAATGCGGTGCCAATGGTGTCTTTCTCCACTCTTTGATTCACACCGAGACTCCAGGCTTGAAAGGATGCAGCGGTTCAGTCAAGTTGATGGGTAGCTGATCTCGTATCCACGTATGAAGACTCTGCAAAACAGAACTTAAAACCAATAGTTCTTGTCTAGTAATTTCAGATCCTATCTGCTTCATATCCCCTTTGATCCCTTTGACAATAGGTGAAGGTCTATCATACAAAATCTCATAGGGAGAAAGTCCTAATGACTTAGTAGGTGCTGAGCGTATTCTTAAAAGAGCTATTGGAAGTACCTGTGGCCATTTTAAATGTGTTTCCTGACAAAGTTTGGACAATTGAGATTTCAGAGTTCTATTCATACGCTCTACTTTCCCTGAACTCTGAGGTCTGTATGCTGTGTGTAACTTCCAGTGTATCTGTAGAGCTTTAGCTAACTGTTGAGTTTACTTGGGATATAAATGAGGGCCCATTGTCTGACCCTATGACTAATGGTATTCCAAATCTTGGAACAATTTCACGAAGTAGGACTTTAGTGACCTCTCTGGCTTTCTCAGTCCTGGTGGGAAAAGCTTCTACCCACCCAGAGTAGGTACACACTAGAACAAGCAAGTAACTATATCCATTTGCTTTTGGCATGTCAGTAAAGTCTACTTGAAAATTACTCATGGGAGTAACTCCTGTTGATTGAATTCTTATTGGTAGATTAGGACCTTGCTTGGCATTGTTCTTGGCACATGTTTTACATTGATGAGCTTCTGAAGCTGTCAAAGGTCCCAACAAAGAAATATAAAAATGAGGTTTCAAAGCTTTTGTCATTGCAGTTTTTCCATAATGTGTTGCTTGATGAAATGCTTGAACAAAGGCTAAACTTAATGCTTCAGGAATCACTATTTGTCCAGGAGATTGACTTCCCTCCTGTGGTGGAAGTTCTATCCATCCATTTCTGAGTACTCCCCCTTCTTGTTCACAATAATAGTCCAATTCTTTTGTAGTATATCGGGGATCCCATGAATTAAGAGGTACAGGAAATAGAACTGCTTGAATTGTACTATTCTGAGTTAGAGTCTGTCCGGTAATGGCTGCTTTACGAGCAGAGGCATCTGCACATCTGTTCCCTTGTGCAATTTCTCCTTTTCCTGCTTGATGTCCTCGACAGTGCATAACTGCAACTTGCTCGGGGGCCCATACAGCATCTAACAATGTCAATATCTCTGGGCCATATTTGATAGATTTTCCTCCTGAAGTTATCAATCCCCGTTCTCTGTACAAGGCTCCATGAGCATGCAATGTTGTGAATGCATACTTAGAATCTGTGTATACATTTATACAGAGTCCTTTTCCCAGTATTAGTGCTCTTGTGAGTGCTATCAATTCTGCTTTCTGTGCTGATGTTCCTGAGGCTAGGGCTGAAGATTCAATTACAAGATCCAGGGTTACTACTGCATATCCAGCACAACGATGTCCATTGACTACAAGACTGCTTCCATCCACGAAGAAAGTTTGTTCTGGATCTTCAAAAGGTACATCTGTCAGGTCTGGTCGACTTGAGAATACAGTATCCATGACTTCTATGCAGTCATGATCAGGAGGGTCAGTTCCAATTGGTAACAGTGTAGCTGAGTTTAAGGCCTGACTGACCATCAATTGCAATCGAGGATTTTCACACAACATGCTCTGGTACTTTAGCATTCGTGAGTTGGTGAACCAGTAATTTCCTTTGTGGTCCATGAACATATAGACGAAATGGCTTCTGTACATCTGGTAGTCCAAGGGCTGGTGATGTCATCAGGGCTGTCTTCAGAGTCTTGTATGCTGTTTCTTGTTCAGGTCCCCATTCTAATGGAGATTGTTCCAATCCTTTGATGGCTTGATATAGTGGTTTTGCAATTAGAGCAAAGTTGGGGATCCATATACGACAGTACTCTGCGGCACCCCAGAAGGTTCTCACTTGCCTCCTGGTGGTTGGAGTAGGAATACTGCATACAGCTTCTTTGCGTTCTGGTCCCAGGCGTCTAATTCTGCTGGACAACTGGAATCCTAGGTATTTAACTTGTTTGACATAATTATGCCTTGGCTCTTGAGACTTTGTATCCAGCCTCATTAAATAGAGTGCAAGAGTTCACTGGTGGCTTGTGGACATTCACTTTCTGAGTTGGTGGTTATGAGCAAGTTGTCCACATACTGGAGAAGAACCCTTTCTCCTGGGTTCACATAGTAGCTGGAAAGATCTTGATTTAAAATAGTACTGAAGAGAGTAGGTGAATTCTTGAATCGTTGAAGTAATCTAGTCCAGGTGAGTTGGCCCCGCCTTCCTGTTGTGGGGTCTTGTCATTCAAAAACAAACAAAAGTTGACTGGTGGGGGCTAGGCGCACACAGAAAAAAGGCATCTTTCAGGTCCAAAACGGTAAAGTAAGCAGCCTCAGCTGGGATCAGTCCCAAGAGAGTATAAGGGTTTGGTACTACAGGGTGGATAGTTTTAACTGCATCATTTACTCGCCTCAGGTCCTGTACTGGGCGATAATCCCCTGTCCCAGGCTTCTTTACTGGGAGAAGAGGGGGTGTTCCGAGGTGACTGACATTCCTTGAGAAGTCCATACTTCAGCAGTTTCATCAGATGGTGGTGAATTCCTTCAATGGCTGGTCACATGTACTGGTTCCACTCCTAGTTTGAGGGTGACAATGACAGGGGCTATGTTCTTCACTAGGCCAGGTGGATTATCTTCTGCCCATACTTCAGATGGGGCTATGAGGTTGGTGGGTATACAGGAACTAGCTGGCTTGATTGGAGATGCATTATAGAACCGCTATTCTTCTTCTTGGGGAACAGTCAGCACCATCAATCCAGCAGGCTTTAGGTTCACAGTCATTTGCATTTCTCCCCTTTCAGCAAAAGATATTTGTGCCTGGAGCTTAACAAGCATGTCTCGGCCCAGAAGTGGAATTGGACACTCAGGCATATACAAGAGCTGGTGCGTTATTTTCTGTCCCCCTAGTCCACTCATGTGGTTCTGCAGGAGAGGCTTTGTGGCCTTAGCCTCAGTAGCTCTGACAATGGTGATGCATCAAGAAAACAAAGGGGCTACTGGCTTTAGTATTCTGCTCCTGTATTCCCCATAAAGTCCATATATTGGTCTCCTATTTTCAGACTGACTCCTGGGGACCCAGGGAAACTTGGAGTCCGATCTGGCCTAGTCTTCATCCATGCTTTAGCACTCTATGGCTGCTTCCCTCTCTTTGCTGGAACACTGTGCTCGGTTTATTTTTTTAAATCAAGTACTCCCTCCTCCCCTCTTGGGGTGGAGTTAAGATACGGGCATTCACTTCTCTAACGTCCTTCTTCTCTGCAATGGGCGCACTGACTCGCACCCAGTGGGGGCCATCATTTTCACGACCCCTTTTCACTTCCTCTGCTCCTTCGATTAGGAAAACCTCCTCCACATCATTCAACTAAAGTATCAGCAAGAAGATCTGTTTTCTTCTTTATTTTAGATTCACTTTCTCTTTCATATTTATTTTCACAATTCACAAATACTTTCTGCGCTACTTCCATTAACTATCGTTCAATTTAGTGGCAGAAACAAAGCTGCTCAGCTGGCTAGTGCAAAACTGGCCCTGGACCTAGTGCAGTGGGATTGCGTGACCCTCTCTTTTACTTGTAGTTGTACATCTGAAGGCATACGGCAATGAGGCTGAACTAGCAAATAAATCCCTGCTTGTAGTGTCATCGGTACTTTAAACTGTGCCTGGGCTTCTCTTCTCCTACTGCGGAGGTGGCTAGTGACATTTGCAGGGAGGTATCCCCCCCCCCCCCTTGCTCCAGGCTCTGCCCAGGATGATGGCAGAGCTGAGGGAACTGGCCTATAAAGATAATAAACGGGCAGGGTTTTTTTTCTTTTTCTTTTCCTCAAACATTTAACCAAGAATCCTATGTAGGGGAAATGATCAGGGAACTACGAGGCCAGGAAGCAACTAACACTGAAATCTGCATGGACTCTGACCCCCCTTTCTCCCCCCATGGTGATGTAGTTCTATGTAAAATGACTTGGTATGATACTACCCATACCATATAACATAATGTTCATTGTAAACCGCACTTGATACTTGTGAAAGAGCGGTATAGAAATAATTGTTAAATAAATAAATAAAATAAACAGACAGAGGGGGCGGCCAGTCAGGCTGCATTTTCCTATGGACTACGAATCAGAACTACAATAATATTCCTCTGGGTGCACTTATTAAAAAAAAAACATATTATTGCTGTAAACAAAGGGTAGGCTGAAAACATAAGCATAGATTGATTGCAATAAGCATAATAGATGTGTGTGTGCTCATTCTAAACAGGAACAATTTAGATAAAGTCCTTAAAATATAAAACTATTATTTTGCAACATGTGATAACAACAATTCCAATAGAAAGAACCGAACATGACGACCACATATCTGTTACTTATGACTGGAATGATAATACTTGGCATGGAAGCTAACTGCCAGCCGTAATCCGCACTTAAGCTGAACAGCGTCTCTGCAAAAGAAAGTACTTTAAATCTTACAGTTTAGGAAGGAGATATTCAAAAGACGTTCTGGATACTTTTTCAATAAAGTAGGTGGATATCTGCAATACATATACACTTTTTCCCTCATTTTATTTTTATTAACAATAAGCATGTCTTCTATGAGGTGCTTGCCGCAGTATATCAGGAACTAGAATTCAAACACGATGAACTCCTTATTCACTCAGGATTTAAATCACTTTCATGTCGCAATCTGGTTCTACTGGCTCGGGAGGCTTCATAGTCCTGTCTCATGCTCTTAACCTCTACTTCGTAGGACAAAGGGAAAACAAAAGCAGTTTCCTGAATTTTTCTATCACTACCTATTTAAACTATTACAGTGCTTACTGAAGATTTTGAACATAAACACAAAACAAAGCTAAGCCCACAACTGCATTATACCTATCTCACTTGGTCAGCACAAGTCCAGGAACTCGAACGGGGTTAATAAGAACTTAACCCTTTCCTAGGCTTAAGCCCAAAACTATCGGGATTCAAAATTCTGACTAAACATTCTTATTAAATGATACATAATACATGACCATAGCAGAAGGAACATCACTATTAAACACATTGAATAAAACAGGTACAATTTTCCTGAAATTAAGCCTTCACAGGGTTAACAAGATACTGCACATTCCTGGTCTTCAAACACGCCCCGTCTCCTTCCCCACTAGCTGTGCTTGAAGGAACAGAAACTAAAATGAATGAAACAGCTTCTTGATTCTACAGTGAAGTGTTTTGCCTCTTTTTCCTTTTCTTAATACTATTTCTTAATCGGTAAACTCACAAATTACCTAACAGAATAATCTTACATCATACCAGAAGGGAAACGCGCGGTTTTAACAGACAACAGAAATCACTCACACATCTCACACACAAACACAATTGCATTTCCCAAAAGCCCAATCCTGACTATCTAGGCTTACCAAAATTTTTTTACCATTACCGTTAATCTTTTTTTTTTTTACCAGAAGGAGTCAGTGGTTTCCTCTTGCGCTCTTAATAGCCCTTGCAAGAGTACTCGGACCGCTCCGGACGTGATCAGTGTCCTTTTACCATTTTTCCCATTACCATATGGTTCCAGGTTCCAGTACTGTCTGACTTAATAATACAAAAACTCTATACTCACCGGATCCAGTCCCCGATACCACACCAGCTTCTGAGTTGGACCCTGGACTCCCCCGGTTCGGAGGTGTTGACCAGCTGGACCCGATGGCCCGCTGAGGCAGGCAGAACCCTCTCCGATACAAAGTGATCGGCAGCGCCTGAGGCTTCCCCTGCAGTCGGACAGACATGGCTCCAACTGGACCAAACCTCAAGGCGAATTACGTGGATTACTCACTTGAATACCATCCACCACTCGCACTTCCCGGCCAACGCACCAAGAAATGTAGCGGCAAACTGCAGTCAATGAATAAATCCAGGAGTCAATTTACAGGGTTCAAACCAGTTTATTTGTGCACAGGCTCAGTCAGTCAAAGCAGCAAAAGGAACTGAGCGGAGCTCTTCATAGAGACATAACTTTTTATACCGCTTTTCTAGCTTGATACATGAAAACTTTCCATTGGTCTCATGCTAATTTCTACAAACTTTCTATTGGTCTGACATTTCCCTGAATTTGACCAATCAGGGTCTATGCCCTTTGCTCTGCTTTCTCCAGCTAGCTGAACAATGGTTTGGTTCAAACCTGGTTACTTCTCTACATCAAGGTCATATCTAGCTCCTAAAATGTGTAAGTAACAATTCTGGAGTAACGATTTAACATACAGGCATTGTATTCACTTTGTGCAAACTTTGCAATAGCAGCATTTCATTCTAAAACAGCATTTAATTCTGTCTTTTAATTTTATGTCTCAGCACTACTGAAATCCAGGCTTGGTTCTTAGGCCTGTCATTTTTCAGGTTCAGGCTTATGGCCTAGTCTATAGGTCTTGGCTACCACACCACAGGTAGGCAGACAGCCCAGTCTCAGCTGCGACCATGGCCTTTTTGCGGCCCTTCTGCCCATAGGAGTTGGGATCCCCGTGGGCAGAAGGGCTGAATCAAGGCAAAAGTGCTTCCGGAGTCTGCAGGGAAAAAAAGGTTAGAAGTGAGGATATTGCTGCACAGAGGAGTGAAGAAATTTAAGGAGCAGTAGTTTTATTTTTGGAGGGTGGGAGAAGAGGGAAAGGAAACAGATGGGGTGGGGGAGGAACAGCAACAGAGAAGTTGAAGTGGGGGGGAATACTGCAAACTATTGGAGACTGAAGAGATGAATGCATGGGAAATATGGGGATGTGTGTGCAAAGGTGTACCCCTCGCCCAGCACACATGCAGGCACCCCACCCCTGCACCACACACACACGCTCATATGCAGCATCCCACTGCAACACCACATACAGGCACAACAACTCCATAATCCCCCCCCCCCCCACCACACACACAGGCACCCCATCTCTGCACCACACACACCATCTCTGCACCCTCCTCCCCCCAGATATGCAGGCACCGTATCTCCCCCCTCACACACAAGCACCCCACCTCCACTCCCCCACACACAGGTGTATCTTAAAGGTTCAGTGGCAATGATGGGAGAGGGAATAGAGGGAGGAGGAGGATCTGTTGGCCCATTAAGAGCCTGATTTATTAAGCTCTTTCCTATAGAAAATGAGAAAACTTAGTAAATCAGGTCCTAAAATGTAAAAAAGTAACTGCGATGCACCTTTTAGGGGGGATGAGGAGCGTGCACTGTTACCTAGGTTTCAGTGGCCGTCTGCTAGATTTTTAGGCTGTCTCCTAGATTCCAAGGCCTGGTTTAGAGAAGTGCAGATAAAGGTTTTAAACTCTCAAAAATGCTGTGATGTTAGCCTTCCCTCCAACTTTCAGAGCTTTAGTGTAAAAATCAGTGGAATCATGAAAAGAGCGAGACATTTGTCAATCTTAACCTCCTGATAGCTGAGCACATCTGATATCACCCCCCCCTTCTAAACTTTAGACCATTGGTACGTTCCTAGCTTGCCAATGACATCACCTAGCCCTGCCGAGGCTACAGATAGTAGCTCATATTACACATAGAAGCAGGGCCGGATTTACCTATACACCATGTACGCCATGGCGTAGGGCCCACAGCTGGCAAGGGCCCACCTGGGGCCGGCCCACACACCACAGGGCTTCAGAGGGAGCAGGGTAAGCTCGCGTGAGGCCCCGGCTCCCTCTGTACAGCCGCCAGCGTGAAGAGCCTTTTCCTTCATGCTGGCGGCTGTATCTGTAAAGCCGCGATTGCTGGGAAAGGTTAAAGGCAATGTCCTTTAACCTTTCCCAGCATTCGCGGCTTCACAGATACAGCCGCCAGCGTGAAGGAAAAGGCTCTTCAAGCTGGCGGCTGTACAGAGGGAGCCGGGGCCTCGCGCAAGCTTACCCGGCTCCCTCTGAAGCCTCTCAGACAGCCGTGGTGCTGGTCGGGGGGGCCAAGGACTGCATGGGCTGTGATTGGGGGGGGGGACCTGGACCGGAAAAGGGCTGGGGGGGGGACTTGGACTGGAAAGAAATGGGCTGTGATATGGGGGGGGGGAACATGAACTGTAAAAGGGCTATGGGGGGGGGGGACTTGGACTGGAAATGGGTTGTGAAGGGGGGGGGTAACCTGGACCGGAAATGGGCTATGGGGGGGACTTGGACTGGAAAGAAATGGGTTGTGATGGGGGGGGGACCTGGACCGGAAAAGGGCTATGGGGGGGTAACTTGGACTGCAAATGGGCTGTGATGGTGCAGGGGGACTCGGACTGCAAATGGGATGTGATGGTGGGGGCTAGGACTGGAAATGGCCTGTGATGTGAGGGCTAGCACTGGAAATGGGCTGATGAAGAGCTGGAATAGGACTGGAAATGGGCTGATGTGGGGCATGGGAGAATGGGACTAGAAGGGAGTGGATGCTGGGTGGGTCTAGAACTATAAGGGAACTGATTTTGGGGGAGGACTAGAATGGATGGGGAATGAGAATGGAGAGGGGAAAAATATTTTGTGTGGAAGAAAAGTCTATGATGGGCTGGGTATTGGGAGAGTAATAGGAGCTTGAAAATGGAAGGGTGAAATTTAAATGGATGATAAAGGAATAAGGAAAGAATTGGGGGAAAGAGCAAAAGGGAAACAATCAGTATGTTAAAGCAGAAATAGAGAGAGAATGGCAAACATCTAAAAGAGAAGAAAGGACAAATGGATAGCTAGCAGAAGACACAAAGAAACCAGAAGAAAGTGACTGGAGCAATTGCAACTGAAAAAATGCCCAAACAGAAGGTAGAAAAATACTTTTTATTTTGAATTTATTAACTGGAATATGTCTTTTTTTAATGTATTTCTTGAATTCCGATGCTGATTTTGTCCCTATTGCCTCTTTATGTCAGGCAATTCTATACATCTATTGCCATTTCTGTTTTGGTAAGTTGATCTCGTTTTTATTTTTTCTGGGGGCCCACAATTTTTGTTGGCGTAGGGCCTCACTCAAGGTAAATCCGGCCCTGCATAGAAATAATAAAGCAGTATATTTAGTGAATAGCTTTCAAGGTAGAACTAGAGGCAAGAGAAATGAAATATATCATAACTAGGGAATTATTCCTAATCTCTGTGTCCCTGTGTCTCTGTATAGTGTTCTTATGTTTGTGGGTATGTGCTGTCTGTGGTGGGGCATTTCAGGTGAATGTAGTTTTGGAAGTTGGTGATAGTTGTGGGGGAGATGCATTTGTAGGTGGTGCAGTGCAGGGGGTAATTTGGGGGGTGGTGTAATTGCCATGCAGTAGTTTGTGGGTGGGGCAGTTTGTAGGGGGTGGGGCAGATGCAGTTGGCAGTATGGTAAGACGGTGGCAGGGGTAATTTTTGGGTAGGTTTTGGGGATGGGGCAATTTGTGAGGTGGGTGGAGCAAGTTGTCAGGAGATGATTTTTGGTGGTGAGGCAGTTGCAGGGGATAGTATGTTTATTCATTGCTTGTTATATCGCACTTCCTTAGGATTTCAATGCAGTTTGCTATATTAAAATCAAACATCAAAAGAGACAGAAGACCAGAAAGGAAATGGAAATTAAGAAAAGTTACAATTATCCACAGGAGTAGAGTCTTAGAAATAAAGTACAGTCAAAAGTAAGTTCCCATAATGGGAAACGGACCACAAATGCCATGACTCGGGGCTCAGCCAAGCAGCAGATTATAACTTAGGGTATGCTGGATTGTTTTAAAAACAGTTTATTTCAGGCTTAAATTTGTGACAGGATGATTCCAAGCTAATGTCCTGAGGTAGGGAGTTCAAGTGCTGGTGCCAGGTAAAAGAAGGCTGCCCATCTGGTACAGTCGAGATGGGTCCGAGTATTGGAAGGCTAACTAACCTATTTTGCTGCAGAGAACACGGGGACCTGCCCAGAACCTACAGGATTAGAAGGCTTGCGAGATATATCCCACTAGAGGACAGCAACCTTGGGCAGGAAGGACTGGGGTTTCTAGTCCCACAGGTGCTCCTTGTGGTCTTGGGCAAGCCACTTAACCCTCCATAGCCCATGTTCCCTGTAAAATAGTTATCTCCAAGTTATAATGCCCTGTTCAATGTAATTTCAGTTTGTTCAATGTAAACCGCACTGATGCAGAATAGCGCGGTATATAAGAGAATGTAAATAAATAAATAAATATAAAGGCAGATCTGTATAAAATGCAAAAATGAGGATTTTAAATTTAATATGATAAAACTGGCAGCCAGTGATGATCCTTTAAAAAAAAAAAATGGTGTGACTTGGTCAGATTTCTTGGGGTGCATTATATGTGTCTAATAGCCATCGATCAAATAATTTGTAGTCATTTTTAAAGAAGATTGGAGCAAACTATTAAATAATGAATTGCAATAATCCAGCTAGCTGCTTATGAATGAATGTATTAATGTAAGTAATGCCGACTTGTGCAGGTATGTGTGAATTGCTTGAATTCTTCTTAATGCTGAAAAACGAGATTTGGATAAGGAAGTAATTTTGAGGTTCGAGGACTAGTCATGAATTGAAGTGGCATCCCAGAATTTTTAGGATAGGCACTAAGGGTATTTTATTTTCCCATTAGTCACTGGGGCAACCTCCTGGGGTCTGGGGAGATTCCAAAATCCACATTGCTTGAGTTTCTGTCAGATTACGTTTGAGACAATTGTCTGCTAACCAGGAAAATCATTGACAGAAGACTGTTAAGCTTGGTTAGGCCAATATTTGGATCTACATAAAGTAGTTGAACATTATCTGCAAAGGAATAACTACTGATTCCTAAAGAATGGATCAATAATTCAAGTGGACCTATATACAGGTTAAAGAGTTGGTAATAAAATGGATCTCTGAGGAACTCAACAGGTCAGGGGAAATTCTGCAGATTTTGAAGAGTGGTTGTAAGAGTATGAACGATCCTGAAGGAAAGATTCCAGACCGTACCTTTGATTCCTAAATCTGTTAAATGCTAATGGAGGATCTGGTGGTTGACCAGATTTGAATGCTGCTGTTGAATCTAAAGAAACAATATGTTCAGCTTGGCCCTTTCCAGAGCCTCACCTCTCGCTAATCATGAAAACTAAACTAGATTCAGTGCTGATTGACGAGAATGAAGAATACTCCCTTGATTCATGAAATTTGATAAATGGGAGACGATCGCTTTCTCAATTACCTTTACCAAGAAAGCAGTGTTAGAGATTGGTCTAAACCTTTCCAAACTGCTGGGTTAAGATTAGGATTCTTCAAGAGCGGGCGGATAATAGCTTGTTTACACATTTTAGGTAAGATTCCAGACTCAAGGCTATTAATTGCCATTGCTAATAAAAAAAAAGGGGTAAAGTTCTTGAAGATTGTTTTTTAGCCACTTGGATGTACTGTCCAAATCTGAAGTTGTTGGATTCAAGGAGGCTGGTTTCTTTGATAATATATTTGTAGAAATCAGCTGAAATGCATGCCATCCTGAGGGTGTCATCTTGTTCTACAGCCTACAAAATTGTACAGACTGTACCACCTGCAACTGGCATCAGAGACTACAGCAAATTTCACTTTTATATAATTCTTTCCATTGAGTTGGAAAGAAAAGAACAAATATCACCTATAGCTTGCTGCTTGACTTTTTTCTATGTATACAGGCAAGAAAGCTAGAGTTGTCTTTGTTCAGCATAGATGATATTGAGAAGGAAGAGCAGCTGGGTGCTGAGAGGGAAGGGCTGTCAAAACCACGTCAGAAGCCAGTATAGTGTCATAAGTTCAGTGGTTAGAGGAACAGGCTAAGAATCCAAGAAGCCCGGGTTCAAATCCTGCCTCTCCCACTGGCAGTTCTTGTGACCTTGGGCAAGTCACTTCAGCTTCCATTACCTCTGGTGCAGCCTAGATTGCAAGTGTTCTTGCGCAGAGAAATAACTTGTGCCTGACTGTAACTTGCCTTGAGCAATTAAACTTAAAACCCAAATATTTTAATACTTTATCTGATTTCACAATGGCAGCAACAGAAACTTGAAGGCAATATGAAATTGTACCACTTCTCCGCACTTGCAGAAATGAAGCAGATAACGTGGCTGAGCGTGATCGGGTTAGTGATGGCGATCATCGGAGAGTCCATGCGGAAAGCAGCAATGCTTACAGCCGGCTCCAACTTCAATCACATCATTCAGAACGAGAAGTCCGAGTCCCACATGTTAGTAAAGAGTGGCGTCTACTCCTGGTTCAGGCATCCCTCCTATGTTGGATGGTTTTACTGGAGCATTGGAACGCAGGTAGAGTGTAAGATAGCTCGACGTACAGCCTTTTTATGGTGGAGGGTAAACAATGTGGACACGTGAGAAGAAGCTCACGTTGTGCGTTTGTAGTTTCTTATTCTAGCTTTGTTTATTCATTTGAGTATATGTTCTGCAAAGTCTCTCAGTTCACCCCAGTGTTACTTGACAATCCTTTGCCACCATTGTCCTCAAACTTGCAAGATGTCCCCATGTGTCAGAGGCCCAGCTCTCTTCTTCCCTGCACTGTCCAAACCGACCACCACAGCTCTGTCGCCACTTATTCACACTCTCGACCACCAGCCTCTCGGCAGGACAGATGAATCTGTCCATAGGGCCCATCATAGAGTCCTCCAAAGGGAAAATCAGAGGGCAGGCACTCTTGTGCTTAGACATTGTACAACCGAATCGGGGATCCTCTGTAATATTCTGCATCTTCTTGCTCTGAGACTGGCTTCTCCCCGAAGGCTCTGCTTAGCTGCTGCCCTCTGTCAGGGGGCTACCAATTCTCCCATTGGGCATGGCTACCAATTCACTCCATTGGGCATGGGGGTGTTATGTTTCTACACTCCCATTCCTGCCAATTTCAACCCCTCCTCCTGAGTCAGTCTCACTCCTTTCCTTCCTTTGAAGTCCACTCCATCCTCCTCTTCACTCCAGTATCTCTCCGGATTACTGTCATTTATAGACCCCCCCCCCTCCTCTTTATGGATGCATATTCCTCCTCAATTATTTTTGGGGATTTTAACATTCATGTTGATAACCCCTCTGACCCTCATGCCTTAAAATTCCTTTCCCTTACCACCTCATTCAATCTCCAGCTATGCTCTACTGCCCCTACTCACCAACTAGTCCACTGCCTTGACCATGTCCCATGTCGTCTTCTCTAGTTGCTTGCCCTCAAATTTCTGCACCTCAGTTCTTCCTTTATCTGACCATCAACTGCTAAGTTTCACTCTTCATCACCCCCACCTCACACTTGCCCAATCTCTTCCAACATTTTTAGGAATCTTCACGCTATCCACCCGTCAGCTTTCTCCACTGTTGTCTCACCATCTCTTTCCTCCACCGTATCACCTAAGTCCTCTCTCCGAGGCTCTTGCTCCTCCCACTTCATGTCCTGTGAGGCGTACTGTACCTCAGCCTTGGCTGTCCTCTCAGATCCGTGCTTGCTCAGCTGAGCACCTTTTGGCTAAAATCCCACACCCTTGCAGATTTTCTACTTTTCAATTTCATGCATACCTCCTTCCAGCCTGACATAGCACTCGCCAAGCAAGAGTACTATGTCCATCTGACTAGCTCTCTTGCCTCTGACCCTCACTGTCTCTTTGCAGCTCTCAACTCTCTCCTCAAAGTGCCTCCGCCTCTGACCCCTTTCTGCCCAGACCTTGGCTGACTACTTCCATGACAAAAGTCCACAAGATGACTCTTGAGTTCCCCCTTCCCCCTCTTCATTCCCTAATCCTTCCCTCAACCTCTGTTGCCCATTCTTCCTTTTCTAAGGTCACTGAAGAAGAAACCACACATCTTCTCTCCTCTTCTAAACTTGCTACCTGCTCCTCTGATCCCAATCGCACCCATCTACTAAACTCCATCTCCTCCACAGTTGTCCCTTCCATCTGTCATATCTTCAACCTATCTATTGCTTTCCACCTTAACTGTTTCTGCAGTCTTCAAGCATGCTGTGGTTAGACCTCTCCTCAAAAAAAAAATCCCTTGATCCTACCTGCCCTTCTATGACCCATCTCTCTCCTCCCTTTTCTTTCTAAATTTACTTGAATGTGCGGTTCACTGCCGCTGTTTTCTTTCCTCTTAGTCCCTTCTGGATCCACTACAATCTGGCTTTCGTCCTTTACATTATATTGAAACAGATTTTGCCGAAGTCTCCAGTGACTTGTTCCTTGCCAAATCCAAGGGCTTTTAATCGATCCCCATCCTTCTTGACCTTTCTTTTGCCTTTGACACTGTTGATCACCACCTTCTCCTGGATACCCTGTCCTTGCTTGGATTTAGGGGTTCGGTCCTGTCCTGGTTTTCTTATCTTTCCCACCACACTTTTAGTTATGTTCTGGTGGATTCTCCTCTGCTATCCCGCTTTCAGTCCGTGTACCCCAGGACTCTGTCTTGGACCTCTCCTTTTCTCTCTACATGCACTCATCTTCTCCCATGGTTTTCAGTACCATCTCTATGCTGGTGACTCCGAGATCTACCCCTCAGCACCTGAAATCTCTTGGGGTTTGCAGGACCGGTCTCTGCCTGCTTATCTGACATTAGTGCCTGGATGTCTCACTGCCATCTGAAATTGAACATGGCCAAAACTGAGCTCCTTGCCTCCTAAGCCCACCTCCCCCCTTCCTCCTTTCTCTATTTCTGTGGATAAAACGACACTCCTCCCTGTTTCCTCAGCTTGCAACCTTGGGGTAATTTTGGACTCCTCCCTCTCCTTCTCCACATGCATCCAACTAGATAAAACCAGTCACCTTTTTCACTATAACATTGGCAAAATCCTTCCCTTCCTGTCTGAACACACTATTAAGACCCTCATCCATTCTTTTCTTACAGCCCATCTAGACTATTGTTTTCACCTCTTTGCTGGTTCCTCTGCCTACTTCAGTCTGCATAGCTAATGTTCCTCCAATGTCGCTATGCTCATGTCCCCCTCTCCTCAAGTTACTTCTTTGGCTTGCTACCCATTTCTGCATCCAGTTCAAACTTTTAGTACTGACGTATAAGTGTCTTCATTCAGCTGCTCCTACCTACCTTTCCTCTCTTATCTCTCCCCCCTCAGGCGCTCCGCTCTTCTGCCACATCCCTTCTATCTGTTCCCTTCTCTTCCAATGCCAATTCCAGACTTCAATCCTTATACCTTGCTGCTCCTTATGCCTGGAACAAACTACCTGAGTCGGTACGTCAGGCTCCATCCATGACCCTGTTCAAATCTAGGCTAAAAACTCATTACTTTGATATTGCCTTTGGTTCCTGATCCCCCCAGTCTCTTGTTCACCTCATATCTGTTTCCTTCCCCTTCCCTTAGATACAGTATATCCTAGTTCCACTTGTTGTTGTGTTTGTCTTGATTAAACTGTAAGCTCTTATGAGCAGGGACAGTCTCTTACATGTGTACAGTGCTGTGTGTATGCTGCCTTGTGCTATACAAATAAGCAGCAGCAGCAGGCGAAAAGTGAGCGACGGCACACACAACTCCCTGAGAACTGCCAATGCTGCTTGCTGCTAGCTTTCTGGCATCATCTGCTGCTTTCTCCTGGCAAATGGTTTTGAAACTTTATTTTTTCATTCCAGGCATATTACATGGTTTGCAGAACATCACTGCATTATTTCAATGCCTTTTTAATAGTTGCACGCTCTGATGTAAAAAGTTAAGATCTGGGCGTTACAGTTTTACATAGAAACATACATAGTTTGAATGATCATTATCTGCTATCATTTTCTATCTAGTCTGATTATCCATACCAAATACTAAGCTCTATGAACCTTCCTCTTCTTTAGCGATCTTCAGTGCTTATTTGAATTCAGAAACAGACCTTGTCTCCACCACCCCTGCCTGGAGGCTATTCCATGTATCTACCACTCTTTCTGCAAAGAGATATTTCCTTAGATTACTTCCCAAGTCTATCCCCTATGCCTCATCATTCCAGAACTTCCTTTCAGACGATAAGCGCACCACCTGTGCGTTTATGCCACAGAGCTATTTAAATATGTGTCTCATATCTCCCCCTCCCGCCTTTCTTCCAAAGTATACATGGTGAGATTTTTAAGTCCGTCCTTATATGCTTTAGTATAGAACGAAGACCACTGACCATTTTAGTAGCTATCCTCTGCACCAATTCCATCCTGTTTATATCTTTTTGAAGGTGTCTCTCCAGAGTTGCATGCAATACTCCAAGTGAGGTCTCACGAGAGACCTGTACAGAGGTACTATCACCTTCTTTTTCTTGTTGGCCATTCATTTCCCTTTACACCCAAGCATCCTCCTGGCTTTTGCTGTCCTCTTTTCTACTGTTTGTATCTGATAACCTTAAAAATAGCCAATCACCCCCAGGTCCTGCTCTTCTTTAGTGCGCAGAAGTACCTTAAGCTCTATACTGTACCACTTCCTGGGGTTTTTGCAGGCCAAATGCATGAGATTTAATGCATTCATTTGAGGTTCATTCAGTGCATTAAATCTTGGCTGCCAAATTTTAAACCATTCTTCAAGCTTCACTATATCCTCCTCATTTTATCTGCACCTTCCTGGGTGTTTACCTTATTGCATTTTTTGGTATTATCCACAAAGAGGCCAGTTTTACCCGACAGCCCTACTGCAATATCATTTACAAAAATGTTAACAAGGACCAGACCAAGGGTCGATCCTGTGCCATACCAATGGTAGCGTCCTTATCCTCAGCATGAACTCCATTTATCTCTGTTCCCTTCCACTCAACCAGTTTCTCAGCACAGTCGCTTTAGGGCCCATCCCAAGGCTGCTTGTTTTATTTATAAGTCATGTATGCAGAACAGTGTCAGAGTTTGCTGAAACTGGAGCACATCATGTGCTCTTCCTGTATCCAACATTCTGGTTACCCAGTCAAAGAGATTGAGATTTGTCTGACAAAACTGCCTCTAGTTAAAATCTCGTTTACACTGTGTGGCACTATATGACTTACAGTACTTGCTGCTGTTCCCTAAAGCATCTAAACTTACTGTTTTTGTGTCTCTTTTGCAAGGTTTTGCTCTGCAACCCTTTGTGCTTGGTGGGTTACACCCTGGCATCCTGGCGATTTTTTCATGAACGAATAGAAGAGGAAGAGCTCACGCTAATCCTTTTCTTTGGAGAACAGTATTTGGACTATAAAAAGAAAGTGCCATCGGGTTTGCCCTTTATATCAGGAGCCAAAGTGGAACTATAACTTGGGGACCAGTATTTCCAGGCGCATTCCTAGTCCTAAATAATACAGGGCGGGCTGCTGCGGATGTGCTATGTCACTATGGACTTCATCGATTTTATATTTCTTATTTCATCTTGAAGTTCATTAAGGGCTCGGATGCTGAAGGGCGTTTGCTAAATGTGAACACTGGAAGAGCTACCGTCTTTAAAATCTCTCACTTAGATTTGAGTCTTAAGGGTCATTGAGCCCACAGTAATTCTTCAGTTAAACAAGGCACTCTTAGCCAGAATTAAAGACGCAAACTATTGAAATGTAATGGAAGGTGGTCAGGCCTGTCCTCTCCATATTTTTGTAATAATTTTTTTTAAGGCAATAGAAACCAGTGACTTAAATATGCGTAGTGCAGCTTTAACTTCATCCCAGTGGTATGGACTTTTATGAATCATACAGGACAGAAGTGCGTGTAAGTGGTCGGAAATAAAGCACTGATCAACCATAGTGGTTTGACTAACAGGTGTTTGTTTGAGTCTTAATTCTATTTTTCCTTCCCCCAAAGCACATTGCATTAGAACATTTCTTCCAAGTTAAGCAGCTCTCTGCCATGCCTCAGCCGTTTTGCCCTGTAGTTTGGACTTCTCTTATTTTCAGCTTTCTTGTTCCACATTGACTTATTCTTTCTAAAGCTGATGGAGTTGTTTTTCCCCAATCAGTAAACCCAAATGTTGTTTTGTACACCTAAAAATATCTTACCAGGTGACAGTTGAATACAAAAAAAGAATGATGACATGCTCTGTTGATCTTTGTGGACTGAGACTAAGGAATCATCTTTCAAGAATGTTTAAGACTAACTGAAACACACAGTATACTGCAGAATGTTAGACATTTAAAAGCATTTTCCATATGGTCCTGCTAGACCAGTCCAAACAAAAGGCTTTTGTTCCTTTGTCAGTAGATTGCTGGAGACAACCAATGAAAAGCCCAGGTTTCAGTGACAACACTCCCATGCCTCTATTTGCCTCCGCCACCAGAGGTCCCTTCAGTATTTCTTTGTCTCCAGCAGATGGTGGATGGATTTTCTCCTCTCTGAAGATTTGAGAGGAAAAGATTGATTTTAATCGCTCATGATCCTGTGGGTTGATCTCTCACTAGAACGTGACATGGGAGGCTCCACTAGACTGCGGTCTTTTCAGTAGCCATAGGATGAGGGAAAATTGGTTCAGCTCCATGCTCTTACCCTGGATAAGAGCCTTTTGAAGAGCCAGAAGTTGGAAGGATCTCAGAGCCCCACTCCTTCCTTCTCTGTTCCCCCCCCCCCCTTCTCCTGAAGACTGTAGAAAGTTCTCAGAGGGTTTGCCTGCTAGCCACCTTAAATGCAGTGCTGCAAAGCCAGAGAAAGTTCCTGTGGAGTAGAGCTGAACCTGGCAAGTTTTTACCCTGGGGCTCTCAGGAGGTGAGTACCTAGGTTTGACCTTGTCACTCCTGATTGAAGGCTCCCAGTTCAGTCCTCCTGGGACACAATTTGAGGTGGACCACTGGTGACTGTTGGCGTGGTTTGGGGGTTTCCTGCCATTTTCTGCATGCCTTGTGAATGTCTGGAGGGTTCATTTTTGGTACTTGGGGGTTACAAATTCCTTTCTTGAGTCCGATCATCTTTTTGTGGTGTTTGCTGGCCTGCGCAAGGGTGAGGTGGCAGCTAAGTCGACTTTGGGGCTGTGGATTAAAGAGGCCATTGCCTCAGCGTATCTTGTGGAACTAGAGGGTTGCACACCCATTCTACCTGAGCACAAGCATCCTCTTGGGTGGAGCAGAGCTTGGTAGCCCCTGTAGATATTTGTCGGGCAGCAATGTGGGCATCACATTCCACTTTTGTCAAGCATTATCGCTTGGATGTCCACACACGAGCAGAGACAACCTTTACTCAAGGGTTTTGCAAGTTTCGGTCTTCTTCCTGCCCAGTGGAGTTTTAGCTTTGGTACATCCCACTTGTCTGGACTGGTCTAGCAGGACGATATGGAAGGTGACATTTTACTTACCAGTTAATGTCCTTTCCTGGAACTGTATTGCTCTATTCTTCTGCTGTGGTACCCTTGGGTCCGCTATGATTTTATACTTGGCTCTGCAGATTCATCTTCTGTTGACAGCCGTCCGTTTATGCTTTCCTGTACATAGTTCTCTATGGTTTCGTTATTCATTGTTACCCACATTGAGGTTGTGTGAGACTTGCCATGTTTCTCCCATATGCATTGGGATGAATACTGAAGGCACCTCTGGTGGCAGAGGTGAATAGAGTCATGGGAATGATGTCATTGAAATCTGGGCTTTTCCTTTGTTTGTCTCCACCAATCTGCTGGTAGGGGAACACAACTCGCTTTCCTAGCATGTTCTAGCAGGACTCAAGGAAAGTACATTAACTGGTAACTAAAATGTCACCTTTGCTTACTTTTCTAGTAATAGTTTCTGTTTGAAAATTTTCAGACCTGGATTCAAAATTATTTGCCTACTTTGTCTGTGGCTGTGAATAGGAAAGGGAAACTATATATGTAACATAGTAAATGACAGTAGATAAAGACCAGTATGGTCCATCTAGTCTGCCTAGCAAGGTGGCAAGAGTAGGCGCACCTGCCTCTCCGTGCAGGTCTAGGTACATTGGGGCCAGTATTCAGTGCGATTAACACGGTTAGCAGACCTGCTAACTGTATTAATCACAGCGACTGAGATATTCAGCAGCATGAATATAATGCCGTTAATGTCCTTGGGTGCTGTCAATGAACCCGGCTAGGATCGGGCATTCTTGAGGCGGATTAGAGGCGGCACCTGGGGATAACCGGGCAACAGTGATATTCAGCTGCTGCACGGTTATCCCTATGGCAAAAGTTAGGTCAGACTTTAAAGGTGCCTAACTTTCCCCGCAGAACCTATCCTGACAGTGGCTGAATATCGCCGCTACCTGGTTTACCTTCATTGCTATCCAGTCAACCCGGATATTCAGTGCAAGAAGCTGGATATGGCCTCAGCATTGAGTATCAGAGTTTTAAGATCAGCGGCGACTGCTAGCCGCTTTACAAGGGCTAGACACTGCTGCTAAATATCCCCCCCCCCCCATAGTTCTCTGAGCTACGACCCCAGGAATGTCTACTTATGAAGCAGCCAAACAGCTCGCTAGGAAACCTTTAACTACTCTACATTGCACAGTTTTCATCCACTGGTATCTAGGCGACCCACTTTTTTGTTAACTGATTTGATCCCATGAAAACTGGTCTTTTAGTGCATTTGATCTGGCAGAGCATTCAGCAGTATTTGCTGTTTGCAGTAAAAATAAATAAATACATAACTAAAAAAACCTGAATAATCCCCTCCACAGGACTCAAATGCCATCCATTGATGCAGTTTATATTGTGAAGGTTTTTATTGTACTATGTCATGCTACAGTAGTTTGTATACGCATAGTGCATTCTTGTGACATTTTTATTTATTTAGATAGGGACTGGGGGCCATGGGGAACCTTTACCCCACGGCACTTTAGAATACACAAAATGTTTAGAAAGCAATTGCAAACGTGAAAGTGGTAGGTGCTTATAGAAAGAAAGAAAGGAAAACAAGCACTGCTAGTAGTGTCTCTTACTACATAAGAGTGTTAACGTGTACCTTTTATTCACCAGAAATGCTGTACTCAAGGTCTTCACTGAAATTGGTGTGCACAATGTCTCTTATTTAGCAAGAGGCGCATCTGATGTTATAATAGAAACTAGTCTTCAGATTTGCCCTGTGCATGTTTTTGCATCAAATCCTATCTTGAGGGTGAGGAGCTCTTGCACATATGGGTGGCAGTTTTCAAAGCCATTTACTTGGATAAATTGACTTTTCTGAGATTGCTTTGTTCTGTCTGGTTAAAAGTACCCACAAAGAGAAAGGAATGAAGTAAAAGAAAAGTGATGAGGATGAGTTCAGGAGGCACCAGATTGGCAGAGCTGGTGTTAGACATGCAGGGCCCAGGGCAGAAACTGGTAAGGGGGCTCTGACCTGCAGACTGTGTCTCCTTCCAGCGAGGCAGGCTTGGGGCCCACTATGGCATGGGGGCCCAAGGTAATTGCCCTTTTTGCTTCCCCCTAATGCTGGCCCTGCAGGTGGGGGGAGGGAGGGGGTAGAAAGGTTCTTGGAGCAAAAATAATAACTGACAAGTTTATTGATCTGGACAATCAAACTAGAAAGAGAAACGTGTGATTTACATTCTTGCAAAAAATCAATCCATAATAGATCCAGCACAGTTATGTTTCGGCTAATCATCTGCGTCAGAGGGGTCCATCAAGATGATACAAAAGGATAATAAAAAATAATATAATCAAGCAATCCTTCTAGTTTGTTTTATAGGATTAAGCCTCATTCAAGGATAAGCACGCTAGGAGGGAGCTCATGTAATTGTAAATCAGAGGTAAGGCACAAAAAGAGCAGCAGCTCTTGCAAGTCCAAACAGGAAACACAGAGAGCAAGAGTGGTGATGACACCAATAAAGCCATTGTGTCATCACCACTCTTGCTCTCTGTGTTTCCATTGTAAATCATAGGGCATCAGCTGCACTCTGATTTGCAATTACAAGAATTGGCCAGGTTTGGGTCTTCTATGGATTGATTTTTCATGAAAGCATCCCATCTGCATATGTAGTTCTAATCTGATTGCCTGAATCAATAATTGCTTCAAGAACCTTTTTTTAATCTGGTGTCGTCTTTACTGATCTGCCTTACTTTGCTCCTCCGTTTTGTGGGTGTTTCATTTGTGATGGCTAACCTCTCTCTGTTTTGTGTTCTAGCTAGAATAGATGCATGTACTTTTAGCCAGATTAAAATTTGTCATGAACTTAGATCAGGGGGGAAAGCAGCGCATGCATACCCGCTATTTTACTCTGCAGCCCGCCACATAAATTGTACTTGCAACCTTCAGAGGCAGCTCAGCACCACATACATTAGCCAGCTGTCAAAGAGAAACTACCCATGTAGTTTTTAATTTTTTACCAGAATATGCATGCTAAAAATAACTGCATATTGCAGCTATATGCACTGCTAGGTAAACTTGCAAAATGTTTTTTAATCAAATATACGCTCATCACTGTTACTGCCACCTGCTTTGTGGCCTAAGCTAAGTTGTGCTACTGTATTGTACCAGTGGAACCAGTCTCACATAGCGGATGACTGTGTAACCTTTTTTTGTTTGTTTGTTTTAGAATTCCTTTTAGTCCAAACTAAAAAGCAAGCTATCTTTAATATTGTAAGGGCTTGTTCTCTTTCAGGAATTTGGTTTAATTGTAGTGTTACTATCATATAAATAGGAGGGAATCGGAAATCTTGTTAGCGTAAGCAGGAGCAGTCTTTAAATTCCAAACTCTTAAAGTTCTTGGGACTATAATTTGGCTTTATTCTACAATATCACTAGGTCTCCATCACACTTAGGGGCCCTTTCACTAAAGGGTCTGGGGCGTGTTGGCCACGCATTGACAGCTAGCATGGGGGCCATGACAGTACTGCTGGTTTTTAGTACTATCTATCTATGGCGCATTAGGGTTGCAAGTATGAGAGTTAGGGGTGGAGAGTGGGCGGGGTGAGCATCGCTCAGTTGGCATACCCACACTACCTATATGGGCAGGCAAGTAACGGGTGCACTCACTGCCGCTTGCATAGGTGCACCACGGTAACTGCTCCTGGCATCTAATGCTGTGGTATTGCCGTAACATGCCAGCGATTTGCACTTAGGCGCAATGTCCCTGCGCCCTTCAGTAAAAGGGCCCCTTAGAATCTTCATTTGTTTTATTTTGTTTGAATCATTAAGAGGCTGAGAGGAGTTCATCAGCAGATGCTGGGGAGTGGTGTGTTAAGCTGTCTCTTTATCAGTGTATTCATAGAGAATTGAAGCCCTAAAGGGGGAAGCATAAAAGGAAAAATTCTTATTGTCTATTTTAGGGGCGTTTGGGTAATTTTCTGAATTGCATCCTAATGCTGAAAGTTTCTGTTCTAGCTGTAGTTACTAGGTAATTGTCTTGCAAAACCGATTTTGCATTAGAGGTAAAGAAGCAGAACTTGTGTGCAACTGCAGAATTAGGTAAAAGAATAGCAAATAGTTTTTTTTGTTTTTTAATGTTTGACCGTACCAAAGAGGTTTCTAGGTTCCCTTTAATCTCTTGAAGATGTGGGGAACGGTGTATTTATCATTCATGTTCGCTGTATTGGTACCATTTCCATATGTAATAAAGTGCTTTTTGTAGGGTGGTTTTGGTTTATAAATGTCTTTCTCACACAGTCTGCAGTAGCTCTGTTACCTGTGATGCCTAATCTAACATGATTATCAGATCAGTGCCCTTAGGTGACATGCCCATTTCATGTTAGGGATGTAGGTGATACCTCTTACCTGATTCAAAACATTTCAGAAGGTGCTAGCCTGTGTCATGGAAGGGGAAGTCAGATATCGGCTTAAAATATTTGGATCAAGCCCAAGATCTAACTGTGATGTTATGAAAACCTGAACTTCTGAAATAGAAGTTCAGACTGGCAACTTCTCTAGCTCTGAAGGGGCTTCAAATGGATCTGTTTTTCTGAGTAATTAAAAGTATGCAAATTAATCTGGTTTGGGGTGTTTATCCTAACACACCTGATTAGTATTTATTGTGGACATCTTGAAAAAAATGGCACTTTTCGGGCTGTTGAAGACAGGAGTTGAAAATGCTTATCCTCATCCTGCACAACTAAGCATTCAGGCAAGATTCAGCATGTGCTCCTAGTAATTTCAATTTTGTTGTTGGCAGCATGTCTTTCTCCCAGGTTTCACCAAGATTCCACTGTCCAGTACTTTTTTTGCGTGGAAATTGTAAAATAATTCAGGCATAGTTTGGGACGGCCTACACAGCACATGCAGAGCGCCTGTGATTGTGTCTAACATATGCTGGGTTTATATTCGTTTTTTTTATGAAGCAGTTCGTACACCTAGTTACTGAGACCAAAGATAAGCTGTCTGGAAGTAAAACACCATAGTTTGTATGTTTTCCTCATAGTAGGAAGTGATTTCTTCATGTAAGAGACCAGTTTTTGAAAAGTATGCGCTGTTCTGTTCTAGTCCTGGAAATAATTGCTGATGTCTTCTCATCCTTTGTTAAAACTAACGAGCTTTATGTTGTGCCCTTCTTCTAAACTCTACTGGCATTGATGATGACGTTTTTCAGGTTTTTATGCTCACAGATTTTGTTTGGCAGAATTTTTTTTTTTTGTAGGTTTTGGTACTACACTTGTGAAAATGATGCCACAGAAAATCATAATAATTAGCTGCCGGGTTTTTGTAGGTCCTTTCCATACTGAGATGTTTAAGGTGAGAGAGCTTAGGTTTCTTGGTTAACTGAGCCATGTAAATTAACCTAGTTCTCAGACTAAAGATATGTTGACACACCTGAGACTATTCAAGAAACCAAGCTGCTCTGCAGTACTCAAGGGGTCGGGACTGTGCATATCTGGTCTAAATAGGTTCTGCACACATATGGCTTACCTGCAGCTAAGATTCGTGCTCATAAAACAAGCTGTGGTAGCTGAAGCTTTAGAAAACTAGTGAAGTGAACTGTATGTTCTCTATGTACATTGAGGTTGCATATTCCAGGCACTTCCTTGCACAACTGTCATGGACTTTGCCTAAGGGTTTAAAAGTGTGTAACCCCTTTCTGTAGTTAAGGACACAAAAAAAATAGGACAGGAGCACCCTGAGACATTCCTTTGCGTCAGCATTTAAATTCTAGAAATAGATCCCCCCCCCGCCCACATATGAAGTTTGAGTACCTACATTTGTGATTTTTGTATTGTGAGTGCCAGTGGCTTTCATTGTCTTCATACACAAACAACAGGAAATGAGCATGGTGCAGGCTTGTGAATAGCACCAAAAATATTCACTTGTATCACCAGGACCACTGGGTACCTCAGGTTGTTTCCTATTCTGTAAATAGATTGCTTGCAAACTTGATTATGGTTTACACCCCTACTGTGCATTGTCTGTAACAGCACAAATGTAAACTGGAATAAAACTATGGACTGAATTTTAAGTTATAAAACATATACACTATTTCTGTACAAGCCAAGAGACTTCGTTACATCACTCAGCACAAACGTTTTCGTGCTTTAACAAATGTGCATAATGTTTGTGATATAAATTTATCCTACTTTCAGGATCAAATCCTGGGGATGGCAATATTTGTTTTAGTTTTCTGTTAATCACATTCAGTGGTCATTGCAGAAAAGTCTGTTTTAGTTTTATAAACTAGCTTTAAAGCCCTTGAACCATTATAAGGCAAGCAAACCATTTTTGAAACCTACGCTAAATGTTATGGAACTGTTTCCCTTTGCATATTGTATGGACAAACATCCTAGATTCTACATAAAATGTGCCTAAGAAAAATTACATTCCATGCTTTGTGTGTATAATTTTTGAAGAGGGGGCTATACTTTTTAATGTTTCCCCTTTACAGGGTTAAGGACTATGTTTTCATTCTGAGTTGTTATCCAGGGCTAGCATTTGACTTCCACAGTAAGACCCAAAGCTGAAATGTTAAAGCAAACAGAACCTTAACCCTTTGGAGCCCAATTATCTGTGCTTCTCATGCTCACATTTAAGTTAGCGCCTGGTTCAGGACCCTGAAAGGGACAAAGCAGGAAACCTTTTTAACTATTTCTGCTTTAGGTAACATAATGAAAGCTGCCATTTCACCAGCTCGATGATAGCCACAGAAGTCTATGACCAGACCAAAACTGTTTTTCATTTTTCTGATGCTTCTATCCCAATGAACTGTTGATTCAGTTCATGTGAAAAGGACCAGTTTGTGTGTTTGTCATTGAGAATTTATCCAGTCTGTCTCCAGATGAAATGGTAATACTTTTCACTCTGGCTTGAGCTGCTTTCAAAAGAATAAAGTATCATTATTTCATTGAGCATATATTGAATAGTTGGTTGAATAGTTTGGTTGCTGAGCTAATCTAACGTATGTGGGACTAGCTTTTTAGTGCATTGACCTGTAGGGAGTTGCATTTGTAAAAGCTAATCCCAAATGCATTAGATTAGTCAAATAAAATATCACATCTGCATCTTGTTTGTTTACCTTTATTTCCATATATTGCAGTTGTTGTAATGAGGACAGTGCAGAAATGAAATATCAGACTGGATATGAAGTTATAAGATCTTAACCCGTTTTGGAAAGCTCGCATATTCTTTCTCTGTTCTGGATGATTTATTAGATTTGTTACACTCAAACAACTATGAAATACCGGTAATAATAAAAAATATTAAAACTTTGCAGAAAATAGAAGTTTCACATAGTGTGTGTTTTTTTCATACACTGGTCCAATATAGTATATTGTCTGTCTTCAGAAAAGATAGGATTCAGTTCCAATATTCATTGACATAAACATACTGTATGATACTATTGAAACTGCAGTTTTCATTTAAAACTTTATTATGATATAATATAGTTTGTCAACAGTCCATTCTGACGGCGGAATATGATACACGTGAAAACACTTCTGATGCAGTGCGTCAATATTGCACCATTGAGACACCTAAGAACAGAATGCTTGACAACATATTAGCCCAGCGTATGAAAAACATACAAGGCCAATATACGCACCAATAACTCTGACACTAAGTAACTTATCTAAACCTATTTTCTAAAGTCTACAAATACTTTTATTTGCAAAATAGTAGCTATTACAGCATTATAAGCTACTTACTATTTTTTGTGATCTTTTTATGTTGAGCCGTCAGTACCGTCAAAATCAGCAAACTTCGAATACCTATTAAACTAACTAGATCTCCAATAAAAAAAATCTGTATATAACGCTTTTTGACATAACGATAATAGCTAAACCATAGTTCCATTGAATTTATAACCATTAATTAGTAAACAGTTGAGTAGTAAGTATGGAAACCTTGTGTATGTAAAACATACGCTGGTCCAAAATGGGTTAAAACGTGAAATAGTATCAGTTGACTGCATAGCAAAAAGTATTACTGGCTTGTACAATTTACACGTACTTTGGCTCGAAGGTTGTTCTCCTTTCATGATCAGATATGCATCAAGTCTTTAACTCTTCCATTGACTTAATTCATGGTTAGATCAGTAGCTGTATTTACCCAGTGTATTTTGTCGTGCTGGTTAAAATTTTCTGATTACCAGTGCCCCTTGTTGGAGACGTCTCCGTCAGACCCTGTCTAATCGTGAAGAAGTAGTATGATTGCACAGAAATAAGGGTTCAATAAAAACAAACAAAAAAACAGCCTATACCTTTTTATTGGACTGCCTACATTTCTTGATTAGCTCGTGGGAGCTGATGCCTTCCACACAAAAAGTAATAAGAAAACATCCTGAATACTGAATATGATACCCCAGAGTATCTATTATATTATAAAATACTGTACTGCTGTTCACTGCAAAATTCCATGCCATCAGTTCCCCATTAAGAATTACAACACATCATAGAATATTTTTCCAGATGTTACCATTCAAGAAAATGCACAAAAAACCACGAGTCGGAGGAAAAAAGTATTGAAAAGCTATTCTTACTGGAGAGATTAGATCTACTAATTGCATTTAGTTTTAATTTTATGTCATGTATGTGGTATATAGACTGAGTTGCTTTTGATAAGATGCCCTATCAAATTTAGCAAATAAATGGGGCTTTTCTTGACTTGATACTTGAAATGTCCATCTGACAGCAGCCTAGATATTGCAGGATAGCACTAGGTTTTAAGGATGTTGTTTTAGAGTGTTTTTCTGGACCTCTCCCTTGGAGCAGAATGCACTAGTTCCTTAGCGTCCCTCCAGTCTAGTCCCGAACCACTGGGGTTTAAGCACCTCCTCTCGCAGCTTGGAGACTGAACACGTCACACTTCTTGTGACACCAGGATAAGTAGCTCAGGCACCGCCTCCTTGCCTCAGTAACTTCAGTCTCCAAGCAGCTGGAGGAGTGGTGAGCCCTAATGGAGGCTCACTGGAGAAATTGAGTGATAGGATAGTGTTAGGATAGATAGGTACATTGATTGGATTAAAAAAAAAAAAAAAGTTTTTTGGGGTGTATCCCTTTAAATTGGCATTTTGAGTAAGCTGTGCCTTTGGCCTATTTTGGGCCATTCTGTGAGACTGTGGCTGCCCCCCTTCTCCCCCCTCCCTCAGAGCATTGGGAAGAGTGTGGGAGTGAGTGCTGGGGCCTCCGGCGTCCAAACCCGCACATCAAGTGAGAGGCTGTGGAGGTGCTGCGAGCCGCTGCTGGATTTCCTTGTACTGGAGCGCCGGACGGTGAGGTGCCGGAGGGTTGCTGCGCGGTGCAGGTGGAGCTCGGCAAGGGTGTCCGGTGGCTGCACTTCGGTGCATGAGGTGATTTGGCGACGTTTTTGAGCCATGCGCTGAGCTTGCAAGCAGGCATTTTGGCGGTTCAGTCAGACCGCGGCCACGCGGTGACGATGCGGGAATCCCAGGACAGCCATTTTGGGGCATAGAGCAGGGTAAGAAAGGCCTGCATGGGCGGGCCTACGGGCTTACTCATTTATTCATTTATTCGTTATCTTTGTGGAGAGCTGTTCCAGGACAGTGTAGGAACGCTGCAAAAAAAAAAAAGGAAGAGCTGAAGGCAGCAAGAGGTGCACTTGTTTTTGGTGGCTGGCAGGGGATTCCCTGCGTTTATTATGCCTTCCAGGCCTTCTTGTGTGATGTGTGGGGCCAAGAAGGGGCATCGTTCGGAGGCGGGGGTTTGTAAGGGCTGTACTCAAGAGGCAGCCTTGGGGAAAGCAGCAGAGCTGGCGGAAGGACAGATGCCGAAGGACTGGGAGTCTGACTCTCCAGGGTGTGTTTCTCCAACCGTGCCTCCAGAATCTATGCTGGGCCCTTCCTCCGCACTGGACAGGCCCTTTTCTCAGCCTCTAGGGCAGGGAGGATTGGCGGCTATTTTCTCCCAGGACTTTCTGACGCTGCTGCAGCAGTCTCTTGGGGGGGCTCTGGGAGACAGCTGCGGTGGATGAGCAGCGGCGGGGTAAGCGCTCGAGAGCCTCCATGGATGGGGGGGGGGGGAGAGTAGCGCCCCGCGGAAGAATCTTAGGTTGGAAAGTGACGAGGCTGTAGCCTTAGAGGACCATTCGGAGGATTGTGAGGGGTCAGAGGTAGATCAGGACCTAGAGGAAGGTGAGATTGATGAGCAGGAGGAGCAGTCCCGGGTTGTCAGAGTGTTCAGGAGAGAGGAGCTGGCAGCCCTTATTTTGGAAACGCTGAAGGCATTAAATATGCCGGCAGCGGATCAGGGGGGAGACTCCTCTTTGGAGGATCCGTTGTTGCAGGCGGTACAGAAGACTCAGAGGGCTTTCCCAATTCATAGAGTTTTTAAGGAAATGATTCAGGAGGAATGGGACACTCTGGAAGCAGGGCTCAAGGGTTCCAGAGTGATGGTGCGCCTTTACCCGTTGCAGGAACCAGATAAGGATCTGTTTAAGTCTCCTAAGGTAGATGCGGCGGTGTCCGCGGTCACGAAAAAGACAACCATTCCCGTTGAAGGCAGTGCTGCCCTTAAAGATGCACAGGATAGAAAGCTAGACTCGTTGAAGCAGGTCTTTGAGGTCAATGCCCTTTCCATGCTGGCTTCCATTTGTGGGGCATGGGTGGCAAGGGCTTGCCTTCGATGGTCCCAGAAGTCTAGAGGAAACCACGGGGATGAAGCGCTTGAGGAGGCCTCCCAGATGGAGTCGGGGGCGGCTTATTTGGTGGAGTCCAGTATGACCTTATTCGGGGTTTGTCTAAGAGTATGGCGTTCGAACGGAACAAGGAGAAACAGAATGGTTTAAAATAAGCAAAGGTGTAAGACAAGGCTGCATACTTTCCCCCTACCTGTTTAATTTATATGCAGAACAAATCATCAGAGAAGCAGGAGTGCATGAAGACAACAGGTGTGAAGATTGGTGGAAGACTCATCAACAACCTTTGCTATGCTGATGATACCACATTACTGGCTGAAAGTGAAGATGATCTGAAACATTTGCTTCTCACAATCAAAGAACATAGTCTCAAAATGGGCCTGCACCTTAATGTAAAGAAGACAGATCATGACAACTGGCATAATCAACAGGTTCATCGTTGAAGGAGAAGAAATTGAAATTGTGAACAACTTTAACCTACTTGGATCAACTATCAATAAAGAAGCAACAAGCAGTCAAGAAATCAGACGACGCATTGCTCTTGGCAGAATGGCTATGAAAGACCTAGATAAGATTCTCAAGAGCAGAGATATCTCTCTCCATACAAAGATTCGACTTGTTCAAGCCATGGTATTTTCAATAACATCATATTGATGTGAAAGCTGGATAGTGAAAAAGATAGACAGGAAGAAAATTGATGCCTTTGAATTATGGTGCTGGCGGCAAATACTGTGTATACCATGGACTGCCCGAAGAACAAACCAGTCGGTACTAGAGGAGATCAAACCTAAGCTTTCTTTAGAAGCTCAGATGACAAGACTTCGACTTTCATATTTTGGACACATCATGCGAAGAGAGAGATCATTAGAGAAAGACATTATGCTTGGCAAGATAGAAGGTCAACGCAAAAGAGGAAGGCCAGCAATGAGATGGATCGATACAATAACAGCAGCTACGGGTACCAGTCTGTCAACAATGAGCCGCCTGACTGAAGATCGAACACAATTTAGGATAGCTATCCAGAGGGTCGCCATGAGTCGACTCCGACTCGACGGCACTTAACAACAGCAACAACATGGCGTCCGTGGTGGTGGCGCGAAGGTACTTCTGGCTGCGTAATTGGGCAGCTGATAGTCCCTCTAAGGCACGACTGGCCAAGCTCCCCTTTCGGAGTAGTCTCCTGTTTAGGGAAGATTTGGATAAGTTGGTTAAGGATCTTGGAGAGTCTAAAGGTGGATGATTACCAGAGGACAAGCAGAAACAGAATCAGCCTCTGGGTCCCTCTAGGAGTCAGCAGAGGGAGTTTCATAGGTTTCGGCAGCCAAGGTTCGGTCAGTTTCAGAGAGGCCGTTTTTTCAATATAGGTCCCAGGGGTTTCGGGGTTTCAGAGGGGCAGGCAGAGGATTTGGGGCCTCCCCCCTCCCCGAACATCAAGAAGTTGCAATGAAGCGAGGAGGGCCCAGGCGGGGTTGGTTTCCGTGGGAGGTCGGTTGCGGGAATTTTATCATGCCTGAGTCCAGATTACGTCAGATCAGTGGGTTTTGGAGGTCGTTTGGGAGGGGTATGCGCTCGAGTTTCAATGCCCAGTGGTCGACACTTTTGTGCAATCGCCGTGCAGGACAAAGGCCAAGCGTCAAGCGGTGCAGGACACGTTGGAAAGGTTGCTCGCTCTCGAAGCGGTAGTACCTGTTCTGTCAGACCAATGTGGCTGCGGTCGATAACTCGATTATTTCCTTATCACTTCTCCGGGCCAGTCCAGGGAAACGCTAGGGTTGTCAATCCCCTTCAGCAGCTGAGGACTGAATACTCCAAGTTTTCTTGAGAGCCTAAGCCACTCCCCCTGAGGTGAATACTCCAGTCTTTCAGTCCTCAGCAGCTGAAGAGGATCGATGATAGCCATCTCCCTATCTAAAATTCAATTTTTTGTTTTTCTTGTTTTCCTAAGTTATATAGCACTTTAGTCCTAGCAAGGCTGATAGTGGCTATATTCTCCGAGGCTTCTTGAGCATCTCAATTTAATACAGGCAACAGTAGAAACAGCTCCGGTAGCGGTGTAGACGGCCCTTGCCTGCCTGTCTAGGGGGCGGAGGGGGGTAGAGCCTGCCTTTCCTCGGGCGTCTGCATTTCTTCGATAGTTTGGTTCTGGGAGCCCCAGTAAACCTCTATCTTTCTGTGCTGCCGAGGGATCGCACCCCCGCTAGCAGCGGGACATCGATCTTCGAGCCGCGCTGTTTCCTTCACTCAGGTGAGCTTGAGCTGCGGGGAGTCGCTTGCCTTCCGCTCGGTTCGTTTTCACGGCTGTCTGGGACAGTGATTTCACCGTTTTTTTTAGAGAGGGCAGGATCGCGGTTGTTTTTTTCGCCGGGAGTTCTTTCAGATAGGGATGGAAGGCAAGCTCTCTTCTGATCCTGAGCGGTCTTTATTAATTCCGGAAAAGGCGGGAACGGTGGCCATTTTGAAGGAGCCGTCCGTTCCTCCCGCGGGCCTCCCAAAGTCTGGAAAGCGAAAATCTAAGTCTTCCAAGGAGCCTCCGGTGGCAGTGAAAGTTCCCCGGGCTCTTCCTGAAGCTCAGGAAGCTGTGCCTGCCTTTTTTTCTCCAGAGTTTATTCTGGCAATGCATAAAGCATTTTTGTTGAAGTCTTCTCAATCAGTACCTGAGTCCTCCGGTTCCCCTGCCATGGGGGAGCTTTGAGCTGCAGATATTACAAGTGATCCTGGTGAGGGTCCTTCCCTAGCGGGGCTAGCGGCTCCGTCAAGTTTAGACCCCTTGGGGCCCCTGGTAGCTGATGCCCAGCTGGGGGAGGACGGGGAAGTCCTGTCAGATGCAGGGGTCGATCCCTGGCCAGGGGAGCTTGAAGGTGAGTGCTCCGGGCGATGATCCTAATGTGTTTCGGGTGTTTCGGAAAGAGGAGCTCGGCGCCCTTATTTCTCAATCCTTGGCGGCCTTGAATCTCGTCTTACCCTCGGGTTCTCAGGAGCCCTTGGAGGATCCGTTGCAGGGCTTTAAAGCCGAACAACGCTGTTTTCCGGTGCACCGGGTTATAAAGCAGATGATTGAGTCTGAGTGGGAGTGTCCGGAAGCCTCCCTGAGGGGTGGTCGTGCCTTGGCTCGCCTCTACCCCGTTCCGCAGGACGAGAGAGATTTATTGCGGATGCCTAAGGTCGATGCCTAAGTTTCTGCGGTGACTAAAAAGACCACGATTCCAGTGGAAGGTGCAGCGGCGCTTAAGGATCTGCAGGATCGTAAGTTGGAAGCTCTCTTGAAGCAGGCGTTTGATTCGAGCGCTCTTGCGCTGCAGGCTTCTGTTTGTGGTGCGTATGTCTCCAGGGCTTCCATCCGCTGGCTTCAAGGAGAGGTCTCGGCGGATCCTGGGACTTCGGCTCCGGCGGAAGGTGCAAATTTGGAGTCGGCTGCAGCTTACTTGGCGGATGCTTTCTATGACTTGGTGCGGATTGCTGCCAAGTCTATGGCCTCGCTGGTGGTGGCCAGGCGCTTCCTTTGGTTACGTAATTGGTCAGCGGACGTCTCGTCGAAGTTGTGCCTTAGTAGGCTCCCCTATAAGGGTAAGTTACTGTTTGGGGAGGCTCTGGAGAAGATTGTTAAAGACCTTGGGGACTCTAAAGGCGGTCATTTGCCGGAGGATAAACCAAAGACGGCTAGAGGACTGCCCGGTCAACGCGGTCAGGTTAAAGATACTCGTAGGTTTCGGGGAGCTTGGTTTGCTCCCTATCCCAGGGGCCGTTTCGGATCTCGCGGAAGTTCCTTTCGCGGAGCTCGAGGATTCGGTAGGCCCTACTTTAATGCTCAACCATCCGCTGCCAAAAAGGCGCAATGAAGGTTTGCTGGTCCAGGCTCCGATCCCTATCGGGAGTCGTCTGCAGGATTTTTTCTCGGCCTGGACCGAGATAACCTCAGACAAATGGGTGTTAGAGATTATTCAAAAGGGGTATGCGCTAGATTTCACATCCCCTTTGTCAAGCACTTTTCTACAGTCTCCCTGTGCTCCTGGCCCGAAGTCGCAGGCAATCTCCGATACGCTGTCGCACCTGTTGAGTCTGCAGGCAATTGTTCCGGTACTTCGCGACCAGTACGGCTTCGGTCGGTACTCGATTTATTTTGTGGTTCCCAAGAAAGAAGGTTCTTTTCATCCGATTCTAGATCTCAAGCATGTAAATTGCGTCTTACGCGTGCCTCATTTTCGCATGGAGACGCTGCGCGCTGTTATTCGGGCGGTTCGTCCGGGAGAGTTTCTCTCGTCCATAGATCTCACGGAGGCTTATTTGCATATACCCATCAGGGAAACTCATCAGCAGTTTTTGCGCTTCGCCCTTCCAATGGGTCACTTTCAGTTCCGGGCTTTGCCCTTCGGCCTAGCCACTGCCCCTCACACCTTCACGATGCTGATGGTGGTGGTGGTGGCGGCATTCGAGTACATCCGTATCTCGACGACTGGTTAATCAGAGCGGATACTCGGGCGGCTTCAGTCGAGGCGACGACTCGGGTGGTGCAGCTGCTGGAGCGGTTAGGTTGGGTCATCAATCATGCGAAAAGTCACTTGCAGCCAGTGCAGCAGCTGACTTATCTTGGAGCTTTCTTCGACACAGCGCGAGGCTTGGTCTTCCTGCCAGAGAGCAGGGTGTTAAAAATCTTGGGGCAGGTGCGAGCGTTTTTGCTGAGTCCGGCTCCTTCGGCGTGGACTTATTTGCAACTATTGGGGTCCATGGCGGCAACATTGGATCTGGTCCCGTGGGCCAGGGCTCATATGAGGCCTCTGCAGCAGGCGTTGCTTTCCAGGTGGTCTCCTCAGCTTCATCCTCTCTCACGGAAACTTCTCTGTCCGGAGCTCGTCCGTCAAAGTCTGGTTTAGTGGTTGAATCCTGCACATCTCAGGGCAGGGATGCCCTTGCAGGATCCCCCGTGGGTGCTAGTGACCACGGACGCCAGCCTATCCGGCTGGGGAGCTCACTGTCGG
Source organism: Ichthyophis bannanicus (assembly GCA_033557465.1). NCBI lineage: Eukaryota > Metazoa > Chordata > Amphibia > Gymnophiona > Ichthyophiidae > Ichthyophis > Ichthyophis bannanicus. The sequence continues at coordinate 82,665,890 of CM066042.1, forward strand.
TCTCAGGTGACGCAGGGTTCCTGGTCACTGGTGGAAGCCTCGTGGTCGATCAATCGGTTGGAGCTCCGGGCAGTGCGTCTCGCTCTCCTTCAGTTCGAGCGCTTGATCGAAGGCGCGGCTGTTCGAGTATTTTCCGACAATGCAGTGACAGTTTCCTATATCAATCGACAAGGCGGTACCAAGAGTCTGCCCTTGCTCCTCGAATGCCAGGAATTGTTGGTTTGGGCGGAGTGCCATCTCGTGGCATTGTCGGCGGCGCACGTGGCGGGCTAGGACAACGTGCAAGCTGACTTTCTCAGTCGTCATGTCCTCGATCCGGGGGAATGGGAGCTCAACGCGGCGGTTTTTCACGAGTTGACGCTGCGCTGGGGGCGGCCGGTGATGGATCTAATGGCCACCCTTGGCAATGCCAAAGCGCCTCGGTTCTTCAGCAGGCGCAGGGAGCACATGTCGGAGGGTCTGGATGCGCTAGTCCAGCCCTGGCCCTTGGACACTCTTCTGTACGTGTTCCCTCCGTGGCCGATGCTGGGATGGATCATTCAGCGTATAGCGGCTCATCGAGGCACTGTGATTCTCATTGCACCGGATTGGCCTCGGCAGCCTTGGTATGCCGATCTGGTGCGGCTATTGATAGATTCTCCTTGGCGGCTTCCGGTCCGGATCAATTTGTTAAGTCAGGGTCCAGTTCTCATGCCATAGGTGGATCGCTTCTTGCTTACGGCTTGGCTCTTGAAGGGCGTCGATTAAAAAGCAAGGGTTACGCGGATTCCGTAGTGGCTACCCTGCTTCGGTCGAAGCGTTCCACGACTTCGCTAGCATATGTTCGTGTCTGGCGGGTTTTTGAGGATTGGTGTACTCAGTGGTCTCTGCGACCTCTGTCTTCTACTTTACCGCAACTGCTCTTGTTTCTCCAAGATGGCTTGGATAAGGGCTTGGCTCTCAGTACATTGAAGGTGCATTTGGCGGCTCTGACTTGTTTTAGAGGTCTTGTACAGGGTCGCCGTATCTCAACGCATGGCGACGTTCAACGGTTTTTTCGGGCGGCTCGGCTTATTAGACCTCCGTTACAGCGGGTGGTGCTGTCTTGGGATTTGAATCTGGTTTTGGAGGCCTTGTCCCGCCCTCTATTTGCTGTGGCTTCCTTGGATTGTGTGAAAGAAATTTCTTGGAAGACAGCCTTCCTAGTGGCCTTGTGTTCGGCCAGACGGATTTCCGACTTACAAGCTCTTTCCTGTCGCGAGCCCTACCTTCAATTCTTGCCTGGAAAGGTCCTTTTGCGGACGGTGCCTTCGTTTCTACCTAAGGTGGTATCGGCTTTTCATGTTAATCAATTGGTGGCGTTGCCGGTTTTCTCCGATCTTTCCTGTTCGCCCATGGATCGTTCTCTCCATAAATTGGATCTGAGTCGCGTCTTGAAGAGTTACTTGAAGATTACACAGTCTTTTCGCAGGTCCGATCGGTTATTTGTTCTGTTCGCAGGTCCGAGAAAGGGCCAAGCTGCTTACAAAGCCTCAATCGCTCGCTGGGTGAAGCGGGCTATTACTTCAGCTTACGAGGTCAGCGGGAAAGCGCCTCCTGATGGGCTGAGGGCTCATTCCACTCGTTCTCAAGCTGCTTCTTGGGCGGAGTATGTGTTCGTGCCCCCGGTGGATATTTGTAGTGCGGCAACGTGGTCTTCGTTGCATACGTTCGCAAAACATTACAGATTGGATGTTCAGGCCCGAGAGGATGCGAAGGTTGGAGCTTCTGCGATTATCACTGGTCTTGCGGGTCCCTCCCGGATTTAGATACTGCTTTGGTACTGCCCTAGCGTTTCCCTGGACTAGCCCGGAGAAGTGATAAGGAAGGTGAAATTAGGTCTTACCTGCTAATTACCTTTCCTTGAGCTCTCTCCGGGCCAGTCCAGGGCCCACCCCTCCTTTGGTTCATCTACCGGAGTGCAAGACTGCTACAGGATTATAATTTTTCTTCGGTTAGGCGTGGCTTTGGGGTTTCTTTACCTGTGGGCGGAGGAGTTGTTTCTCCTGTGTGGTACTATATTGAAATTATGAAAAAAACAAAACAAAAAAAAACAACAATGAGAACATTCTGTGGGTAACATACGTTCGAGTGATTCCTGCCTTGAGAATATGGCTGTTTATTAGTTCCTCTGTTCTGGGTTTTATTTGTTTCGTTTCAGGCATTATGTTAGCTGCTTTGTCAGACGTAGACTGGAGTATTCACCTCAGGGGGAGTGGCTTAGGCTCTCAAGAAAACTTTGAGTATTCAGTCCTCAGCTGCTGAAGGGGATTGACAACCCTAGCGTTTCCCTGGACTGGCCCGGAGAGAGCTCAAGGAAAGGTAATTAGCAGGTAAGACCTAATTTCACCATTTTGTGGTCCCAAAGAAGGAAGGGTCGTGGCGACCAATTCTAGACCTCAAGAGGGTCAACAGTTGTCTCCGAGTTTCCCACTTTCGTATGGAAACCCCGAGATCGGTCATAGTGGCGGTTCGGCAGGGAGAGTTCCTCACGTCCTTGGATCTCTCGGAGGCATATTTGCATATCCCAATCCGGTTAGAGCATCAGCGGTTCCTCCGGTTTGCGGTCCCGATGGGGCATTTCCAGTTTCAGGCGTTGCCGTTCGGTCTGTCTACGGCACCGCGAGCCTTCACCAAGGTGATGGTGGTGGTGGTGGTGGTGGTGGCGGCGGCGGCAGCATTACGCAGGGAGGGGGTGTTGGTACACCCCTACCTGGACGACTGATTGATTCGCACAAAGTCTCAAGAGGAAAGCGAAGTAGTCACCCGTCGAGTGGTGCAATTTCTGGAGGCGGAGTTCAGTTTGGTGCCAGCGGTAGAAATTTGCAAGGCGGCAACATGGTCGTCTTTGAATTCCTTTGTCAAGCATTATAGGCTTGATGTTCAGGTGGAGGGGGACGCTAGGTTTGGATCAGCGGTGCTTCAGGCTGGTCTAGTGGGTCCCTCCCGTTAAGTTGATTACTGCTCTGTTACATCCCCAGTGGTTCGGGACTAGACTGGAGGGATGCTAAGGAAGAGGAAATTAGACTTACCTGCTAATTGTTGTTCCTTTAGGACCTCCAGTCTAGTCCCATATTCCTCCCTGTGATGGTGTGGCTAGATGGAGGCCTGAAGTCCGGTAAGCTTGTTCCTAGGGCTGTCAGAGCGACTTATGGGCTACGGGTCTTTACGGGAGGTGATTTGGGGATATATCTGGAAGAAGCTACAGGGGGCCTGCTGGGAGATCCTGGAGAGGGGGTGCAGCGGGCCAGAGCTTTACGGTCATTAGGTGTGGCCTTTTAGTTAGGGGATAGCGCAGTTAGCTATCTCAGTTTCATTCAGTTAGACGGTTATGAGAGAAAAAAAAAAAAATTTACATGTTTGATAACTGCTTACTTATTGCTCTGAGTCTGCTTTGTCAATAGGTTACTGAAGCAAGGAGGCAGTGCCTGAGCTACTTATCCTGGTGTCACAAGAAGTGTGACGTGTTCAGTCTCCAAGCTGCGGGAGGAGGTGGTTAAACCCCAGTGGTTCGGGACTAGACTGGAGGTCCTAAAGGAACAACAATTAGTAGGTAAGTCTAATTTCCTCTTTGAGCTGTCGTTTTTAATTGAGCCACAGCATATGGCAAGAAGGTGCAAATGACCAGCCTAGGAAAATGATGGGAAGTGCTTCAAGTTTAAAAAAAAAAAAGGCTGAAAGTAGTGCTTACTTTTCAATCAATCCATGCTTAAAATCACAGCAAAAGACTGGAAACAACTCCATCCAGCAAGGTAAAAATAAACAAAACCGAAAAACATTTATTTCTGTATTTAAAAACTTCTTTAAATTATAAAACAAAATTGAAAAAGTCTTAAGTAAAGCTTCTGATTCTAGAGGTTAATCGTTTCAAATTTTAGGGGTTTTGATTTGAGGCAATTGGGTGCTTTCCCAGAGCCAGGAAGAATAGGGATTTATTGGTATATTTATATTGTGATAGAATTCTTTTGTGGCTTTTTAGATGGATTCTGTTAGATAGCCAAAGCTCAATTTTCCAGTGCCAGCCCCCTTCTTCCTCCTGTCCAGTGCTGCGATTCTCTGCATAGAGAGGGAGTTTGTTCATGAAGCTTAGTCTGGCTGTCAGCACTGTGACGCTAAAAATGTGAGAAGTAGCTGCCCTTATGGTACCAATGGTCAGAGGCTGAGCAAAGATGCACGTTCTTGTTACTCTTCAAATGATTCTGTTACCAGCAAGCTGGGCCCTTGAGCACCCCTCTCCCTGTGTGGGCAGCGACCTGCTCTGGTAAGGTCTTCCGGCAGCGATGGCAGCTGCTATTTGATGACATAGGAACAGGCCATGAAGGACTATGTGTTTGAGGTTTTCTGGTTATAACTGACCTTACTACCAAAGCGTACTTCCCAATTCATCCTTATTAAAACTATGAAAAACAAAACACATTTCAGTGTTCATATGTATGATGCTTTGTTTAAATCAGCTTCTCCTCTATTCTTGCTTTCAAAAAAAAAAGTCTTCATTAAAGCTAAAAAGGACCTGGCACTGCCTGCCTCGGAAGGAGAGGGTCTGACAGCTTTCAGCAAAAAAGAAACGGACAATGCTTGACACTAAGGAGACTTTGTGGGTGAGGGTTTTATGTCTGGTTTCTCTGAAAATGAATTTACTATTGAGAACATTTTAGAAGCTATTGGTAACATTCAGTGAGAATTACTAATGTTAGCTGCTGTGTTTAGCATGTGCTAACCATAATGAGGTCCTATTGCATAAATTGGGGCTTCTGCTAAAACAACACATTAATGGTACTGTTGTACATTGATAAGTTTAGTAGATTGTATTGTATATGAACACTGACGTGAGTTCATAGTATTTTTTTAGGAACATATTTTTGTGTAATAAAATTCTCTATTTTTAAGGGGTGAAGGATAACTGTTGGTAAGTGTGGCTAGTAGTGTATCTCTGCCACCTCTCTTTTATAATACAGAATATTTAATTTTTGGTATTTTTGTTTCATAATTTAAGATTGTGTGGGTTACTAGATGGTAAACAGAGGAAAACCCCTGCAAGGGAAAAGAAAGCAAAATAACGAATCCAAAAGGAAACTATAGAGATGTCCAAGACAGTGGTGGAAAGAGATGGTTGGGATAGTGACCAAATAAAATACACACACACACACACACATACATACATAGTGGTTAAACTCAGCTATGGCCAATAAATAGCCATTTAAACAAAGATGGGGTTAAAAATCTTTGTTGCAAAAACTAAGAACAGTTGAACATACAATCTTGCAAAACAAGCAAAAACATCTTTTACAAAAAGGTATTCATGCACCGAAAAAGAAAAAGTTTAAAACAAGCTGACATGGCCATGTTTTGATTTAAGAGTCCGTTTTGAGTGGGGTAAACAGAATTGGGCCTGTGGATGGCCTGGTGTGCCCCTCCTGCCTGTGGGGACGTCCTCCCCGCAGGTGCCTCTGACTCTTGTGACTTAGGCCCCCAGCTGCCTGACCCAAGCCTGGTCCTGGATCGGGTGGCATCTACCCCCCCCCCCCCCCTGCACCCAGCCCCAGTGAGGAAGCCCCAGCCACAATCGCCGTGTTGGTGCTGCTTATTCCACCTCCAAGGTGGAATAAGCAGCACATCCCCTCTGAACCTAGCAGTATGTACAAGGCTGTGACCTGAATTGGCCCTGTACATACTGCTGGGCTGGCCTACCCTGCCCCAGCCCCACCCCACCCCCTACCAGCTCTCCCTGTCGTCCTGCTCAGGATGTGTGGGGAGAGCAGGAGGGGGATTAAGGTCTGGATGGGAACTGGGTCTCGGAATCGGGGCCTTACTGCCTGAAACAGGGATGCACTATTTTAATAGAATTATATTGACTGCCACATAAATTGCAATCATAGAGCCATGCCTAGAGAATGTAGGCTAAGCATAGGATCCTGGATGGTATAAGGCAGGGGTGGGCAATTCCGGTCCTGGAGGGCCGCAGACCAGTCAGGTTTTCATGATGTCCCTAATGAATATTCATGAGATCTATTTGCATCCACTGCCTTCCATTGTATGGAAATAGGTCCATGAATATTCATTAGGGACATCATGAAAACCTGACTGGTCTGCTGCCCTCCAGTACCGGAATTGCCCATCCCTGGTAGACATCAAATGGATCCTGCCAAGATGCTGTATTCCAGCCCAGACTGTTAATAGTAGGAGGCACCACAGCTTTAACAGCAAACACTCAATTACATGGAATACAGAATGCCTTCCTGAGATCCCTGTGTTAATCCACTGCTCATTTGCATTCCATAGCTAAATTTTGTAAAAACTCATACCCACGAAAATTGTCTGCCAATAGGAAACTCTTTAAATGTGTCATTGGTGTTTAAAAGCTTTTACCCAATGGGGCTCTGTTAATATAATTCAACTGCTTCTTGGATGCCACTTGTACTTCCTGGGAATTTAATTTTTCATCAGAACAGTGATTAAAAGAGCAAAACAATTAATGCAGAGCTATTTTATTCTTCCATAAATTAGAGTTCTGTAGTAAATCTTGCTGAAGGGCAGTGAGAATGCTTTAGACCTCTGCTATCATATTTGTAATCCTATAATTTGTGAAAAATGCAACCAGACATTCAGCGTATTCCTCTAATTTGAATACAATTTCTATTGCTAGATTTTGGTGATGATCACACTGATTCATTAACTTGTCTTAAACGTGGGTGGCTGCCTCTGTGCTAAAAATGTTGCTGCATCTCTTCCAGAAGTCTGCCTATGCCAAGTGTGGCACCGCGTAACTGCTCTACTTTTCCCTTTTAAAGAAGCAAATTCATATCACGATGTCGTGGTTTCTTTTCTGCAGCAGATATGGACTGCATTCACTGGCATAAATTCTGCCCAAGCATCCCCCGCAATGCAGGGAGGCCAGGGGAGAAAGGGGGTCCACACATCAGCGGTAAGGCAGCACGGCAAACTTACTTTCTCATCTTTGATGCGCTGCCTCCACTCTTGTACATTTGCCGCATGCCCAGTGGTTCTTCCAGCCATACCACACGACTTCAGCCTGGTGAACAGCCGCCGGGCATGCGGGAGGCAGTGTGGCAAAGGTGATAAAGTAAGTTTGCAGCTGCTGCCATATTGGGGGGGGGAGCATAACTGTGACAATGGGGGCCCTTCAACATAATTTTGCTTGGGGGCCCTTCATTGGAACTTACTCCACTGACTGTATTGTTGTTGTTGTTGTTAAGTGCTGTTGAGTCGGAGTCGACTCATGGTGACCCTCTGGATAGCTATCCTAAATTGTGTTCGGTCTTGAGTCAGGCGGCTCATTTTTGACAGACTGGTACCCGTAGCTGCTGTTATTGTAGTGATCCATCTCATTGCTGGCCTTCCTCTTTTGCGTTGACCTATCTTGCCAAGCATGATGTCTTTCTCTAATGATCTCTCTCTTCGCATGATGTGTCCAAAGTATGAAAGTCGAAGTCTTGTCATCTGAGCTTCTAAAGAAAGCTTAGGTTTAATCTCCTCTAGTACCGACTGGTTTGTTCTTCGGGCAGACCATGGTATACACAGTATTCGCAGCCAGCACCATAATTCAAAGGCATCAATTTTCTTCCTGTCTATCTTTTTCACTGTCCAGCTTTCACATCCATATGATGTTATTGAAAATACCATGGCTTGAACAAGTCAAATCTTTGTATGGAGAGAGACATCTCTGCTCTTGAGAATCTTATCTAGGTCTTTCATAGCCATTCTGCCAAGAGCAATGCGTCGTCTGATTTCTTGACTGCTTGTTGCTTCTTTATTGATAGTTGATCCAAGTAGGTTAAAGTTGTTCACGATTTCAATTTCTTCTCCTTAAACGATGAACCTGTTGTTATGCCAGTTGTCATGATCTTTATCTCCTTTACATTAAGGTGCAGGCCCATTTTGAGACTGTTCTTTGATTGTGAGAAACAAATGTTTCAGATCATCTTCACTTTCAGCCAGTAATGTGGTATCATCAGCATAGCGAAGGTTGTTGATGAGTCTTTCACCAATCTTCACACCTCTGTTGTCTTCATACAATCCTGCTTCTCTGATGATTTGTTCTGCATATAAATTAAACAGGTAGGGGGAAAGTATGCAGCCTTGTCTTACACCTTTGCTTATTTTAAACCATTCTGTTTCTCCTTGATCCGTTCGAACTGTTGCTTCTTGATCAATGTACAGATTGTGCAAGAGTACGATCAGGTATTCTGGTATACCCATGCTTCTTAATGTGGCCCAGAGTTTCTCATGGTTTACACAGTCAAAAGCCTTGCTATAGTCGATAAAGCACAAATAGATATTCTTTTGGTATTCTTTAGTCTTTTCAAGGATCCATCTCACATCCGCAATGATGCCTCTCATTCCTCGCTCTTTCCTGAACCCTGCTTGCACTTCAGGTAGTTCTTGTTCCAGGTATAGTTGTGTAGTCTCTTTTGAATAATCTTCAGTAGAATCCTGCTGGCATGTGGGATCAGAGTGATTGTGATAATTTCCACAGTCAGTTGGATCACCTTTCTTTAGTATTGGTATAAACACAGATCTTTTCCAGTCAGTTGGCCATGAAGTTGTCTTCCATATTTCTTGGCAGAGCCTTGTAAGTACGGTAACAGCTGCATCAGATTGCTGTAATACTTCTATGGGAATGCTATCAATGCCTGGTGCTTTGTTGTTCTTTGATAAGGCTTTCAATGCTGCTTCAACTTCTTCTTTCATCACCAATGGTTCCCGATCATAAGGTACAGGTTGAAACGGCTGTTGGTCCACTTGATCTTTATCATATAAAAACTCTGTATATTCCTTCTACCTTTTCTTGATCTTCTCAGCATCATTCAACATAGAACCTTGAGCATCTTGTAACATTCCAATTCGAGGCTGGAACTTTTTCTTTAACTCTCGTAGCTTTAGGAAAGCTGATCTTGTTCTTCCTCTTATAGTTTCTGCTTCTATTTCCTTGCATGCGTCGTCGTCGTACTTTTCCTTGTCCTGTCTTGCTGCAAGTTGGAAATCTCTGAGTTCTGTTATTGTCTGTCTTTCTCCTCTGGCTTTAGCTTCTCTGTTTCTGGGCAATTTTCAGTGTTTCTTCCATCCTTTGGCCATTTTTGCTTTTTCACCTTTTGTAGAGACTTCTTGCTTTCTTCCAACACAACCTTCTTGATGTCATTCCATAACACTTCTGGAGCTCTGTCATTTGTATCTAAAGCAGCAAATCGATTTTGCAGGCAGTCTTTAAATTCCAGTGGCATATTCTCAAGGTCATATTTTGCTGCATTCATGAGTGGTTTGCTTTTTTTCAACTTTAGCTTGAGTTTGCATACTAGTAGTTCATGATCTGTACCACAGTCAGCTCCAGGTTTTGTCTTTGATGTTATAGAACTTTTCCATCGTTGACTTCCACAGATGTAGTCAATTTGATTTTTATACAATCCATTGGGTGAAGTCCATGTGTACAGTCGCCGCTTGTGTTGATGGAAGAAGGTGTTTGAGACTGACTGTATTGTAACTTCTTTATTGAAGGAATAAAAATGTTTGTTTATTTCAGTGTGAAAAGCTGAACTGCTGAAAAGGAAACATGGAACTGTTACAAAGAGAAACTGCAATATTTCATTCAACACTCTGTCCCATTTTAAGACCCATGCCAATTATATTCATTTTTGCGCTTGCTCTCCATCTCACACCAGATCACCTCATTCTTCTATCATAAGATTGAATCCCTCTGTGGCTTGCTTCCTAATTGCTCCCTCCTCTCTCCCCCCCCCCCCCATTCCACCACCAGTCGCATCTCTATCACATTCTTGGACCTCTTCGCCCCATTACCTCTGCTGAGCTTGTCAAATCCCTCTTTTCTTCTCGTAAGACCACCTGCCCTACTGATCCCATTCCATCCCCGTGGCTGTCTGAACCCTCTCTTGCCCTGCTCCTTCCGGCCCTCATCATTCTCAACACCAGTCTTTCTGTTGGTCTCTTCCCTTCACCCTGGAAACAAGCTGTAGTCCGTCCCCTACTCAAGAAGCCCTCCCTTGACCCTTCTGATCCTGCTTACTACAGACCCATATCAAACCTTCCATTTCTTTCCAAGATCTTAGAGAAGTTTGTGTTTTCCCAGCTTTCTTCTCATCTTGATTCAACCCATTACTTGTACTCCTGCCAGTCCGGATTTCGGCCAGGCCACAGCATGGAGACCATTGTTACATCCTTTCTCAATGAACTGCATGTTGTGCATGACTGTAGTGATCTTTCCTTGGCAGTTTCCCTGGATATTTCTGTGACTTTTGACCTTGTAGACCATCACACTCTTTGCCATGGACTCCAGCATCCCAGAGACAAGCCAAAAGTTCACTGCTGGTTTTATTCTTTTCTCTCCTCTCGTTCTTTCATGGTGGTTTTGGATAGCTCTTCCTCCGCTTCCACTCTGCTCTCCTGTGGTGTCCTGCAGGGCTTGGTGTTAGCCTTCCTTCCTTTTTAATGTTTTTCTGGTTCCTCTCACTCTACTCATACAGCAGTACAGTCTGTCAGCATATTACATTCTCTTTCTCTTTCACACTAACTTTACTGCCCCCGATCTCTCGCAACTCAACACATGCTTCTCCCATATTGCCCACTGGTTTTCCTCTAATTTCCTTCACCTCAGTCTGTCAAAAATTGCTGCCATCTGGTTTACCTTTGGGTCTCCCTGCCCTTCTCTGGCTCCTTTGCTGCTGGCCACTCCTGTTCCTTTCTTTGGTTTCTTCTCTACGGTATTTAGATGTTACTCTTGACTCTGCCTTATCATTCAACAAGCATATCTCTCTTCTCATTCTTCATTATTTTCTTACACTCAGACAGATTCGTGCCCTCCATCCTTTCCTGGCTACACCCTCTCGGACTACTCTCTTGCTTTCTCTTGTCATGTCCCGCATTGATCACTGTAATGTTGCAGTGGCTGGCCTTCCTCAGATTCAGCACTTACAACTCCAAAATACTGCTGCTCGGATAATTTCATATACTACCCGTTATGACCACGTTACCCTACTATTCCTCCATCTTCACTGGCTCCTGCCTGAATTTCGTATCCAGTACAAAATCCTTCCTTTAATTCCTAAGTCCTTTCATCCAGGCACTCCAGTTTACCTCGCTGATCGTTTGTACCATCATGCACCCCACCCCTTTCTGCTTCGCTCCATTCATGCTAACCGCCTCTATTTACCCTCTGTCAACCATATTCACCTGAGCCACCCGTTGCTCTGCCTTCTTTTTCCTTGGTCCTGCCCTCTGGAATTTAGCTAGAACTCCCCTTCTCAAGACCCACCTATTTCAGACTGCTTTTGACCTCCAAGCACCCTAAAACTTGTTTTTCTCTGCAGCTCTCCTCCTCCTTCCTTTCTGTGAGCTTATTCTCTTTCTTTCCTGTCACCTCATGGAGTTCCTTTTCTTTCTTTTGTTTTTCTTGGCAGTTGTCTTTTATTATTGTATCCCGCCCTGTTACCCGCAAAGGTGCGGTATAGCAAATTGAAAATAAAGATTCAAAATTGTTTTGGCCATTCAAGGACCTACAAAGTTCAAGCTGTGTTTATTAAAAGGCATGCCTTTAGCATGCATTTGAGTTGTAAACTAGGTCAGAGGCCTGTGCTAAATTTTGGCAGTGTGTGCCCACCCCTCTGCCAATTGCACATCTGCTGCATGGCACTAGCTGCAATCAGGGTGTACTTTAAGTGGCATTAGGTGCACCCATACTAACAGCACTATTCGGGGTCAACGTGTATACAAAATACCCACACAAACCGTGATGTGCCATCAATACCCACATTCCACCCCTAACCTACCCAGTTCCTGACCAATCATCTGCTCCCCAGTTAGCATGGGATTCTTAGCGCAACGCCCCATGCAAATAATGTGGCGCAGTTAGTGCATAGCAAACCCCATGCTAATGGTTAGCATGGTTTTGTAAATATGCCCCATGATGTGCTAATGGCGTTAGCATAGGCTCTCTGTTCTGTGAGAGCCAGTGGGACAGGGTTAACACAGAACATCTAAAATGTTGTCATTTGCATTTGATGTGCTCCGTGAGTTGCTAGAGGTGACATTAGATGGAAGAAATGTGAGAAAAAACACACTTCTCTGCAGGGCACAAAGAGAGAAGGCATCACAAGCATAAATATGCCAGTTTAGCATGGGGCCTGGTGTAAAAAAATGTCAGAAGACACAGAACTAACAAGACATTTCCCATATTTCTTGAAAATAAGGATGAAAAAAAAATCCAGGTGAATAAGTGAGGGAAAAAGGTCAGATAACAAGGAATAAATCTGACAGAGACCCAAGTAAATGGTTATAAACATTGGGCATATACTGTAAAAGGTCAACAGGCATAGGAGAATGGAGAAGAGAATCCAGATGCCTGCAGTTAAAAATAAAGGGACTAGTTTGAAAGGTAAAACTATATAACGGGACAAAACCTTTAAGGGGGTGGGGGGATTTGCATATCATCTCTTGAAGATGGGACAGCCTGCGAGTCTCTACTGCAGTGTTTTTCAACCTTTTTTGTGCAAAGGCACACTTTTTTCATGAAAAAAATCACGAGGCACACCACCATTAGAAAATGTTAAAAAAATTTACCTCTGTGCCTATATTGACTATATATAAAGTAATTCTCTTGAATAGGAATCAAACACTCACACCAACCCCCCTCCCCTGCTGGTTCACACCAACCCCCCTCCCCTGCTGGTTCACTCACACCACCCCCCCCCCTCCACTGCTGGTTCACTCACCCACCCCCCTGTCACCCCTCCTGCTGGGTCACTCACTCACTTACCCCCCTCCCCTGCTGGTTCACTCACACCATCGCCCCCCCCCCCTTGCTGGTTCACTCACACCACCCCCCCCCACTCCACTGCTGGTTCACTCACACTCCCCCCCCCCTCCACTGCTGGTTCACTCACACTCCCCCCCCCTTGCTGGTTCACTCACACTCCCCCCCCCCCCCTTGCTGGTTCACTCACACACACACACACACACACACACACACACACACCCCCCTCTGCCCAAGCCGCTGCTTCTGCTTTGTACAGAGCAGCGGCTGCACTACACTTACATTGAAAAGTAAAGAGAAACTGTGTCAGGAGCCCTCCGGTCATCGCAGAGCCCGAGGAAGTGATGTCATGGGGCGGGCTCCTCACAGGCTGTCTTTCCTTTTCAAATTAACTTTATTGCAGCTAAAGTTAATTTGAAAAGGAAAGACAGCCTGTGAGGAGCCCGCCCACATGACATCACTTCCTCGGGCTCTGCATGATCGGAGGGCTCCTGACACAGTTTCTCTTTACTTTTCAATGTAAGTGTAGTGCAGCCGCTGCTCTGTACAAAGCAGAACCAGCGGCTGCACTGCTATAGGGAATCGCGATCGCGTTCGCGCCACGGACTTCGGCACAAAAGCCGGTTTTTTGCTCTGGCCGCTCCCGATCTTGCGGCCAGAGCAAAAAACCGGCTTTTCAATGGCCGGTTTTACAACTGTGCTGGCAGCCGGCCTGGCCATGGAAAAACCGGCCAGGCCGGCTGAAAACCGGCCGGTTGGCAACCCTAATTTGTGAGCCGAGGCCACATGTTACGGATGAAATTGGAATTTTTCCCACGGCACACCAGACAATATCTCACGGCGTTGAAAAACGCTGCTCTACTGTATGTGTACGATTCTGATTTTTCTGTGCTGCGTGATGTCTGTGTGAAAGTATTTTGTTAGTTTGTCTTTGAGTGTAGCTAGGAACCATATATCCTCCTCTCTCACTGTGCTAGGATCTGTCGATGGACAGGAAATCTCTTAATACTTTATAGCTATAACAGAAAAGCATAAAGATGTGTTTTACTTGTAAGGAGAGGGTGAAGAAATACTCAAACTCCTTTGTATTTAGTTAGTTTTGTTATGCTTTCTGTATGCTTGCTTCTGTGATATAAGAAAGAAATAATGAAAGATTTTTTTGTAAGGAAATTTTGTGAGAATATTGTGCCAGGTACGAGTATAATTTGCACAAGGTGTGGTCTATTGGGAGGGGTGGTAAGTCCTCCCTGTGTGTGTGACAGTTTGTTCCCCTCTTGCATGGAGAAGATGTTCTGGTGATCCATCTGGCCAATGGAGTCAGCCTCCCCGTGGTCCGTACAGTTCCTATGGTGCATTATATGGCAGCAGAAAACAGGGACTACCATGTGCCAGCATTAATGAACATGCCCTTAAAGCAGGTGGCAGCAGTGGGCTATATTGCAGTTTCTTACTTAGCCAGTACTACACACCAAACTGAATAGGTTTGTCAAAACAATAAAAGGAGTATATCTCTATATAACTCATGCAGGTAGCATCATGGGGGAAAAAATGCTGCAAGTCAGGCTGAATAGCCTTTGGGTTACAAATTTTTTTTAAAGTGTTGTCAAGTCAATGCTGACTCCTGGGTTTTCTTGGTTGTGGTCAACATTATTGACACCCTTGCATTTTAGGTATGTTGTGTACAATATCTTGAGAAATAATTGGAAATATTCCAACTGTATATCATCCAAATATTTTAATAGTATGTTCAAAGTTGTGCAACAAAACAAAGATGTCTGTGCAACTTAGATGTAGTCATTTATGAGAACCCCCCCCCCCCCTCCATATGACCTGGACAGGATTAATGGCACCCTTCACTAATATAATGCACCATCCTTGGTGGTGATGACACCTCCAACCATTTCTTGTAGCCATCTATAAGTTTCATACATTTGTCTGCTGATAGTTTCTCCCACTTTTCAACTGCAATTTGTTCCAGCTCATGAATGTTTCTAGGATTCCTTTTACCAAGAGCAGATTTCAACTCTTTCCAAAGGTCTCAATTGGATTGAGATCAGGACTTATTGCTGGCCAGTTTAAACAGTCCACTTGTTCATTTTTAACCATTCTTTTGTACTTGTGGATGTATATTTTGGGTCATTGTCCTTCTGGAGAACCCATGACGTTCGATCCAGACCTAGCTTTCTGACACTAGGTATCACATTTTGCTCCAAAATACCTTGGTGGTCCTCTGACTTCATGATTCTTTTAATATGTTCCAGGCCTCCAGTGCCCGAGGCAGCAAGACAGTCTCACAACATTGTGGAACCTCCGTCATATTTAATTGTAGGAAGGGTGTTTTTTTCCTTATAAGCTTGGCAATTAAGATTCAGTGCGAAGAAGTGCAGTGTCATGCACTTGGGTAGCAGAAATCAAAGGGAAATGTACACAATAGGGGGCGAGAGGTTGGTGTGCACGGAGCAGGAGAAAGACCTCGGTGTGATTATTTCTGTAGATCTCAAGGTGGCAAAACAGTGCGACAAGGCAGTGGCAAAAGCCAGGAGGATGTTGGGCTGCATTCGAAGAGGAATTCCCAGCAGAAAGGAAGGGGTACTAGTGCCACTGTATAAGTCTCTGGTGAGGCCTCACTTGGAATACTGTGTTCAGTTTTGGAGACCGTATCTTGCAAAGGATATAAAAAGAATGGAAGCTGTTCAGAGGAAGGCGACCAAAATGATTTGGAGTCTGCGTTAGAAGCCTTATGAGAAGAGACTTGAAGACCTAAATATGTACACTTTGGAGGAGAGGAGGGATAGGGGAGATATGATTCAGACCTTTAAATACTTACAGAAATAATGAACAAACAAACCTCTTCCAGAGACGGGGAAGCTGTAAAACTAGAGGGCATAGCATGAAGCTGCAAGGTGGTAAATTGAAAAGCAATGCCAGGAAATACTTTTTCACTGAAAGGGTGATGGATGCTTGGAATGCCCTCCCGATGGAGGTGGTGGGAGCAAACACAGTGATGGAATTCAAAGTGGCCTGGGACAGACACAGTGGATCACTTTACAGCAACAAGTCTAAATCAAAATAAACTGAACCATCTAATTTCTCAACAAATAGGGGTGTCCTACATGGAGCGATGCGGGGAGGAGGAATGGTGGGTTCACCCCTAAACAAAGATATGGGGAGGGGTGAAGACATGGGGAGGGGTGCACCTGCTCCTGTGGGTGCAACCCTAAACAAAGACATGGGAAGGGGTGCACTCCCTCCCTAAAGACATGGGAAGGGGTGCATCTACTCCTGCCATATTGCTGGGCAGACTAGATGGACCATACTGGTCTTTATCTGCTGTCATGTACTATGTTACTATGAATTTCTTTGCCTGTAAATGTATCACTTGTTTGGTTTCATTTGTCCACAGAACATTTTCCCAGAAAGATTGTGATTTTTCGAGGTGGGTTTGGGCAAAGATCAGGCGTGCCTTTTTATGTCTGTCTTTGAGCAGTGGGGTCCTCCTTGGCCTTTGCCCATGAAATCCTTCTTTGTTTAGTGCATGGTATATGCTGCGGGTTGAAACCACCACTCCAGATTGTTCCAGGTCAGCTGTAAAATTTTTGGATGTTGTATATGGTGTTTTCTGAAGACTTCTTGGATTTATTTTCCTCTTCTCACCACATCCTGGGAGATTCTTGACAGTTCCATGAGCAGAAAACTTCTTAATAATATTGCGAACTGTAGACACAAGAATCCCAAAGTCTTTGTGGCTCAGGCAGCTCTCTTGTCTTCACCATTGTGAAAATAACACAGGGCGTGAATGTGGCCATTTTAAACATTAGAATTATTCATCGATTGATTCAAGTCATGTGAGTACTGACAATTGATCACGGGTGCGTCTAATTTTACTGCAATGGGAATGTGGTTCTTCTATTCATACTGATTTGTTTATAAGAGTACCAATAATCTTGTCCTAATCACCCCAAAACCAGACCATTCAGAGAGCGAAAAAATGATATGATCATCCACAAAAGAACTCACTCCATTCTTAACAAAGACTTCCAGTAGAATATTTCTTAATAAAGGAGAAAAGGATCTCAGACCACTGGATGCTCTGCCGATGACTGATATTCTGCCGGTCTGAGATCCTTTTCTCCCTTATTAAGAAATATTCTACTGGATGTCTTTGTTAAGAATGGAGTGAGGATTTTTAGTGAATAATCGTGTCCTGGCAATGTCCCAGTTTTTGTACTATTTCCTACTATTTCCTTTTTTAATTGGTCTTGTGATATTTGATTCTTTTATGCATCAAATCTGTGTGCATATATAGTCCAAAGCCATTCCACTGACCACTTTTTAAAATTTTTTTTAGGAGATATTGGACATTGAAGAGTTGAACTGTAAGGATGCCAGTAATGTTGACCATAATTGTACTTTGGTGTTTAATTGCAGAAAGCAGGATATCGGGTTTTAATTAGTAAATATTTATACAGTACTATCCACATTAATTCATATGGCAATGAGGATCATTTCTTCCAAAAAGCTGGAAAACTAGTTTTTAAGCAGGTAGCAGTTTGAGGACTTTCCAATGGCCACAGAGGGTCTAATGTTACATTCACTACGTTCCTTTTATTTTGGGATATTGCTTGCAGTGGAGATCATTTGTATTTTAAGATGATCTTTTACTGTCTCACTCAATCTGCCCCTGTAGCAGTGGCATGATATTTCATACTACAACCCAGTCACATTTAAAAAAAAAAAAAAAAAAGGTAATTTTAAGAAATGGAACTGAATGGCTGTCATCATTAGAGTAAGTGCTACTGAAATGATGCATTAAATGGTAATACTGCATTTTGGACTATTATTGATAATGAACAAACTGTTGTCTTATTATGTCTATTGTTCAGATTAAATGGGTGAAGAATCTCAAAGAAATTGCTGACTACCTTCTAGCCA
The DNA here is from genome assembly GCA_033557465.1 of Ichthyophis bannanicus. NCBI lineage: Eukaryota > Metazoa > Chordata > Amphibia > Gymnophiona > Ichthyophiidae > Ichthyophis > Ichthyophis bannanicus. Next base: position 82,683,618 of record CM066042.1, read on the forward strand.
GGGCCAGCACTACCACTTAGATGGTTGCCTAAGTAACCAACCCTCCGAAGGCACCCATTTCTATCACGGCTGCCCCTCTCCAGGGGAGTTGAGGAGTAGCCTAGTGGTTAGAGCACTGGCTTGGTAACCAATAAACCAGGGTTCTATTCCCACTAGCACTCCTTGTGGTCTTGGGCAAGTCACTTAACTCTCCATTGCCTCAGAAGAAAGGCCTGGCAATCTACTTCCAGTGACACTGCCAAGAAAACCCAGGAGCTGCTGGGTCGCCAGGAGTCCGCATTGACTCAAAGGCACATTTTGCCCCTGTCCAGGGCCTGCAGCAGCGGCAGTAGCCCTCAAAACATGACACAGCACTTACGAACAGTCCAGCGCTGCATTGCATTTTCCTGCTGTTCACAATGTGCCATTTTGTTCCCCCTCTGAAATTGGGGGCAGAAGCGACACATTGTGAAGAGGAGAAAACCGTGATGCATTGCTGGTGTGTTAGTAAGTGTGGTGTCGTGGTTTGGGTGCTGCTACAGGCCCTGGAGAGGGCAGCAGGATGTAGGGCTCACCTAGGGTGCCTCCAATCCTCGCGCTAGCCCTGCTTCCAACAACAGTAATGGCGTTAAGTTCAAAACTGGACTCCATTTGCTTCATAAAAAAGCTCACTAGTTAACAGCTTTGGTGAAGTGAACCCATGAAGTAGGATTTTAGAAGGGATGTCTAGGACGAATCTGGGACATCCAGTATCCAAAAATCTGGGGAAGTGGTAGCAGTGAAGGGAGGCACATATAAGGGCCTTCTGAAATTGCTCCGTGTCTGCCCTGAAAGATGAATGTCCCAATAGCTGGTTCCAGTGACAGGTACGTGCACAGGTGTAGGCCATGTCACAAATGTGGACATCCCTGAATTGCATAACTGTGAATTGGGTACTTGGACATCCGGCTGGGGTATTTCAGAAAGTACTGTTATCACACTAGCACATCTTTGCTGGCCATTTTAGATAATCAGACATGTGGCGATAGGCCAGTGATATGTTTGGAGTATGTATTTTCATGCAGGTTTCTTTGTTCAGGAAATATTAACCGTGGCAATGAAAGCACATTTTTGTTCTCCTCCTCTGGAAACATTAGAGCTATGAAATGAGCGCTTTTTTGCACCTTATTCGTAGTCAGGAGGAGATATAGACATGGAGGCCTCAGCAACCAGGGCCAGACGTGTTTGCCCATTTTCAGATGTCCAACTCACAAACAGGGTTTCTAAAATGGCCCCCTTAATGTATTAGGATTTAGATTTTGCATCTAATGCTCAAGGTGAGTTACAGTTCAGATACAGTAAGTAGATTCTTACTGCTGAGAGCTCTTATAATCTAAATTGGCATCTGGGACAATGTAGAGCAATGTGACTTGCCCAGGGTCATAGAGTCAGTGGGAAAAGCATGATTTGGGTCCTAGGTCACTGCTCTAACTACTAGACCATGCTCCCCATCCCAGGCTATTTTAATAGCTTCGTTTTGTAATGTACTCATTTCAGTTCACACTTGTCCATGCATTCGAAACAAATGTCCAGCTAGTGCAAGTTTCTCTGAACTTTTCCCTTCTCAAATTGTGTTTCTTCCAGCTTGGAGCATCGGTGATGGTTTTTTTGCATGCTCTGTGGTAGCTTCATGTTTTTAGCATGGGATCCTCAGAATATTCTGAGCCTACGATTGTCCATTGTTGCTAGTCGAATCATTCCTGTGGTAGAAATGTTGTATTACAATGTATCTGCCAACTACTCTGTTTCATTCATTCAGTAGCTCTTGGAATAAATATTGTGTGCTACTAAGACTTCTTCCTCAGTTTCTGTTGAACTATTTTGAAGATCTGATACCTATAAAACATTTGTATTTAAAAGGTATTCAAAGTTCTGTGATACCTTTGTGGTATGTCATTGGCCACTAGACTGTCGTCATAAATCTTCTCCAGCTGCTCTTCTTTCAGCTCTTTAGATTTTTTGAACCTAGCGGGAGAAATAAAAGGATGACACCTGATGCAGGACCACATCCTTACCCCTGTCTTCAGAGTTAAAAAAAAATAAAAATAACTAAAACATTACGTACTGGTTTTAATGTTTTTTAAATTAATTATAATTAATTACTTATTAACTCAAAAAAAAATCTTATGGGCTCATTTTATCAAACGCTCCATCAGAAATGGTTTGTGAAGAACTCCTCCTTTTCATCGCTTTTTTTCTTCAAATAACTTGTAGGTCACCAATTCACCATCATAAATTCCATTCCAAAATAATTGATGATCTATAATCCAAAAATAAAAAAAATTGAGAACACCTGTCTGAATTACCATTCCATTTTTAGGAATGCTTCAATCCCTTTGAACAATTTTATATTGTTTCTCCACCATTTTCTCTAACCTGGCCAATAAGTAGGTTCAGAGAGTTAACAATGGAGGCATTAATTAAACCTTTCTGGCATCGGAACTTCCATTGGCTATATGGCGGATTTTCAATGTCTCTTTCCTAGATAGTCAGTAGAGGGAGGTTATATGATCTCCTTGATATTCCTTAGATGTATCCACTTAAATTGAGTATACTTGTGACCTGCAGGTCTTACAAATTCCTTCCAGCCAGGAGAGTATATGTTCGGTATTCTTGTGGGTGAATTGCCTTTACCCCATTTCTAGGTTGTTCAGTAAAAAATCAATAGATGATGGACAGAATGGTGGTACTGATTTTTTACACTTTAGCTCTGCTGTCTGTTAGCCCAATTTGGCTTGGTTTTATTTACTTATTTATCTTCTATTTGTGTTATTTGTGTTTGTTATGCCCCTTTTTATTATGGTTTTAACTGGATATTATGATGTTTTGTTTTCTTTTAGTAATTACTCTTTTATGCACTTGGCACTTTGGTTCTAATTATTTCTTTGTACTTTTATATTGTTTGTTTTTATACATAACTTTTAATTTTGAATGTATTTATATGGATATGTGTGCACATTTTTTAAAAACATATTAATGTATTATCTTGTACAATATTTTGTTGCAGAGAGGTCAGTATCCTCCGAAGAAGGTTTTGGCTGAAACACGTGTAGGGTGACCTCGTAGATACCTAATAAAGCTCCCTGATGCACCCTACGGCGTGGTGTATCCTGCTTTCTCTGTGCCTTTTAGTCTTTGCAGGTAGGGTGGTCCATCTCTGTGCAATAAGTAGGTTTGCCGTAAAATAAGGTTTCATCACAGATAATATGTACGATATCTGAAAGTGCTGCCATATCACAATGTCTTCCTAGTACATCTGTTTTCCAAATTAAATAGGTGAAGAATCCTAAAGAAATTAATAACGACAACTTTATAGTAACAGTAGTGACATGCAAGACATGTTTCTTAAGTTCAGAACCTGAAACCCTTCACTTTATGAGAGTAATTTTCTAAGGAGGTACCTTTGAATTTATCTAACTAGTGCTTTCAGACATTGTACATGTAATCCTCGATGTTCTATTTTTTGGTGAAAATACTTATTGGGCAGGTTGGAGTAAATAGTGTAGAAATAATATGAATTTTTTAACAAAGGGATTGAAGCGTGCACCAAGATGGACTGATTATTCAGGTTACGTGTTCTATTTTTTTGAATTATAGACATCTGTTCTTTTGGCATGAGATTTATAATAGTGAACTGGTGACATACATTGTTTTAAAAAAATGGGCAATGATGAAAAGGAATGCACCACACACCATTTTTGATGGAGTGTTTGATAAAGCGAGCCAATCCTTTTTTTCATGAAATAGTCAATAAATGAAGATTTAATTAAAAGAGATACTAACTGTTCATATAATTAAGTAACTTCAAATTATTGAAACCACAATCTAATTCTTAGTTGCTTTTTGATGTATTATTGGGGGTGTAAGAATTTACAATATTATATATTCAACTTGGATGTCTCCAAAGTTACACATTGAACTGGTTTTTATTCCCCTCTCCCCCCCCCCCAAGTTCTTCAGGTGGTTTTAACATGTTAACATCCCTCTACAATTGTCAGGAGAAGCCTCCTGGAAATGAGTGAAGATTACGATTTTTGTACCTGGGCTCCAGGCGCTCCTTGACCTTGGCGATGGAATGAACGTAAGGTGCGATCTGCTTTGTGATAGTTGTTAAATAGCTGTTTTCCTGCTTGAGCTGCTGTAAGTCGTGTAGCTGGGCTGTATGGAAATCCAACAAGCTTTAGTAGTGAAGCTGGGTTTCAAGAGGGATGTAGTTATCACTAACATTTTGGAGGTAATCTTATAAAGTCATTCCCATGCATATGTGACTTTTTATGAAATACCAACTGTCATAATAGTGCGCACTTTGGCACTGAGGCAAGTACTTTGCTGGTGGGTGGAGTATGGATGGTGCATGTGTACTATAAAACTATAGGCGTGGACATTTTACACCAGCTCTAGGGCTAGTGTTTCTCCTTGGACAAGCAGGATATAATCATTCCCATATGACTTATCATCATCCTGATGGCCCAAATGCGGATCTGCCCTCCCAGAGCCCAGAAGAGCCCAGAGCTCACTGGGCATGCTCCCGTGCTCCTTTACATCCAACCCCAGCCCCTCCCTTTAGTTTACTTTATCTGCTGCCAAATCAACAATGGATCTGCTTTTCAATGCATGACAGGATTTCATATATACACATACACATACACATACACATATACATAAAATCATCTTCCAGTCTTATATACGGATGATCTCCCTCCCTGAAAATTTAATAACAAAATTGTTAGCACTCCAAAGGGCACACTCAAGACACAATGGAGCTGTTGGGGACCATGTGGATGCCTAGTTACTGTTCCCAAAGGAGTGCCCTGGGGTTCCTATGAGACTGAACAAGTATGCAAACTACAAGGACTCTTTGGGCCTTCTCTGATACCATGGTCCTCTTGAATTCTGCCAGCTGTCACTTTAATGGTCAACAACACAGACCCTCTTGGCCTTCTTTGGTGTCAAAGTCCTCCTGAATTCTGCCTGCAGTTGCTCTAGCAATAAACAACATGGACCCTGCAGGCCTTCTATGATACCATGGTCCTCCCAAATTCTCTGCTCTAGCTCTTTCAGACTCGAGGAAGTTAAAAAAAAAAAAAAGGGCGAAAATCTTCACGGGTAAGTTTCCTGTTATGGAGTCTACAACCTTTCTTCCACAATCAAATTTTGGGAGAAGCTTGCAGTTCTGCCCAAAATTCTTTTTGCAACTACAGTGTATCAGCCATGATACTTCCTACCTTCTGTGAGGATGTTACAAAAAAGATAAGATGGCCTGCTCTGCTTTTTTTCACTGCAGGCCCACAGGTCCATTGATAGCTCTTTGTGCTGCCCTTGTGTTTTTGAAGTTTGGAACGAACATGGGAAGCGACCATTAATATACTGTATACAAAAACAAATACAATTACAATTGTAAACTGGAGCACTCAATGTCCTTGGACAGTTTATATCTATGTCAATATAAATGTATATGCTTTCTCTAGGACCGTCTCAAAGTTTTTGAGTGTTGGATGGTTTAGACAGTGAATAAGTGAACAGTTGCCCTTTGAGCTGGATTGCCTTGGGCAGAAGAGGTTTAGCAGATGGGGCTGTCATGGTATTCCTTACATTACTAGGTGCAGATGTTCCTGTAGTATTCAGCGAAAGCTTTGGACTTGGTCTTCCTCCATCGGACACTGGGGACGAAGCCTGATAGGATTGACTGGACAGCCAGCTCAATCTAAACTACAGAACTCGCTGTTCAGGGACCATTTATGTCATGCTGTCTTATTAACAGGGGGAAAAGAACCACCAATGGCTTTATAGTCACTGAAAATAGGCCGCTTCCTCCCCCACCGTCTGGGATGTGCTTTCTAGTCTTACCTATGACTGCCAGAATCATAAATCTGGCCCTGGCTGCAAAGCATCCCAGAGAAGCTATAAAAATGCAGGCGCTCTCATTCTAGTGGGGACAAGGCTTACAGAATTTTTCTTTCACCACCTTGTGTTTACTGACTTATCCTTGCAGCATTAGCTTTCTTGAGAGTCTGTTACTACAGCCTGTTTTGTAATAGGGCGTGTGTTGTGAGGCCAATGGCACAGCCTGATTTTTATAGCATCCTTTTTAAAAAGCAAAAGCAAATTGGAGTGAATTAATTAACCCTTTGAAGGCCTACTTTAAATTTTAATCCACAATCTCCAGGAACAAGCAGGAATGTAGTCATCACATATGGGTATCGTCGGTACCAAAGGAGCCTGTGCGGGAACGCTCCCCAGCGTCCAATTAGAAAGCTTTTGGAAGCATCCCACAGCGCCTGCGTGCTGCCTTCTTGTCTTTCCCAACTGCCTCTCTCTAGTTCTTCTTTTTCCGCGGAACCAGCAGGTCATTGTTCCTGTCACCGCAGAAGAATTCTTCTTTATTTATTTCTTTTTTGTGGTCGCGTCTGCCTTCCTCGACGCTTTACCGGTACCACCGTTTTTTTCTTCTTATTTTCTGTCTTAGGAAAAAAGTAGAATATATATATATATATTTTTTTATTTTCTTAAGGTGCACGTGCCTTTTTGGGCCTTAGGCCCAAAAAGCTTTTTCTTACAATGGAGAAACCTGCCTCAGGTTTCAAAAAGTGTACCAAGTGTGGCGGTACCATTTCCGTCACCAACACCCATGAATGGTGTCTAAAATGTTTAGGTCCTGACCACTCCATCACGGATTGTATGTCCTGTGCCATGGTGTCTAAAAGGGGTCGGCAGAACCGAGCTGCTAAGCTCAGTACCCTGTTTCCCTCTGATGCAGCTTCGGTGGCATCGACGTCTTCCAGGGCTTCCTCTTCCTCCCGTGGATCTCAGATAACTAAACATAAGTCCAGCCGGTCCTCAAAGGATAGATCTCCTTCTAAGCATCGAGATGCCTCTGGCGTTGCCCTTGAGGATTCTGCACTGGCAAAATTGCCCCGGCGGGAGGCTTCGGCTTCCAAAGCATTATCGGGGCTCCAGGATGTTCTCGAGGCCTCGACCTCGGCAGAACTACTGGTGCCATGCTCTGGGGTACCGGCGGTTTTCTCCGGTACTGACATTCAGGCATCGGCAGCGTCGATAGACCAGAGAGTCCTGGCTATTGAGCGCAGTCTGGCAGCTCTCCTTGCGGCATCGATGCCCTCGGAACCGTGACAGATAATTTGGCCGGCCCCAGCATCGATACCGGTACCGATAGCATCGGCATCGGTGTCTGCTTTGCCGGTACCCAGTCATCCGATGCCCTCCGGTACCGATACCCCGGTACTGGTTACTCCCGGTACCGACTTCGGTCGGTACGGGTATTGGGTTCTTCAAGATCATCCGGACAGACGGTACTTCGAGTCCTCAGAAGAATCTGAGGATTCTGACAGTTCTGTCGATGCAGGAATGCTTCTCCCAGAGGAGCCCTCCTCCCCTAAGCCAGGATGTCTCCTCCAGAGGATATTTCCTTCCAGGATTTTATCAGGGAGGTGGCTCGGGGTCTGTCCATTACTGTGGCCCCTGAAACAGAGCCAAGGGCCAAGGAGTTGGAAATTCTACAATATCCTAAAACTCCTAAAGAGGCAGCTACCTTGCCCATTCATGAGATTTTATATGATTTCATGTTAAGGATGTGGGAGACACCTCTTACTACCTCTCCTCATTCTCGCAGACTAGATACTATGTATCAAGTCCCTCCTTGTCCTGGTTTCCAAAAGACTCAGCTTCCTCATCACTCTATTGTAGTGGAATCAGCTATGAGAAGGATCAAGAGTGCAAAGAGGCATGCCTCTAATCCTCCAGGACGTGAGTGCAGAACCCTGGATGCTTTTGGACGTCAGGTCTTCCAAGCTTCCATGCTTTCTGCCAGGATCAGTTCCTATAGTCTCTACATGGGAATGTTCCTGAAGGAGGTCACAGATGATTTTAGAAGCTTTAAGTCCTATTCTTCCTGAGGATAGAAGACAGAATTTTCTCACTTTGGTCAAACATGCCCAAGATGTTTCTAAATTTGCCAACTGTGCAGCCTTTGACTGCTTTGAGTGCATAAGCAGAACCTCTGCTATTGCCATAGGTGCACGTAGAATTGCTTGGCTCCAGGCATCTGATCTGGAGCTCTGGGTACAAGACAAATTGGGAAACATCTCTTGTACTGGTGAGAACCTGTTTGGTAGAGATTGGCAGGAAAAAGCCAATGAGATAGATGCTGAAAATTCCACCTTGGATAGATTATCCAAGTCCACAGCTGATCCTGCTAGAAAGAAATCTTTCAAGAGACCATTCTTTTCTAAGAAGAAAAGATATTATCCTGCTTATGCTCAGCAGGCATGTTCAGCAGGTCAGTTTGTCAAGAAGGGTCAGCAACCACTCAAACAGAAGAAAGCAAAGACTGCTAAGCCTCAGCCGTCACAGCAGTCTCAGCCTCCACAAGGCCTTTGACTTTCAGCTAGAGAACTTAGCCTTCCTGGCTCTCGGGGGACCAGAGCCTTCCACCATTCCAGGAAGGTTATGTCACTTTGCCCCCAGATGGGGGCAGATAACAGCAGAGCATTGGACACTCTCCATCATAAAGGAGGGGTACAAGCTTCATTTTTCAAGCATGCCCCCTCATACAATAGTAAGGCAGTTCAAATCTCCGACCTCTCTCATCAACCTGTTAGGGCAGGAGGTCGCTATTCTTCTTGCCCAAGGGGCAATAGAAGAAGTGCCCATTCATCAGCAGGGTACAGGGTTCTACTCCCCTTATTTCCTTATTCCAAAGAAAACAGGGGGATACAGACCTATCTTAGACCTCAGAGAATTGAACAAATTCCTTGTCAAAGAGAAATTCAAAATGATTTCTCTCGGGTCTCTGCTGCCATACCTTCAGAGTCAGGATTGGCTTTGTTCTCTAGATCTCAAGTATGCGTACACCCATGTCCTCATCCATCCAACCCACAGAAGGTTCCTTCGGTTCCTTTTTCAAGGAAAGCACTACTAATACAGGGTGCTTCCTTTTGGCCTGGCCTCAGCACCAAGGGTGTTCACGAAATGCATGGCTGTAGTAGCAGCATTTCTCCGCACTCTAGGGATATTCATCTTCCCCTACTTAGACGACTGACTCATTCGAGCCCCAACAGAGTCAGAGGCCAGGACTTCTCTATCCTGCACAATGCGTATCCTTAAGTATTTGGGTCTTGTAATAAACATCCCAAAATCCAGTCTAACTCCCACTCAGTCTTTAGAGTTCATAGGAGCTTTGCTGGACACCAGAAAGGCAAGGGCCTATCTCCCTCAGGCCTGCTGCCTTCGCATGGTGCAGTTAGCTTCTCAAGCAGTGCTAAAGCCTCATCTCACTGCTCGAGAAACAACATTAGCTGAGTCACAAGTGGTGTCGTGTTTCAATTGAATAGTTACTCCCTGGTACTCAAATACCGTGGTGGTAATCGTGATATCGCAAAGGAGGAATGGTTGAGTCCAGCCCTGTTGCCGTCCATTGTTGAGGGTTTTGGATCCAGTCAGCGGGTGGGTCACAGGAGCTGTGACTCCTGCGATATTTGCGATATCACGATATTTGCTAATGTTGTTTACGCGATTATATGCCCCTGTGGGTTATGCTATATAGGAAAAACTACTCTATCTTTTCGCATACATATGAGGGAACATCGTAGCCGCTTGACCCGGAAGGTCCTAGAGGCCCCCATAGTGCTGCACTGTGTACAAAATAGCCATATTTTTGAACAGCTGCGTTGTTTGTGCCTGGACAGGATAGAGCGGGAGAGGGCAGGCAGAACTCTTGACCAGGTTCTTATTAGAAATGAACAAAGGTGGATTTATAATTTAAACACTTTGGAGCCAAAGGGATTGAATAGTGTTATAGAATGGTCAGCATGTGTCTGATATGCGTTCCTGCTCAGCATTTTGAAAGTGATATTAGTCGACAGAATAGTCCCGCAGGATGGCCTAGGGATATGATTTTTGCAGTGTGTGATGAAAGGGTGGATAGACGGTGATATTGAAGTAGGTTTATTTTTTATTTTTTGTCGATTGGGGTAGCCCGTTGTTACATCAATATATCGTTCTGTTTGGGCTGAATTTTGTAGACAATATTGTCGTTTGCTTGTTTTACCTCATGGGGGAGTATGATGAAAGGACGTCTCATGTTGACGTCAGACAGAGAGGAGGGTCTTTAAAAATGGAGCCCAGAGGGCCATTTGACATGCGCGGCATTTTTTCACGGAGGCGGTTGGTGCTTTCATGGCATTGGAAGCGGAATGAAACTGCAGTGAGTTAAATGTGGGCAGCAGTAGCGGTAAGATTTCAATGAAGTGATTTTAATGTTGTGTTTAGTCATTAGTTAGTTAGTGGAAGGTGTTAGGTAATAGAGGTAGGATTGGAGGTCACTAATTTGTTTTTTGGTTTTGTTTTGTCTTTTTATAGAGTTAATAAGATCCCCTGAAGAAACTTCTTATGTGAAACGTCTCAGTGGTACCGGGGATTGACATAGGGATCAAAAGAACGATAGAGATACATCTAATCTGGGAAGTTGAATTTGTATGTTTCTTCATGTTTATACTTTGCCCATTGAAGAATTTTGTCAAGATTAGAGTTCTGTTTTTTATCTAAGAGGTCATTGATGTGATAAAGCACTTTTGCCATACAAAGACGTGAGTCTTAATGGCAATGCTCATTTCTAACTGAGACCTCAGAGAATATGAAATTTTCTCTAATCCAGCTATTGTTAATAGTGAACGAGTTTCCTAATTGATACACAGAGTGTTCGTTCAAAAATTTGAGGCCATTATATTATGGGTTCTAAATGGGCAGTGTTTGTAGTACTTCTTAATGTGCCTGGCGGTTGGCACTGGAGTATAGTAATGTAGAAATCTGGTAGTCTTTCTTTATCCAGACGCTCATTAAGAGGCATGTTTACTAAAAGTTTCTGCATGTTAACTTTATGTAAATGATGCCCATTATACAAATGAAGCCCCGCAATGAGTCTTCGCACATAGCCCTGCATCCCCCTTGAGCCGCCCTTGAATGGATTTATGTTCATATTCTCATGAAGGTCTACGATAACATATAATCATACTTATATAGACATTAGCTATACATGTCGTAACCAAGTTCTGCTTCTGTGTTTAAGTTGTTGAATGTTATGAATATATCCAGAAATACAATTGCATAATGAAGTCGTTAAGCTGGCAAATTTATACATGGATATGTGTGCAAATATGTATCTAAATATGCATGTTTGATTTTATATACATATGCATATATGTAGGTATATTTAATTATTTCCTTATGCTTCTTAAAATAACTAAATGTATAATTAAGTCAAGGATTGAGTAGGTGAAGATGAAATAAAGAAATAGGTGTAAAGAAAGGACAGTGACTTCTGCCTAGACTCCATAGTGTCCCTACTGCAGGCAGATCTCTCCTCCTCACAATTTCTTAATCAGGAACGCTATAAGACTAGGGGAAGGCCACTTGCAGACTTCCTTCACCCTTTAGGATGTGTGCTGCTGGCAGGGCTGGCTCAACCACTAGGCGAACTAGGCGGTCGCCTAGGGCAGCATCCTCTGGTGGGCAGAAAAGGCAGGCCATTCAAAGCTAATACTAGATTTTGGCAGCCAAAGAGGGTGTAAAGCTTGAGGTTTACCTAGGGCTCCAACACTTTGGACCAACTCTAGGGCCGGCCCTGACTGCTGGCATGGTACTTCTTTCAGGCACATCCAGTATATAGGACCAGGCCTCAGAACAACCATTCCACTCAGTATCATGTCCACTGATTTTCCCCATATGTTAAATAATCATGAGATTACATTAGCGCCTAGGTCCATTTGTATTGATTACAGAGGTTTATCACATTCCCTTTCTACCATTTTCTCCTGGATATCATTTCATTCCCCCCTTCAGTGTCTAACATCTTTGCTCAGGCCCTTCAGCCTTATGGTTTAGCACTAGAAATTTCTTTCATACAGAATAAACTGGTTTTCCCGTACAAGGACACATGATATCAGATGAGGGCCAGGTGAAACAGGTTTATGGGTCAGTCTATCCAAAGGCGAGTATGAACACACCTAAGAGGGACACGTGGGGATTCTCTTGTCTACCATTGTGGATCAGGTTTTTTTCTACTTTTATCACTGGTAGTAAGTATGTAGAGTCTGAGTCTTTGTCTGTATTTAAATTTTGCGATCCATGGCCAGCAGTCTAACCTGGAAAAAAAAGGCCTGAAAGAAAAGCTGGTGGTTGTTGTTTTACTCAATTCACCTTGTTTTAGAAGAATATGCAATTTTTTCAGTCCTCAAGCTTCCCTCTCTATTTCTGTTGGAAATGGCCATTAAGAGCATGGTCTTAGAGCAACCTCCACAAAACCTGCTTCACCGTAAGTGAAATTCATGGCATCTCTTCTTACTTCTAGTTATACTACATCAACTCTTCTTGCTACTACCTGATAGAGTTTAGTGTAGCTTCTGCACCTAATTTCCTGTTCCACTCTCCCTTCCCTAATGCTAAAAGGTGTTTTGCTGAGAAAGCTGTGTGCCAACACTTGTGCTGACAGTGCACAGCTCATTTAAATCCCAAGCTAATGAAAGTGTTAGCTAAGCAATGTATGGAAAGACCCGAAAGCTGAAGAGAGAGCTCTTTAATACCGTCTGAGGAGGGGAGGAGTAAAAGGTTTGCTCATTCTTCTGTGGTCAGTGTTAGTGAAGATTTTATGCTTGTCTCTTCTCTTTATTGTGAGCATGAAGGAGACACAACTTTTTTCTGGCTTTGTTGAAGGGCATGGTATTAAAAAAAACAGCAGGGGATGAGAAAGCATAGTTACTCACCTGTAACAGTTGTTCTCCGGGGACAGCAGGAATCAGTCGTCACATATGGGTGATGTCGGCATTGACGAAGCCCTCGCAAAAGCATCCCCCCAGCTTTCAAAGAAAGCCTTTGGGAGATGCCACCATGCATGCGTGGTCCCCTTCCTGCCCAAGGGTGCCATCTTGCTCAGTCAGATGACATAGCTAAAAGACGGCAAAAATAAAAGATGGTAAAGGAACAACTTCAAGGGGAAGAGGGAGGGTAGTGAGGACTGATTCCTGCTATCCCCAGAGAACACCTGTTACAGGTGAGTAACTACGCTTTCTCCGGGAACAAGCAGGAAGTCAGTCCTCACATATGGGACTCCCCAGCTACAGGCTACCAAAAGCCCATAGCAAAAACAGGGTTCTCTCATGGGGAGCCGCAAGCAGCAGCAATTTAGCCCATGTACACAGACCACAGTAGGATCCCTGTGTCCTATGAAACCAGCACTCTAAACCCCGAAAAGGTTACGGAGCACAGCCTGGCCAAAGGCACTGTCCTGTTGGGACTCTTTCCAGGCAGTAATGGGCTGTGAAGGTATGGACTGAAGACCAGGTGGCGGCCCGGCAGATGTCCACCATCGGGACAGAGCGCAAGTTTGCCACGTGTGGACAGCATACGCTTGGTCACTGCCTCCCCCAGCTTTCCAATGGCGATCAGGGCCACGGAGGAAGCAAGGGCTGGCATCGGGGCTGCGAGCAGGAGCTCCGCCTCATCCCCTGCACCTGCCAATCAGACCAAGGCAGCAACGGTCTGTGGAACCGCCATTCCAACGGCGATCAGGGCCACGGAGGAAGCAATGGCCGGCATCGGGGCTGCGAGCGGGAGCTCCACCTCATCCCCTGCACCTGCCAATCAGACCAAGGCAGCAACGGACTATAAAACCGCCTTTCCAATGACGCACCCGTGCCTTGCGGGCCCGCGCCTAAGGACCGTGGGGGACCGAGGAACGGCCCATCTATGTTGGTTCTATTTGTCGGCGTGCTTTATGTAGTTAAATGTAATGTTAGGGAAATACAGTACATGCCTATGTATACTGTTATGTATTGATAATGTGATGCATGTTTCCCTTACCTTTGCGTAACCTGTGTTGTATTGACCGCTTTGATTGAAGGATAAAGCGGGATACAAAACTTGTTAAATAAATAAATAGGAGATGAAAAGCTGAGAAGCTTTGCGGTGTCCCTGAGTGCGTTGGATATAGAAGGACAAAACCCTCTTACAGTCCAAGGTGTGAAGGACTGTCTCCGCTCGACTAAGGTGAGGTCTTGGAAAGAAGGTAGGGAGCACCACTTCCTGGTTGAAATGGAAGGGCGACACTACCTTCGGCAGGAATTTGGGGTGCGTGCGAAGCAACATTCTGTTCTTGTAGAATCTGCTATAGGGTGCCTCTGCCAACAGGGCCGGAAGCTCGCTAACTCTGCGAGCGGAGGTAAGCGCGACCAGGAAAGCCACCTTCCAAGAGAGGTAGCGAAGGTGGCAGGTAGCCAGAGGTTCAGAGGGCAGGCGAGTGAGCTGCCCCAACACTACGCTGAGGTCCCATTCGGTTGCCAGAGGGTGGACTGGGAGCTTTGATAAAAGCAGGCCCTGAAGAAAACGGGTCACCAAAGGTTAGACCGAGAGGGGCTTACCATCCACCAGATAGTGGTGCGCTGCCAGGGCACTAAGGTGCACTCGGACAGAGTTAGACTTGAGCCCAGATTGAGAAAAGTGGAGAAGGTACTGTAACACCAGTGCCATCGGGCAGGAGAAAGGGTCAGCCCCTTGTTTGGCGCACCAAACTGAGAACCTGCGCCATTTGAGGACGTAAGCCTTTCTAGTAGAGGCCTTGTGAGAGGCCAGCAGAATGTCTTCCACTTCATCCAGAAGGTTGAAAGGGGCCAGAGTCACACTCTCAGCAGCCACGCTGTCAGCGACAGGGACCCCAGATTGGGGTGCAGGAGAGAACCCCCTTCCTGAGATAGGAGTCCCGAGGCGGTCCCCAAGAAAATGAGGGTCTCCACCGTCAACTGGAGGAGCAGTGGGAACCGTGGTTGCCTGGGCCACTGAGGAGCTATCAGGATGAGCAAGGCCCTGTCGCGGAGGGTCCTGAACAAGTTCTTGGCAATCAGCAGTGTAGGAGGAAAGGTGTACATGAGGCCTCCCGACCATGAGACAAGGAATGCGTCCGCTGCCACCCTAGAGGGGTGGGCCTACCAGGAACAGAAGCGGGGCAACTGAAAGTTGTCCAGACTGGCGAACATATCCATCATGGGTTCCCCCCAGCACTGTTCCCTCTAAGCTGTGCGCATGTGCGTGCGCACACACCTCGCCGAGCGAGTGCACATACTTTACAACAGAGCGCACAAACATTACGGTTCTGATTCTGATAGAAAACAACATAGACGTCTTAAAATTTAAAAGTTGTGATTGTAATTACTAGAAATTTTCCACTTCATTTAGTAATTGTCTATTTTCATTTAATTTGATTAAAATCAATGTGGTATACATACTGTATTCTGACGTGTAGTCAAATTTTAAAGTATATAATTCCAAGTGTCGTTATGTGGCACACAAAAATTTAACCTTCCTTCAAAAGCTGCACAGCTGATATTTTATGCGCACACAGCCTACAGAAAATTAGAGGGAACATTGCCCCCCAGAGCTGGAAGAACTGACTAGCTACCCTGGGGTCCAGCTGCCACTCGTGCGGCTGGAGGACTCTGCTCAGCCTGTTGTCCTGGCCTGTCAGGTACACTGCCCGCAGGAGGATACCCTGTTGGATTGCATATGAGCAGAGGACCAGTGCCTCCTGACAAAGGATACGAGTCCTGTGCCCCCCTCTTTGTTCACATAAAACATCGCCACGTGATTGTCCATCTGGACCAGTACCGGCTGGTGACACAGGTGGTGACAGAAGACTCAAAGGGCTAAGTGTATGGCTCGGAGCTCCAGGAGGTTTATCTGCTTGGTGCTCTCATCTGGTGACCAGTTGCCTTGGTGCGGAAATCTCCACAGTGGGCTCCCCAGCTAAGCAGGGAGGCATCCGTGGTGAGGACCCGTGAGGGGCTTGGAGCCTGAAAAGGCGTGCCCGCCTCAAGATGCTGGAGAGACTGCCACCAGACCAGGGAGGCCACCAGTTGGCAGGTCACAAAGACTCTGTCTCGTAGGCGACCCGTGGCCTGAGACCACTGGTCCCGGAAACACCAGCCATGCGCCCGAGGAGGCGCAGAAGAAGCAGTGCGGGCACCGAGCCAGAGTGCTGAGATGGTCGGCCCGGTCCCTGGACAAGAACGCCTTCAACTGGACAGTGTCGATCTTTGCTCTGATGAACTCCAGATACTGTGTTGGGAGAAGGTGAGACTTGGGGTAGTTTATGACAAATTCCAAGTGTTGCAGAACCTGGATGGTGCATTCG
Source organism: Ichthyophis bannanicus (assembly GCA_033557465.1). Lineage (NCBI taxonomy): Eukaryota > Metazoa > Chordata > Amphibia > Gymnophiona > Ichthyophiidae > Ichthyophis > Ichthyophis bannanicus. The sequence goes on from CM066042.1 coordinate 82,699,831, forward strand.
GTGGGTTGCTGCACCTCTGAGGCCGTGCCTCTCTTTATGATCCAGTCGTCCAGGTAGGGAAAGACAAAGACACCCTGGGGACGGAGGAAGGCGGCCACAACTGCCAGGCATTTTGTGAGGATTCTTGGGGCAGAGGCCAAGCCGAAGGGGAGCACCTTGTACTGAAAATGCTTGCCTTCCACTACAAACCACAGGTACTGCCTGTGGTTGGGATGAATGAGGATGTGGGTATAAGCATCCTTGAGGTCTAAGGAGCATAGCCAGTCTTCCTGCTGGCGGTACGGCAGCAATGTTCCAAGGGAGAGCATTTTGATCTTCTCCCTCACCAGGAATTTGTTGAGGTTGCGCAGGTCGAGGATGGGCCTTAGGCCCCCTGTCCTTTTTGGCATTAGGAAGTACAGTACATGGAGTAGAACCCCTTGCCCTTGAGATGATGGGGCACTGGTTCCACTGCTTTGTCCTTGAGAAGACCTGCCAACTCCTTCAGTAGAAGGTCCCAGTGGAGGGGAGACCTGAGGGGCTCTCCTGGGAAATAAGAGGGAAGTTTCTTGAGTCAAGTGGAGGAGGTAACCCTCCCTGACTACCTGAAGTGCCCAGGAGTTGGTGGTGATAGTCAACCACCTCTGGGCATAGAGGGCCCAACGTCCCCTTGTGGGCTGCTGATCTCCTTGGGGTAGATAGACTATGCTCAAGGAGTCAAAAACTCCCCCCTGGCTGGGCTGGAGCCGGAGCCTGGGGTTTTGGAGCCTTCTGCTTATGAGGGCTATGACCATGTCCTTGGCCTGCTGACCCCGATGGGGAGCTGGGGAGACCTGAAAAGGTGGGTAGTTTCTGTAAGTAGCTCCCTTCCTCAGGTAAAAGGACTTTTTACTCGAGCCCTTCCATCGGGGAGGGGCAGCGGTCTTGGAGAGCCTGGTCCTTGTCATGAACTCGGTCTCCAACTCAGCAGCCTTGTCAGTCATGGATGTGCCAAAGAGGTTCTCTCCTTGGCAGGGGACATCAACCAATTTGTCCTGAACCCACTGCTCAAGGTCTGATGACTGTAGCCAAGCTTTGATGGCGTGCACCGATGTCAGCTGCCGCTACTCGAGCTGCCGACTCGAACCCATCATAGGCCGCTTGAGACATGAATTTGGAGCACTCACGGACTGCCCTTGCCAGGTTCTTGAACCACTGCAAGGGTTCCTTGGAGAGACCAGCTAAGAACCAGTGAGTTCCTTCGTCAGGTCTCTCAGGTACATTCCCATGTACAGCTGGTAGGCCTGGATGCGGCCAATGAGCATTGAGCCCTGGTAGCACTTTCTGCCGAGGACGACCAAGGTGTGGGTCTCCTTGCTGGGGGGCACCAAGGAGTGCCTCTTCTGGCTTTTCAGCCGACGCATGGCTGACTCCACCACCATAGAGTTATGCAGCAGCTTTGACTTTTGGAAGCCCAGGCTCCAGCGGACTCGATACATCGAGTCGAGCCGTTTGCTCACAACATTTGGAGCATCAACCGTTCCAGGATAGGGGGATGGGCACCGTGAGCAATTCCTGAGGAGGAGCCTCGTACTGGAGGATTTCCAACTCATCTGCCTTAGGGTCGTCCTCCGACTTGGTTGGGAATGCCAGGGCCTTTGACATATCTTGATGAAATCAAGGAAGCCCATGTCCTCTGACGGGGACCGCTGTTGGAGCTCTGAGACGGGAGAGTCAGATGGGACATCGCAGTGGCGATGGGTATTGGGGGACGCCTCATCCTCGGTCTCCCACTCAGAGTAGTGTGTCGAGGACTCGTAGGAGGGCTGCTCTGCCGGCCTCGGGGCCCCAATGCCCTGCAGCTGGTGCTCGGTATACTTGCTGGGGATGACCATGGTCTTGTCGAGCAGGACTCAGATCGCGACCTCGACCGAGGATTGGCTCGGCCTACGGGGACATCTTGGACATCGAGGCCCCGGTTGTCGGGGTGGATGAACCAGTTGTGCCGGACAACAGTGCCCATTGCTAGTCCATGAATGCAGACAAACTGTGCTCAAGGGCTGCCATTCTGGACTCCAGACCAGAAGGCTCCTCAGCCTTCGGCGCAGGCACCAAGGGACTCAGGCCCATCGCCGGCTCCCCCAAAGGGGAATCCTCGAAGAGGATGGTTTCTGGGAACCGAGGCCTGTCCATGGTCGGATCCTTTTGGGGGACCTTCGCAGGCTGCTCCCTCTCCGACGCCTCAGATGAACATCTCAGACTGCGGGACTGGGGCTGAGGAGCACCCGACTGGTCGGAACCATCCAAGGATGCCGCCTTTGAGGGTTTCTTCTTCTTCCTGCGTTCCCTTGAGGGAGACCCCCTTTCTCAGGACCCACGACGAGGCTCAGGTTCAGGAGGCTCTGCCCAAGACGTTGGGGCCTCAGACAAGGCCCTAGCCTTCGGGATTTAGGGAAAAACTTATCATGCTGCTGCTGGCGGCTCTTGAGGATCTTACTGGGCATCTGTTTGCAGAGATTGCAGGCTGCTGGGTCGTGGTCTGGCCCAAGGCAGCGGAGACAGCAGTCATGTGGTCGGTCAAAGATATAATTTTAGAGCACTGATTACACTTCTTAAAGCCACTGATAGCCATGGGGGAAAAAATTACCCCTGCAAAGTCAAAGAATCTCCGGGCTGCCATTGGGAGAAAAAAAGCACGAAGATACCAGGAAAAGAAAAGAATGAAAACTACAAAAATAGGCTGAACTTGACACCGAGGCAACGAGGTTGGTGGCAGGAAGAGTACCAGTGCAATACCAGAGGCGAGTATGAAACTTGGAGAGAAAAATCAACTTTTTTCGGGGACAAGCCAGACAAACGTCTGAAGAGCTGAGGAAAAAAGGAGACTGAGCAAGATGGCACCCTTGGGCAGGAAGGGGACCACGCATGCGTGGTGGCATCTCCCAAAGGCTTTCTTTGAAAGCTGGGGGGATGCTTCCGCGAGGGCTCCGTCAGTGCTGACATCACCCATATGTGATGACCAACTTCCTGCTTGTTCCCGGAGAATGACTGCAACATACTTCTTTCACAATATTTTGAGCTGACTCAGCGAGCAGAAGCTTTTACCCAGGAATCAAATGTGGGACTTTTCACATGGTAGTGTCTAGCACTTAGCATCTCAGTCACCAGCTTGATTGAGTTCCCTAGTTCTGCAAATCTCAATGTATTAATTTTATTCTACATTTAACTTCATTGCACCATTTAGTTAAGTATTTTTAGTTTTCTCATCAAATGCCTGAGTCTGAGTTAAATTATAGTCCTCTAACTATTTCAGCAGGTCAGGTTTGTCCAACGTGTGTTTGGACATAGCCATAACATTAGGTACAACATCTGTGTTTTTTCAAAAAGTGCCATAGGATCTGTGTTCTGCAGAGGGAGAGGACTTTATTTCAATCTCTCATCCAACATACAGCAGACTTTTAACCTGAGAAATGGTATTAATTAGACTGAAAAGGTGGCACTTGGCAAGATTACTAAATAATTCTCATAAGTATCTGAAGGGTGCTCAGCTTTTCCCTTTGCTGGATCCTGGTCTGGTTCTAATAGGATTCATTGCAAAAATGTCAAATACCCACAAATATCTGTGTTTGATTTTGAAAACTATGCACAATATAATCTCGTTGTATGCAAATATATCTCATGTGTATTCATAGGGAGGCATTTTCGAAGTCATTTACATGGTAGTACCCTTTGAAAATCCCAGATAAGTCCCTAATGCGCCCAGATGCTATGGGTTAACTGTCGTGTTAGGAGCGTTTCAGGGAGGAGCGGGGGCGGAGGAAAGGGCTAACTAGGTAGCACCAATTTTCAATGCTGCATACTTAGCCCTCTGCACCTTAAAGATAGGCGAGGTGCAGGGGATAAGTGGGTAGCTCCTGTGGCTTCCGAATTGTGTGGTGAGACCTAGATTTTCAATGCCGGAGCCGCATATGACCCAGGCATTGAAAATCCAGGTTAAATGGAATAGCAGGTGGGCTATGCGCCGACGAGGCACATAGCACTGCCTAGATGAAAATTGGGTCCATAATGAATATCTTAAAAATCACATTGTCTAAGGTGTTTCTGAAGACTGGCTTGAAGACCACCATGCAGACCATTAGCTAATAAACTCCATTTCATTAGAAGCATATGATCCAGTCATGGTTTTCCAGTTGTTATCCTAATGCATTACATTTCTTGTGGGACAAGTTTTGGAAATTCAGGAGTATAGCACCTAGAGTGGCCAACTGGCTCCAGATTTTAGGGACCCCCTGATTCAGTCCTAGTTTTACTTTGCTGATTTCTTAAGGAAATCCAGATAGCAAGTCCATGCAGCTAGTGAGGTAATACCAGGACTGGATTAGGGTGTCCCTAAAATCTGGAGCCAGTTGGCCACCCTAGTAGCACCTACACAAGGATTTGAATGAAATCTCAAGACCCCAGTTGTTTAAAGATTGAGCACAGGAGCAGGAAAAAGAGCTGGAGGGAGGAAGGCAAGGAGGAGTTGTGATATAGAACACACATTTCCAAGGAGGGATATACACAGGCAAGAAAAATCCAGTTTTTATTTCATGAATTTTTGCCAATTTTTGGGTGGTTTTTTTTGTTAGTTTCACACATTTGTTTTAATGGTGAATTTTTAGTGCATGCAAAATGGAGTGGAGGAGTAGGCTAATGGTTAGATCAGTGCTCTAGGAACAGAGAAACCAGTGTTTGAATCCCACTGCTGTTACGATTTTAAGCCCTGTAGGGACAGAAAAATACCAACTATACCTGAATGTAACTCACCTTGAACTCCTAAATCCAATTCCCTTTCCCTAAACTTAATGCACACCAAGTCAATCAGTGTGCATTAAATCAGTTTAGTAACACCAGATTTTTAAAGATGCAGTAATGAACCGAATGTGCCCTAAAACATGTACAGCCCTATTACCGAAACAGTGGTATTTGAAGATAGGGTAAGTCAGGCTTGGCGTTAGCGGAGAGTGTGGGATTAGATGCATCACTGAAGTTTCTTTTAGTGCATTTAGCTGCCGCCACCACCATCATCATGTTTCAAACAAATATTAGAGGAGTTAGGAATGAGTATCCCAATCTGTTTGCACACGTGTTAATGCATGGGACCCAGGTAATTACAATACCTTCATATATTTCCTGCTCGTTTGCAACCCTCTGATAAGTTTCCTCCCATATCTGAAACAAAAATAGCTAAACTGTATACTCCATAAAGCCGAGTGATAAAATAATGACCAGCCCATAAAGAGAAGAGCATAGCCTAAGGGCGACAGCATGGAGATATCAAACCAGAGACCACATCACAAGCTCAGATTTCCAACAAGTAATTTCACTTTCCTGTCCTCGCTTAACCTTCTATTTTTTTAAAATTAAGTTTCACGGACAAGACAATGGACATCTGTAGTCTTCATCCTGTCTGGCGATAGGCTAAATGAAGTGAACGGAGAAGTGAATGTACAGGGCAGGGAGTTTGGGACCTGCTCTAGGACTAGGTTAGGTACCGGGCCTCATTTCCCCCCAGAAGTGCCACTGCCCTGCGCTTGCCTCTCCTGCCAGCTGCTAGCAGAGATTTCCGGGTCTGCATCAGATGAGGCAGATGGTTCTAGAGAGGCATGGGATCTTGCATGGCAGGACAAGGATGGCTTTTTTAGGGTGCACAGGTCATTCTGGAAATGGTGTCGTGAAGAGGGTGGACAATGCAGGAAACCATCCACTAGGAGCAAAATACCTGATTTATGCTACATGTGTTACATGCACTTTACCAATTCACTTCCATCAATAGTTCTTTGCTTCAAGCTCTGTTAAGCCATTGGTCATCTACTATGTGACTTTATAGCTCTATGTATACTATGGCGCTGTAGTGACGGTCATACATGGATTAGCTTCATTGGGGTTCAATGTGCTGCAGTGATAGTAAATGATCTGGTGGTGTTATCAGCTGCTTTACAGACCAGACATAATAAGCACTTTTCCAGTTACTCACAAAAAATGACAGGTAAAAATATTAGTGGTTTATTTTCATAGTTCTTTTTGGCAAAGCATCTGCTTCTCCGATTCTGCATCATGATTTAGAAGCCATTTCAGTTCTCTCTGTTTACAGCACAGTGAACAAAAGACAGTTGTGAGCCTATGTCTGGCACCATAAATACAGGGTCTCTTTCTTCTATTTATTTCCACCAATGTGACTCATTATTTTCTCCATGCATTGTAGTGCAAATTCAATGAATGCAGTTGGTATCTTAAGGCCTGATTCATCAACGTCTTTTCCTGTAGACAACCTGCAAGGACAATCTTATTGAATCGGGCCCTTAGGATGTTAAGAGCTCTTCTCTAAACAATAGAGACTAATACACCTCCCAAATTCAGGGGTCAGGTCACAAAAACTAAAAGCAAGCCCCATGTGTTGGAAAATTGTTTCATGTCCTCTGTGTTGGACTAGGTTGAGCTAGTTGATATTAAACTATTTGAGCTCTTAGGGCTTCCATGGGGAACTGTCCCTTGCATGTTTCCTATTTCTGTGTATGTTAAGCTGCTTACAGCTTCATTCATCTTGTTAAATAAGAGCACGACTGTTTTACTCTAGCTTCTTTCTCTTTAGAGCGCATTCTCTTATCTAAACAAACTTGGTTGTACTCCAAATGGTTAGAAGGGTAGGGAATTCAAAAGAAGAAAAAGAGAAAGCCAGAAGAGATAAAGATATCCCACAAAATGAGGACAGTGAGATAAGCTCACAGACAAAAAAAAACTTAAGAAAGAGTCAGGTAAGAAAGTTGCAGAGAGAAATCTGCATAGAGGATTTTTTGTAAGCCACAGTGATAATTCCATATCATCCTGCTAGACCATTCCAGACAATTTGGTTGTGTTCTCCAATCAGCAGGTTGGTGGAAACAAAGAACTAATGGAAAGCACAGGTTTCAATGACATCACTCTAATGCCTCTATTTGCCTCAGCCACCAAAGGTCCCTCAATATTTCTTTGTCTCCAGCAGATGGTGGCTGGATTTTCTCCTCTTTGAGGAAAATCTGAGGATTGAGAGGAAGAGAGATTGATTAAACGCTCGTGAATAACCATCTTGAGCCCTAAAAAAGATGACACTCTCATTTGAGCATGACATGGGAGGCTCCACTAGACTGCAGTCTTTTCAGTAGCCATAGGAGGAGGGAAAATTGGTTCAGCTCTACGCCCTTATCATCATAAGGGCCTGTTGAGCAGCCACAATTTGGAAGGATTGGGAAGAGTACAGCAGCCGCATACAACCTCAGTGCCCCTTCCTGCCTCCTCCATTCTTCCCTGCTCTCTCCTGCCTCCTCCATTCTCCCCTGCTCTCTCCAGCTGTTGCCTTCCCAGTCCTTAGAGGTTCTGGGAGCATGTTTCAACTCTCGAATGGGCAGAATTTCCCTGCCAGTGGAGAAAGTCAAAAGACTGTTGGATTGCCTGATGCTGTTCTGTGGGCAGCATGCCCCCAGAGTCTGGGATTATCTTCAGCTCCTCTCAGTCTATCCTCCTTTTCTTCTTTACCCCTTCCCTGGACCGACCACTTTTATCTTTTCTCCTCCCTTTCGTTTCCACTCTCCTCTCTCTCTCCCTCCCTTTCTAATGTCCCTCCCCCACCTGCCCTTGCCCGCCGCATCACCACAAATACTCTTCTTCAATTCCCCTCCGCCACCCTCTTTACTCCTGACTTTCACCTTCTTCCTGTAAATGCCCAGACACGCACTTGGAACGACACCCTCTCAACTGCCCTCGATAGTCTAGCCCCCCATCAGCCTCGTTCTATCCCCCGTCACCCCCGCCCGCCACCCCTGGTTTCATCCTGGCCTCTCCCTTCATCGTAGATATCTCCGTCGGGCCGAAAGGCTCTGGCGTAAGCACCCCTCCTTCTGGACCGCTTTCGAGCCTGCCATCTCCATTATCGTCACCTCCTTCACAAAGCTAAAAAAGACTATTTTTCTTCTCTCATCTCCACTTCTGCTAACTCTTCCCGTCAGTTGTACTCCGTCCTTCGCTCTTTGTCTGCTCCCCATTCCTTCTCCTCGCCGTCTCCCCCTTCCGTTTCTCCTTTGGCCCGCTTTATTGGCCGCATTTTTCTCCTCTAAAGTGCTTTCCCTCCATATCTCCTTTACCTCCTGTCCTCCCCACCTCTCCCCTCCTCTTTCTGATCCCGTTCCTACTCCTCCTTCCTCTCCTACCTCGCTTTCCTCCCTGTGCATCCCCCCTCTTTCTCATCGCTGGTCCTCCTTCGAGCCCATCTCCACCCCGTCCTTTCCAAGGCTTTCAACTCTGTTCAGAAAACCTTCTGTCCCTCCGATCCCATTCCATCTCACTGGCTCCTGGACCCTTCCCTGGCCCTTTCCCCTTATCTCCTCTCCATCATTAATAACAGTCTTTCCTCTGGTATCTTTCCTACTCTCTGGAAGCACACCATTATCCATCCTATCTTAAAAAAAAAGAGTTCCCTAGATCCCTCTTCCCCCTCTATCTGGCGTCCAATTTCTAATCTCCCTTTCCTCTCTAAGCTCTTAGAAAAACTTGTTTTCTCCCAACTGTCCTCCCATTTTGAAGCCTCCCTTACCTTGCACCCACGACAATCCGGCTTTCGTCCTGGTTATAGCACAGAATCTGTTCTTCTCTCTCTTCTCGACGAACTCCACACTGCCCATGACCGTGGATCTTTCACCCTTGCCGTCTCTCTTGATCTCTCTGCTGCATTTGACCTCGTCGACCACCGCACCCTTCTCTCACGCTTACATGATGCCGGCCTCGCCGGCACTGTGCTTCATTGGTTTCAGTCTTTCCTCTTGGGTCATTCCTTCTCAGTTTCCTCTGGCTCTCTATCCTCACCCTCTACTCCCCTCCCTTGCGGTGTCCCTCAAGGGTCTGTCCTTGCACCCCTCCTGTTCAATGTCTTTCTAGCTCCTCTCACTCTTGGTGCAACAGGGCATATCTGCACATTATTATGCCGACATCTTTCTTCTCTACCACACTGACTCAGTTTCCCCTGACATCACTCCTCTTAACAACTGTCTTTCTTCCTTGGCATCTTGGCTTTCCTCTAATTTCCTGCACATCAACCTTTCCAAGACTTCAGCCATTTGGTTCACCGCCGGTAGTCCTGCACCCCTCCCCCCTCTTATCCCTCTGCTCTCTTCCTCCCCCATCCCCCTCATAACCTCCCTACGCTACCTTGGTGTGATCCTCGATTCGTCATTGTCCTTTAAAGCTCACATCTCCTCTGTCATCCAATGTTGTTTTTCCACCCTAAGACAACTTCGTTCCGTTTGCCTCTTCCTTTCTTTCTCGTCTATGATCACCCTTCTTCTTTCTCTTGTTGTCACTCGCCTTGATTATTGCAATGTTTCCCTGGCCGGTCTTCCTCAATCCCAATTACAACATCTACAGAGAATTCATAACACCGCAGCCCGCATCCTCACTTGTTCCTCTCACTTTGACCACATCACTCCACTTCTCATACGTCTGCATTGGCTTCCTATCCCTTTTCGTATACAATATAAGTTCCTCACCTTCATCCACAAATCCATTTACACCGGCACCCCCCTCTACCTTGCTGATTTGATCCACCCCCACGCTCCCCACTGCTCTCTCTGTTCAATCCATGCAAATCGTCTGACCTTGCCCTCCCCTTCTCAAGCCCACCTTGAATCCACACGCTCCTCTGCCTTCTACTTCCTCAGTCCACGTCTCTGGAATTCGCTCCCCCCGGACCTCCGCCTGGAACCCTCTTTGAAAACCTTTAAGGCTCGCCTGAAAACTCATCTCTTCTGCCTAGCCTTTGATCTTCCCCCACCCCCCACCCCCCCTCCCCTCTTTCCCCACCTCCCCTGTGACTTCTCTCAATCTGCCTGACTCTTGACTTTCCCTACAGTTCTCTAACCTTTTTCTTGTCTGTCCTATAATATAACTGGCGTTCTTTTCCTTTTTCCAAGCAATTTTACTTACCTTGTTAACCGCTCAGACACTGTTACATTGAGCAGTATATTAAGCCTCTAAATAAAGATAAAGATAATGACAGTGACTACAGTGATGGTGCCGTGGGCGCATGCTCACCTACAACTGCTCCAGCAGTCCTGGTTGACTCGATGATGCCCGAGCTCTCAGGAGTTCAAGCGCAGGCTTCTGCTCCCATTGATGGTGAAGGTCAGCCCACGGTGGTGGTGGTGGTAGCCCTGTCATCTGTGAAAGGGTGTACTGCTGGACTATTGCTCCTGGATTCTGCTGACAATGGATGCCAGTCTTTTGGGCTGGGGAACCCATTGCCAAGACCATATGGCCCAAGGTCATTGGTACCAGAGGGAAGCAGTGTGGTCAATTAACCGCCTCAAGATGAGGACCACCAGGTTGGCTCTTCTGTGTTTTCGGCCCCTGGTCGTGGACCGGGCAGTTCAAGTGTTTTCAGATAATGCCATGGTATTGGCTTATGTCAATCAGCAAGATAGCTCAAGGTGTGCCGGGGTGGTGGTGGAGATGGATCTCCTGTTTGCTTGGGTGGAGCAGAATCTCCTAGCCTTATCGGCCCAGCACATTGCCAGGGTGGACAATATGGAAGCGGACTTCCTCTGCCGGCACTGTCTGAATCCTGAAGAGTGTGAGTTGAGTCAGGAAGCATGTCAGCTGATTCTGAACTGTTGGGGGTTGTCTCGAGATGGATCTAATGGTGACACACACTAATGCAAAAGTTTACCACTTTTTCTGTCACCACACAGGGACAGGGCCTGCGTCCTGACCAAGCCTTGGCCAAATCAGTGGCTGCTGTATGTTTCCTCCGTGGTCCCCTGGTGGGGGGTGTGATTTGGCATATAGAGCACCACCCGGGTAGGATTGTTCTGGTAGCACCAGGTTGGCTGTGGAGAGCGTGATTCAGAGACCTGATATGATTCCTGTAGGTGCCTCCTCTTTGGCTGCCTCCATTTTGGGGGCTATTGTGGCAGGGACCAATCATCCTGGAGGACCCAGCTACCTTCATGCCTGTGGCAGGGCTCTTGAAGGGAGACTTATAGTACATAAGGGTTGTTCTCCAGCAGTGATCTCTATTTTGCTTGGTGCCCAGAGGAGGTCTACAAGCTAGCACATGTAAAGGTATGGTGCCTCTTTGAGCACTGGTACTACAAGTGGCAGTTGGACCTGAAATGGCGAAGGTGTCTTCCCTATTGCCTTTTTGTAGGATGGCCTAGAGAAGGGCCTCTCACTTAGGTCCCTGAAAGTTCAGATGGCCTGACCTGTTTCTGTGTCCCAGTGGCAGGCAAGTGTTGGGTCTTGCCACCTGCACATCTCTTTTTCTCCAGGGGGTTTGGCATCTGCGACCTCCCCTTCGATTTGTGATCCCTTCCTGGGATCTATGTCTGGTGCTCAGGGCCCTGGCAATGGCCCTTTGAGCTACTAAAGCATGCTACCTTAAAGGATTTGGTGCTCAAGACTGTCTTTTTGTTCGTGATTTGTCCTGCAAGGCGAATCCAAACTGCATGCCCTGTCTTGCTGAGATCCTTATCTGTCTTTTTCAAAGGAGGCTGTTTCCATTCAGTCTGTGCCTTCTTTCTTGCCTAAGGTGCTGCCTCCCTTCACATGAACCAGGTGGTTTGCCCACCCTCCTCCTCTCTGTTGGGGGAAAGGATATGGACCTTTGCCTTGTGGATGTTTGGAGGTTGCTTCTCTATTACTTGGAGGTTACAAATTCCTTTCATAAGTCAGACTGACTTTGGGGAGCTGGATTAAGGAGGCAATTGTCTTGGCATATCAGTTGCGGAACTGGCCGGTTCTGGAGGATTTGCGCACCCATTCTACCCAAGCGCAAGTGTCCTCGTGGGTGGAGCGGAGCTCGGAAGCTCCTGCAGACATTTGTTGGGCAGCAACATGGGCAACACTCTCCACTTTTGACACAACCTTTGGCTCAAGAGTTCTGTGAGCCACTGTCCTGCCCAGTGGTGGTGTAGCTTTGGCACATCCCACTTGTCTGGACTGGTCTAGCAGGACAATATGGAAGGTGATATTTTACTTACCAGAGTCCTGCTAGACCAGTCCAGGGCCCGCCCCTGGAACTGTATTGCTCTGTTCTTCTGCTGTATCCTTGGGTCCGCTATAATTTTATATTTAGCTCTGCAGGTTCATCTCCTATTGACAGCCTTCTGTTTATGCTTTCCTGTACATAGTTCTCTATGGTTTTGTTACTCATTGTTACCCACATTGAGGTTGTGTGAGACTTGCCATGTTTTTCCCACATGCTTTGGGATGAATACTGAGGAACATGTGGCTGAGGCAAATATTGTAGAGGCATGGAAATGATGTCATTGAAAGCTGGACTTATCATTGGTTATTTGACTCCACCCATCTGCTGGTAGGGGAACATAATCCACTTGTCTGGATTAGTCTAGCAGGACTTGAGGAAAGGACATTAATTGGTAAGTAAAATGTCACCTTTGTTAAACAACAGCCTGTGAAAAAATGAATTTTCCGTGAATAAACTAAAAGTTAAATAAACTAAAATATGCATGAAAAGAAAATCATTTTAAAAGGCTGAATTCCAGCAATTATCCAACCTTAAGATTTAAGATGACAATTTATGCAAAAACTAAAAGACTTTCGACAGTTACAGAATTTGATCCACCCGACGCAGGTAGTAACAATAAATGTTTGGATGAAAAATAGAGATGCAGGTTGGAACTCTTAAGGACATGCTTCCTGAGTTAGGCTGTCAACGCTTGCTTGAGCATGTACTAACCAGCCTGTGCAACCTAGAAGCAGACAGCATGTGGTTTATGCTGTACTATCTGCTTAGATTGCAATGAGGAGGAAAATGGGCAGGAAAGGAGCAGAGAGAGGGCATTGACTGCACATTGCAGTTAGCATGGGCCTTATTAATACGCATTCATGGTCAATGTTGCAGTTAGTGTAAATGCACTTACCCTCACCTCACCTCACTGGGTGGCATTTAATGCGTATGCTACTGGCATGTATTAGGGTACAAATCGGTGCAGTATCTGCTGGAGCTATGCTGTACATGCCTCCAAAGGTTTGCAGACAGCTATTGCACATAGCGTGCATTGATCTTTACTCTCAACATGCAATATCTACAAATAATTAAAGCTACTTAGCAAACATCCCTCTTAGGTGCAAATAGAAGAAGCTCAGTACATCACCCTTCAGGAATCTATTAGTGATCTGCATTTGTGAGCATGCCTTCGGATTGTCTGGGTACCCAAAAATGTAAAGTACACACAAATTGCTTGTACATAGGTATACCTATGAATTATTTATCTTTTATTTTGTTTATTTACATTCTCTGATATACCACGCTATTCTGCATCAGTGCGGTTTATATTGAACAAACTGAAATTACATTGAACAGGGCATTATAACTTGGAGATAACTATTTTACAGGGAACATGGGCTATGGAGGGTTAAGTGGCTTGCCCAAGACCACAAGGAGCACCTGTGGGACTAGAAACCCCAGTCCTTCCGGCCCAAGGTTGCTGTCCTCTAGTGGGATTTGAACCCCCGACCTTCCGGCCTGAAGTACCTTGCCCCAACCACTAGGCCACTCCTCCACTCCAATTAATATGTGTACAATCGATGCTTAAAAATCTACTATGCATGCAGGGCGTGTCTAAAGAACAAATATGTGAAATGAATGCAAAAAAGGGCCGAAACCTGCATTTAAGGAAGCATGAACCAAACGTATATTTTGACCCTGTACACACCTAGAAATTATCAAAGAAGAAATGAAGTTAACTAAAATTCTGGGAAAACTTAACGTTGACTGCAAGGACCAGTTATAAAGACTAACGATAGGTCATGATGCAACTAATGAAAAGTACTATTCAACATCAGTGAAGAAAAGATATCGAAGTTCATATTCAGCAGGGCAATTACCGCTTAATCGTGTTAAATGTATCCCCCAATTGACCGCTTTGACCCGGTGAAAAGCGGGATATAAATACAGCTAAATAAATAAATAAAATAAATAACCATTGTAAGACATTTTCAGCCACGTTAAGTATATCTTTAAGTTATCCCACTTGACCTTTTGATCAGTTCCTTACCTCTTCAAAAACCGTCCTCATCATTTCAATGGAAGAGTATTCAGAGGCTATCTGAACATCCACCTGCAGTGATTTTTGTAGGATCTCGCTCATGGTATCTGTCTTGATGAGGGAATGGTGCTTGGTGAGGTCTCTGTGCAATTCTTGCACTTGATCTTTTAAATTCTGAATTTCTGTTTGCAAGGTCTACACAAAACAAACACAAATGTTATTACTTAAAAAGGTCTGATCCCAGTTAAACCCTTGATAAAGCTGGAACTAGCTTCCCTTCTATAACCCTTGGAGAGAAAAAAAATTCTGATTGAGTCAAGCTATCTGGTAGGTTTATTACCCTCTCCCTTAGTAACATGCTCCAGTGCTTTGCTATTGGTATTGGAACGTTCTTAATGTCAGAAGTTGCTAGAGAATATAGTAAAGGCTTGTAGTATGGCTGAGTTTGGAAAAGACTTGGATACGTTTCTGGAAAACAGATTCATTAAGTGTTAGGTGTCCCCATCTCTTACTTTTGGGAATGAGTAACATAGAATAGGCTTCTTTCTAGAAATTTGCAAATGACCATGATTGACCACTGTTGCAACTGGGAGATTGGACTTGATGGACCACTGGTCTGACCCAGAATGATCTCTCTTCTAATTTTAGGTAACCCAAATATAGCAGATTAAGCATATTCATATTTGTTGTTTTCTCAGCAGAACTGAAGAACCGTTACCCATTCTCTTTATGCATTTGAGTACTGTCGTTAAGTCGCCCCTCTGTCCTGAAGCTGCCTCTGAAACCACCGCATCTTGTAGTGCGCATTCCTCCTGTACAGAATTTGTTCTGGCACGTAAGGTCCTCCAAGTGGATGACATGTGCTAGGAAAATACCTAAACTTCATTCTATGAGAAAAGACATCTTACTCTATACATGTCTTCATAGTTACGGCAGTGCTCTGTAAATGGAGTTTCTCCTCCCTCTGCTAGCAGGACCTTTGTGCTGATATAGCGATGCATGGTCGGCTTCCGGACGATGGAGCCTGTTATGGACATTTTGTCAGAGGAAGGAGGACAGCCGGGCACTATCAGGGTCTTGGAGGACTGACCACATGAAATCCTTAAGAGAAGAAAAAAAACATTACAGACTTGTAGAATTCACTAACTATTGCTCTTCTCCAAAGCTGCAGCATAGCAAATTCCTCCAGTTTAGAAACGTTTATTGAAATGAAGCTATGTACTTTATGGGGTCTCTTTATTACAGGGCAGCAAAGTTTTACACTTACCGTGCTATTAGATGCAAAAATTAATTGTGGTAAGTGCAAAGCCTATGGGTCAACTGTTGGAGGTGTTCCCATACAAATACCGCACAGAAAGACTTTTTAGCAGGCAGTAAAAGGCAGATTTTAGATAGTATACGGAGACTGGAATTGAGATGTTAAGGTCGGGACAAACACAATTGTGGCAGTATTTTAGAAAACACTCTGCTAAATGTGGAGCCTTTTCTGGTGCTCAGTGCCCAGGAGGAATCTATCCCAGCAGCTAATGCATGATGGGCCGGTCTAATGTGTGCTCCACCAAGGCAGGTTCACTTAACAGTTCCAATAGAGGAGTCTTTAGGTGAACTCGAGTTAAGAGCCACATTGCCGCTGAGTGCGTGGCAATAGCCTGGCATTAACTCCACACCTGCGCTCAACCCATTCCCCATCCCATCAGCACTGATTAAAGTGCATTTTAGCATTGCGGTGGCAGACACGCTCGTGCAGCAGGGTTCCCATTTGCCAGTTGTCGCAGGTTAAAATGCATGTTAACCAGCCAATGGGCTTTAGTAAAAGGGGCCCTTAGTTTATGCTGTTGTGTCTGGATTAGGTGATACACTTTAATTCTCAGGCTGAATGACATTTCCAGCCCTCATAGCCATCACAGCTGATGACCTAAGTGACCAGCAGGGTACGTTTGTTTCTTGGTGTTCTGAACGCAGCTCTTATCCTTGGTGCACACATGACAGAGAGAGACACTCACTGTTCTACACACCTTTCTAGTTCTTGATTTAGAAAGATTAAGAGGGCAAGGATCACAACACTTCAGAAAATCTCTTTACCTGGTAATACAGGTACTGTAAAATTGCAGCAAAAGCATTTAGGATAGGTTAAAACCTTTAAGAAACACATCAGTATTAAGGCTAGTAAAAAAAAAAAAAGGCTTAGATAAAAATAAAAATTCTTTGCCATTTTCATCCTAAAATAATACAGAGTATGCTTTATTGTATGCATGGGACTTTTCTGACTATGTTTCCCCTTTATATTTAGCACATATATGCTTGGGGGTCAAAGGACGTTTGCATGCTTTTACAGCCATTAGCACAATGTTATGAATATGCACAGCACTGTAACTGAGGGACAGGTTGCGTGCTTTTGGGGGGGGGGAGGGGTACTATTTGTTAACTCCTTCCATTTTAGATTTCACTGCTTTTGAAAGAGAAATCCAGATGAAAGTACATTGGTCTCCCTTTGGTACCCTGAACTGAGTTTTACCTTTACAGAAATGCAATGGACTCGTAGATATATCAACTTTCAATGATTTTGAAAAGAAAAAGCCAGTCCTCCGGTATCAAACGTCCTCCAAGGACTCCACCTGGGTTCTTTGCCTTTTAAAAAGTAGTGCAGAGTTCCAGCATGATACCTAGCAAAGGGACCTAGGTGATTTCAAAAGCTCCTGCACAGGAATGTCCAATCAGAAGTAACCTAGTCTGCAAAAACTCAATTTATAATATAACAGATGGCCTGGAGCTGAGAAAGATGCCTTGTATCATCCTGAAATAGTAAATCCACTGTTATTAAAGTGCAGGATATTAAGCAGAGCCTATCTCAAAGAAAGAAACCAAACCAATCAATTCCAACAAAACATTAATGCTATGTCCAAGCGAGCAGTGTTAGTGCACCCCACTGCATAATTTGAATCTCTTTGCAAGAGCACCAGAGGGTTAAGAAGAACTTTACACACACAGGCTCAACGCCTTATGCTACTGAACGTTACCATTAGGAGACCATTGAGCTCCAAAATCCTTCACCTACGATTCGTTTCCTGGAAACTCTAAATCTTCTTTGCAAAAAGCTGCAGTGCCCATTCCAGAATAAGAAGGCTTGCGCTCTGTTAGTATGGCGAGCCGCTGTGCTAGACTCGTGATATCTGGGGTCATCTCTGACATCCAAAGACCTAAATATATATCCAGTGCCCATGAATCATTGTACCCTAAGAGTTCTGTGAAATTCTGATAAAAATAGTGACAAGCAGGCAGACAGCCTGCATGGGAGCCAGGGCCGAAAGCAATCACCCAGGTGAAAGAAGGGACGAGGTATGTGACACATAGGGAAAGTCATTACAACTGAGACCAGCACGGATAACAAGAAACAAAATTGTGCAAAAGAGCAAGAGTTACCAAAAATGACAGGTCAACAAGTTATAGGATCGTTTTGCTCTATACCTGTTTTATGTTTTAACTATGTTGTTTTTTGTAACTGATTTAGACAAACTTTGTACCAGGAAGACAATTTAGAATGATTAATAATACATATTTTTCTATATAAGATTCAAGTCTGATATCACAACTACATTGGAGGGGCATATGCACGTGTGTGTTGGGAAGGAATGTAAGGGACAAAGTGGATTCTTTCAATGTATCAAGGAAGACTGATAGGGGCTTGAATGAGGGTCAACCCTGGAGTTCAGGATGGGAGTATTATCACCAGACCAGCTAGAGACTTGGATTAAGCCAAGATCGTAGAGGAGAAGAATGTGCTAGAGAGGCCCACAACTTCCTAGGCATCAGGGATTGGCTAGTGCAGAGTTGAAAAAGGTTGCTGAGAAGCAGGATAGTTTGCAGCAACTTGAAGGCTAACCAGTTTGCTTTCTATTGAGGCTCTGAAAAAGCGAAAATGCTAAACAAATATTTCTGTTCTGTATTCACAAAAGAAAATCTTGGAGAAGGACCATGTCTGATTGACGGATATATAAATGGGAACGGAGTAGATACCACACCATATGACTGAAGAAGGGCTGATGTGGTGCCTCTTCACAAAAACAGTAATAGGGAAGAGGTGACAAACTATAGGCTGGCAAGCTTTACCTCAGTGGTGGGAAAGGTAACGGAGGTGCTCTTGAAAGAAAGAATAGTGGACTTTCTAGAAACCAATAAATTGCATAATCCAAGGCAACATGGTTTTACCAAAGGAAAATTATGCCATAACAAATTTGATTTTTTGACTGGGTGACCAGAGAACTAGATGTGATGGATATGACATACCTAGATTTCAGCAAAGCCTTTGATACTGTTCCTCATAGGAGGCTTGTCAATAAACTAAGCAGCCTGGAGATAGAGGTCCCAAGGTGGTGAACTGGATCAGAAATTGGTTGACTGATAGACGACAGAAGGTGGTGTTAAACGGAAATCACTCAGATGAAAGGAAGCTGCATAGTGGTGTACCTCAGGGATCAGTTTTTGGATCGATACTGTTCAATGTATTTGTGACTGATACTACAGGGGAAAAGTCTGCCTTTTTTTCAGACATGAATATTTGCAACAGAATGGACACCAGAGGGAGTGGACAACATGAGGAAAGATCTACAACCACTGGAAGAATGGTCTAATGCTTGGCAGTTAAGATTTAATGTGAAGAAGTGCAGAGTCATGCAGTGGGGATGCAGAAATACAAAGGAATTGTATGTGGTAGGGGGTGAGAGGTTGGTGGCACAATCCAGGGGCAGCCCAAGGGGGGTGCGGGCCATGTGTGGAGACTCGGTGTGGGGCCTCATTTGCATAAATATTTGCATAATGTTACCATACACTAACTTTTAGTAAACATGCCTCTTAATGAGCGTATGGATAAAGAAAGACTAAAAGATTTCTACATTACTATAATCCAGTGCCAACTGCCAGGCACATTAGGAACTATTACAAACACTGCCCATTTAGAACACATAGCAAACCCGCCGTATCCTAACAGCACTACCAGGACTCACAAAGCACCAGACCCTACCTATCAAAATGCAACACTGCAAATATTAAATCAATACATTTCAGGGAATAACAATACATGACCTACTGGGGAAAGAGAACAAGTGGCAATGTCAAATAGGAATTACATAAACAGAATACCTCAGTTCAGTTACACATGCAGAACATAAACCATCAACAAACAAGGAATCACAATTTAGAAAGAGGAAGACAATTAAACCGGAAACCCCATAAGCCAAACTTGGAATGTACAACAACACTGTAGAAATAAAACTATAAATTAATTTCCTCTTGTACTAAATAAAGCGCAGATGTTAATGATTCACATTTTCCAGAGCTGACATATTCCAGCTAATAAATTCAAAATAAAGAGATATCTTTCTACCTTTTGTGCATTTTTTTCAGTTGCAATTGCTCCAGCCACTTTCTTCTGGTTTCTTCATGTCTTCTGCTAACTCTCCATCATCTGCTGTCCATTTGTCCTTTCTTCTCTCCTAGATTTTTTCCATTCTCTCTCTACATCTGCTTTAACATACTAATCTTTCTCCTTTTGCTCTTTCCTCATTCCTATTTCATCCACTCAAATTTTACCCCTCCATCCTCAATCCCCACTTACTCTCCCAATACCCGGCCAATTGAAGATTTTTCTTCCCTCCCACACAAAATATTTTCCCCTCTCCATTTCACTCTCCCAGCCCCATCCCATTCTAATCCTCCCCCAACATCAGCTCCCTTCTAGCTCCAGCCCCACCCAGCATCCGTTCCCTTCTAGTCCCCGCATCAGCCCATTTCCAGTCCTAGCCCCCCATCAGCCCATTTCCAGTCCTATCCTAGCCCCACCATCAGCCCATTTCCAGTCCTAGCTCCCCCATCTATTTCTAGTCCTATCCGAGTCCCTCCATCAGCTCATTTCCAATCCCAGCCCCCCATCAGCTGATTTATAGTCCTTTCCTAGCCCCATCATCAGCCCATGTCAAATCCTAGCTCCACTCCACTCAGCCCATTTCCAATCCAAGCTGCCAAAGAGCCTACTTCCAGTTCTAGCCCCTCCATGAGTCCATTTCATTCCAAGCCCCCACCACAGCCCATTTCCAACTTAGCAACCCCCAACAGCCCATTTCCAGTCCTATCCTAGCACCTCCATCAGCCCATTTCCTGTCCTAGCTCCCCCCCCCCTCTCAGCCCTTTTCCAGTCCTAGCTCCCTCCCCTCACAGCCCATTTCCAATCTCAGGACCCCCAACAGCCCATTTGCAGTCTTTTCCTAGCACCTCCATCAGCCCTTTTCCTGTCCTAGCTCCCCCCCATGCAGCCCTCCAGTCCTAGCTCCCCCCTCACAGCCCATTTCCATTCCAAGCCCCCCTCCCCATCAGCTATTTGCAGTTCAAGCCCCCCTTCCACTCAGCCCATTTCCATTCCAAGCCCCCATCCCCATCAGCTATTTGCAGTTAAAGTCCCCATCTTCCACTCAGCCCATTACCAGTCCTAGCCCCCCATAGCCTATTACGTCCTAAGCCCTCCATCAGCCCACTTCCAGTCCTAACACCCCTCACCCCATTTTCAGTCTTAGCCCCCCCATAGCCCATTACCAGTCCTAACCCCCCCAACAGCCCATTTCCAGTTCTATCCTAGCACCTCCATCAGCCCATTTCCAGTCCTAGCCCCCCCATAGCCCATTACCAGTACTAACCCCCCCATCAGCCCATTTCCAGTCAGCCCCCCATCAGCCTATTATCAGTCTTAGCCTCCCCTGTCAGCCCATTACTAGTCCTAACTCCCCCCATAGCCCATTACCAGTCCTAACCCCTCTCCATCAGCCCATTTCCAGTCTTAGCCTCTCCCATAGCCCATTTACTAGTCTTAGCCTCCCCATCAGTCCATTTCCAGTCCTAACCCCCCTCCCCCCCCCATCAGCCCAGGGAAAGTTTAAAAGAAAAAACTAACTTGCTGCTGCTGCCGCCCTGGCAGCAGCAGAATCAAGTGTCTCCCGCGGGGCCCCCGGCCGCCCAACAGAGCCCTCCCTCGATCACTCTCCTCGGCGTGGTTTTCAGAGCCACTAAAGGAGGGTTTCCCTCTCGTGGTTCTGTTAAGCTGGCTGGGGCTGATGGGAAACAGGAAATGCCTGTTCCCATCAGCCCCAGCGGGTTTAACAGAGCTGTGAGAGGGAAAGAGTCCTCATTGCGGCTCTGAAAACCGCACTGAGGAAAGTGATCGAGGGAGGGCTCTGTTGGGCAGGCGGGGGCCCCGAGGGAGACCCTTGCCAGGGCGGCAGCAGCAAGTTAGTTTTTTCTTTTAAAGTTTCCTGGGCTGATGGGCAGAATTTTGTTTGCGTGGGGCCCCCTGAAACGCGGGGCCCTGTGCAAACAACATTCTTGCTCAATGGACGGGCCGGCCCTGGCACAGACCAGGAGGAAGGATCTCGGAGTGACAGTGTCTGAGGATCTCAAAGTGGTGAAATAATGTGACAAGTGGTAACCAGAGCCAGAAAGATGCTGGGTTGCATACAGAGAGGAATAACCGGCAGAAAGGAGGAGGTATTAATGCATTTGTACCAGGAAGTCCCATCAGCCCCCGCGGGCTTAACAGAGCAGCGAGGGAGAAACTATTCCCTCGCGCTCTGAAAGCCGGCGCGTGTGACTGGAGGCAGCTGAGAGAGGTGATACCGGGGAGGGCAGGCACTGCTGGGCAGGGGGGGCCCCGCGGCACACTCGATTCTGCCGCGGCGGCCCCGGCCCCGGCAGAGGCAGCGACAGCTTTTTTTTTAAAAATTTTTTCGCTGGGGGGGGGGGTTAGGAGTGGTGATGGGCTGGGGGGGTTAGGAGTGGTAATGGCTGTGGGCTGGTGGGGGGGTTAGGACTGGTGATGGGCTGGGGGGGGTTAGGAGTGGTAATGGCTGTGGGCTGTTGGGGGGGTTAGGACTGGTAATGGGCTATGGGGGGCTAGGACAGGAAATGGGCTGATGGGGGGGTTAGGAGTGGTGATGGGCGGGGGGGGTTAGAAGTCGTAATCGCACTGGGCTGTTGGGGGGTTAGGACTGGTGATGGGCTGGGGGGGGTTAGGAGTGGTAATGGCTGTGGGCTGTTGGGGGGTTAGGACTGGTGATGGGCTGTTGGGGGTTAGGAGTGGTAATGGCTGTGGGCTGTTGGGGGGGGGTTAGGACTGGTGATGGGCTGGGGGGGTTAGGAGTGGTAATGGCTGTGGGCTGTTGGGGGGGTTAGGACTGGTAATGGGCTATGGGGGGCTAGGACAGGAAATGGGCTGATGGGGGGGTTAGGAGTGGTGATGGGCTGGGGGGGGTTAGGAGTGGTGATGGGCTATGGGGGGGCTATGGGCGAGCTATGGGGGGCTATGGGCTATGGGGGAGCTAAGTCTATATGGGCTGATGGGCTTAGGACTGGAAGTGGGCTATGGGGGGGGGGCTTAAACTAAAAATTGGGTGATGGGGGATTAGGACTGGAAATGGGCTGGTGGGATTAGGACTGGGAGTGGGCTATGGGGGGCTAGGACTGGTAATGGGTTGGGGTTGCTAGGACTGGAAATGGGCTGGGGAATTAAGACTGGAGGTGGGCTGATGGGGTTAGGACTGGTAATGGGCTGTGGGGGTCTAGGACAGGAAATGGGCTGATGGGGAGGGGTTAGGACTTGAGGTGGGCTGTTGGGTGGGGTTAGGACTGGAAATGGGCTGATGGGGGGTTAACACTGGAGGTGGTCTGATGGGGTTAGGACTGGTAATGGGCTATGGGGGGGGGGGTTAGGACTGATAATGGGCTATGGGGGGGCTGGGACAGGAAATGGGCTGATGGGGAGGGGTTAGGACTTGAGGTGGGCTGATGGGGTTAGGACTGGTAATGGGCTGTTGGCTGATGGGGGCTGTCTGGTAATGGGCTATGGGGGGTTAGGACTGATAATGGACTATGGGGGGGGGGCTAGGACAGGAAATGGGCTGATGGGGCGGGGTTAGGACTTGAGGTGGGCTGATGGGGTTAGGACTGGTAATGGACTGTGGGCTGATGAGGGGGGTTAGGACTGGCTATGGGGGGCTGACTGGAAATGGGTTGATGGAGGTTAGGACTGGAAGTGGGCTGATGGGGGGTTAGGACTGGAAGTGGGCTGATGGGGGGTTAGGACTGGTAATGGGTTATAGGGGGGGGCTTAAACTGAAAGTGGGGTGATGGGAGGTTAGGACTGGAAGTGGGTTGATGGGGGGGGCTAGGACTGGTATTGGGTTGGGGGGTTGCTAGGACTGGAAATGGGCTGATGGGGGGCTAGGACTGGAAATGGGCTGATGCAGGGACTAGAAGGGAATGGATGCTGGGTGAGGCTGGAACTAGAAGGGAGCTGGTGTTGGGGGAGGATTAGAATGGGATGGGGCTGGGAGAGTAAAATGGAGAGGGGAAAAATATTTTGTGTGGGAGGGATAAAAAATCTACAATTGGCCGGGTATTGGGAGAGTAAGTGGGGATTGAGGATGGAGGGGTAAATTTTGAGTAGATGAAATAGGAATGAGGAAAGAGCAAAAGGAGAAAGATTAGTATGTTAAAGCAGATGTAGAGGGAGAATGGAAAAAAACCCAAGAAGACAGAAGAAAGGACAAATGGACAGCAGATGGAGAGTTAGCAGAAGACACGAAGAAACCAGAAGAAAGTGGCTGGAGCAATTGCAACTGAAAAAAAAATGCACAAAAGGTAGAAAAATATCTCTTTATTTTGAATTTATTAACTGGAATATGTCAGCTCTGGGAAATGTGCATCATTAATTTTTGCGCTTTGTTTAGTACAAGAGGAAATTAATTTATAGTTTTATTTCTACAGTGTTGTTGTATATTCCAAGTTTGGCTTTTGGGGTTCCCAGTTTAATTATTGTCTTCCTGTTTCTAAATTGTGATTCCTTGTTTGGTGATGGTCTATGTTATGCATGTGTAACTGAGCTGAGGTATTCTGTTTATATAATTCCTATTTGACATTGCCACTTGTTCTTTCCCCAGTAGGTCATGTATTGTTGTTCTCTGAAATGTATTGGTTTAATATTTGCAGTGTTGCCTTTTGATAGTTAGGGTATGGTGCTTTGTGAGTCCTGGTAGTGCTGTTAGGATACGGCGGGTTTGCTATGGGTTCTAAATGGGCAGTGTTTGTAGTAGTTCCTAATGTGCCTGGCGGTTGGTACTGGATTATAGTAATGTAGAAACCTTTTAGTCTTTCTTTATCCATATACTCATTAAGAGGCATGTTTACTAAAAGTTAGTGTATGGTAACATTATGCAAATATTTATGCAAATGAGGCACCTTATGCAAATGAGGCCCCGCACCGAGTCTCCGCACATGGCCCCGCACCCCCCTTGGGCCGCCCCTGGTTACAGGTAAGTAACTGTGCTATCTCCAGGAACAAGCAGGAATGAGTCTTCACATATGGGGACTCCCCAGCTAGAGATGCCTGGGAGATCACCCAGGTTGTGAGTCCCTGGGAAGGGCTCTACCTCCACCCATGAATCTCAGGCATCCAGCCAGGGATGGAGGGTAGGAGATGGTTAGGTATGGAACAGGTGTTTGAGAACAGTCTGACCAAACAAGGCATCCCGGCGGGAGTCCTTGTCCAAGCAGTAATGGGCTGTGAAGGTATGAACCGAGGCCCAGGTGGCCGCTCGACAGATCTGGTCGATGGACACAGAATTTAGATGAGCCATAGAGGCTGCCATGGCCCTCACATTGTGAGCTGTGACATGGCCCTCCAGAGAAAGGTTCTTATTCTGGTAGGCGAAAGAAATACATTGAGCAATCCAATTGGACAGAGTTCTCTTAGAGACTGGAAGTCCTAAATGAGAGGGATCAAAAGCAACAAAAAGTTGAGAGGACTTTCTATGTTGCTGTGTCCTTTGTAAGTAAAAAGCAAGAGCTCTTTTACAATCCAGGGTATGAAGATTCCTCTCTGCACTTGAAGCATGAGGTCCTGGAAAAAAGACAGGTAAATAAACCTCCTGGTTCAGATGAAAAGGTGAGACCACTTTAGGGATAAAGTGTGGATTAGTCCTTGTCATGATGGAACCTTGTATAAGGAGGATTAGCCACCAAGGCTTGCAGCTCACTGATGCGGCGAGCTGAAGTGACTGCAATGAGAAAAATAACCTTCCAGGAAAGAAATTTTAAGGAGGTAGTGGCTAAGGGTTCAAAAGGTGGCTGCATAAGCTGGCCAAGAACCAGATTCAAGTCCCATGCCACTGGAGGTGGTCTGATGGGAGGTTTAGTCAAAAGAAGGCCTCTCATGAATCTTGCTATAAGAGGATGAGAGGAAATAGGTTGTCCATTGAGAGGTTTAAGGGATGCTGCAATAGCACTCAAATGGACTCTTACTGAATTTGTTTTAAGGCCTGCATGGGATAAATGCAGCAAATACTCTAGTAAAGAATTCAGAGGTATTGCAAGAGGGTTAAGACCCTTCTCTGCACACCAAATGGTAAACCTTTTCCATTTAAAAGCATAGGAACGTCTAGTGGAAGGCTTTCTGGAAGCATGAAGGATATCCTTCACTTGCTGAGAAAGATGCAAATCTTGAAGGTCTAGGCCTTCAGCAACCAGGCTCTGAGGTGAAGAGACTGGGGATTTGGGTGCCACAACGTTCCCTCCTCCTGGGACAGGAGGTCTGGAGCAGATCCCAAGTCCAGGGAGGGAGCTTGGGAGAGATGCAGAAGTAGAGGGTACCACACTTGGCGTGGCCAGTGTGGTGCTATGAGGATCATAGACCCCTTGTCTCTCTGAAGTTTGAAGAGTGTCTTGGGAATTAGGGGAATGGGTGGAAAGGCATAGAGGAAGTCTTGCCCCCAATGAAGGAGGAAGGCATCCCTGGCCTGAACTCCCTGACACGGAATCCTGGAACAGAACCGGGGAAGTTTGGCATTCCACGGACTTGCAAAGAGGTCTATGTTTGGGGTTCCCCAAATTCGGAAGATTCTGGCTATCTGGTCCCCATGGAGGGACCATTCGTGTGGGAGCAGAACTCGACTGAGTCTGTCTGCCCAAGAGTTTTGAACCCCTGGAAGATACACTGCCATGAGATGAATTTGATGCTCTCTGGCGAAGGCCCACAATCTCAGAGCTTCATTGCAAAGCGACAGAGAGCCAGTCCCGCCCTGCTTGTTCATGTAGAACATGGCTACTTGGTTGTCTGTGTGGATGAGGACTGTCCTGTAGCTGAGCAGGTGTGGAAGACTCTGAGAGCTAGAAAAATTGCTCTGAGCTCTACGAGGTTGATATGTAGAGATGTCTCCTCTAGAGACCAGATGCCTTGAGTGGAGAGATCGTGAAGATGAGCTCCCCAACCTCTTGGAGAGGCATCTGTTGTAAGGGTTGCTTGGGGTAACACCTGTTGAAAGGGAGACCCCAGCAACAGATTTTGAGTGGACTTCCACCAGTGGAGGGACCAAAAGAGGCGATTGGAGGTTGCTATTTTGTCTGACAGGCAACCTGATGCCTGGGTCCATTGGGTGGACAGACTCCACTGAGCTGCCCTCATATGAAGGCGAGCGTAAGGAACCACATGCACAGTGGATGCCATGTGGCCTAACAGTTGTAACATCTCTCGAGCAGTTAAATGGGATTTTAACTGAATTTGTGAGGCTAACTGCACCAAGCGTAGGCAACGGGCCTGGGGAAGATAGGCCCTTGCAGTTGTGGTATCCAGCAAGGCCCCTATGAACTCTAGAGACTGAGTAGGGGTGAGATGGGATTTTGGAAAGTTTATTACAAGTCCCAGATATTGAAGGATACGCCTTGTGCAGGATAGAGAAGTCTAGGCCTCTGACTGGGATGGAGCTCGGATAAGCCAGTCATCCAGATATGGGAATATGAATATCCCTAGAGTGCGTAGAAATGCAGCTACTACTGCCATGCATTTTGTGAACATCCTTGGTGCAGAGGCTAGACCGAAAGGAAGCACTCTGTATTGATAGTGCTTCCCTTGATAAAGGAACCGAAGGAATCTTCTGTGTGTTGGATGGATGAGGACATGGGTGTACGCATCCTTGAAGTCTAGAGAGCAAAGCCTATCCTGACTCTGAAGGTATGGAAGGAGAGTACCGAGAGAAATCATCTTGAATTTCTCCTTGCATAGAAACTTGTTCAATTCTCTGAGATCTAATATGGGTCTGTAGCCCCCTGTTTTCTTCGGGATAAGAAAGCAGGGGGAGTAGAACCCTGAGCCCTGTTGAAGAAGGGGTACTTCTTCTATTGCCCCTTGGGCAAGAAGGGTAATAATCTCCTGACCCAGAAGGTCGAGGAGAGATGTTTGAGAATTGAACTGTCTCACCATGGTGTGAGGAGGAAGGTTTAAGAAATGAAGCTTGTACCCCTCCCTTATGATGGAGAGGGTCCATTGCTCTGCTGTGATTTGTTCCCATCTGGGAGCAAAGTAAGCCAACCTTCCTGGAATGGTGAGAGGCTCTGGATGTTCTAGAGCCAGAAAGGCTAAGCTCTCTAGTTGTAAGTCAAAGGCTCTGAGGAGGCTGAGGCTGTTGGGCTACAGTATTCCTTGCAGCCTTAGGCTTGGCCTGTTTCGGATGTTGCTGTCTCTTTGTAGCAAAACGACCTGCAGAAGATGACTGCTGACCATAAGCAGAATAATATTTCCCTTTCTTGGGAAAAAATCCCTTTTTAAACAACCTTTTCTTAAAGGGAGCAGAAGTAGACTTTGAAAGTCTATCTAAAGCAGAATTTTCAGCATCCATTTGGGTGGCCTTTGCTTGCCAATCTTTGCCAAAAAGGTTTTCACCTGTACAAGGAAAATTTCCTAGTCCATCTTGAACCCAAGGTTCCAAATCAGAAGCTTGTAACCAAGCAACTCTGCGTGCACCTATGGCAATGGCCGAGGCTCTGCTGGCACCTTCAAAAGAGTCAAAGGTTGCACGGTTGGAAAACTTGGAAATATCCTGGGCATGTTTGAGCCAGGTGAGGAATTCTTCCCTTTTATCTTCTGAAATAAAAGGAGATAAAGTTTGCAGGTGATCTGTAACTTCTTTAAGAAACATCCCCATATAGAGACTATAGGAGTTGATTCTGGCAACAAGCATACTAGCCTGGAAAATTCTCCTGCCAAAGGCATCTAAGGTTCTGCATTCTCTTCCTGGAGGAGCAGAAGAGTGCCTTTTTGTACTCTTTATCTTCTTCATAGCAGACTCCACCACAATGGAGTGGTGAGGAAGCTGAGTCTTATGGAAGCCAGGACAAGGAGGAACACGATACATGGTGTCCAACCTGCGCGAATGAGGGGAAGTGGTGAGAGGAGTCTCCCATATGCCCAACATGTGATCATAAAGAATCTCATGTATTGGTAAAGTGGCTGCCTCTTTAGGAGCCTTAGGATATTGTAAAATATCTAATTTTTTGGCTCTAGGCTCTGTCTCAGAGGCCACTGAGATGGAAAGGCCCCTGGCCACTTCCCTAATGAAGTCTTGAAAAGACAAGTCTTCAGGAGGAGACATTCTCCTTTTTGGAGAAGAGGGCTCCTGAGGATGAATCACTGATGCTTCGACAGAGACCTCTGATTCATCAGAGTCTTCAGAGGAATCGAAGTATCGCCTGTCTGGATGCTCCTGCAGAGCCCGATACGCGTACCGGGTGGTATTGACATCGGGAGTGATCGGTACCGGTTCGGTACCGATGGGCATCACAGAACAGTGTACCGCTGCAGTCGACACCGAAGCGGATGTCAATGCAATCGGTACCGGCACCAGAACCGATGTCGATACCGGTGCCGGAGTCGGTACCGGCAACAGAGTTTGTTGCGGTACCGAAGACGTCGCAGCTTGTATGAATGCCGTGATGGCACGCTGCATGGTCAGGATATTCTGATCCATTGACGCAACCAATGTCTGGATGTCGGTACCAGTGGGAACCACCGGTACCCCAGAACATGGCAACAGGTGATCGGTCGAGGCCGAGCCATCGATGTCAACCTGTGACCCCA
This sequence comes from Ichthyophis bannanicus, assembly GCA_033557465.1. Lineage (NCBI taxonomy): Eukaryota > Metazoa > Chordata > Amphibia > Gymnophiona > Ichthyophiidae > Ichthyophis > Ichthyophis bannanicus. The sequence goes on from CM066042.1 coordinate 82,728,808, forward strand.
TAGATAAAGCTTTGGAAGCCGGAGCCTCCCGCCGGGGTAATTTTGCCGGTGCGGATTCCTCGAGGGCAAGCCCGGAGGCATCTCGATACTTAGAGGGAGATCTACCCTTGGAGGACCGGCTGGATTTAAGTTTGGTTACCTGAGATCCATGTGAGGAAGAAGAAGCCCTGGAAGACGTTGATGCAACCGAAGCTGCATCCGAGGGAAACAGGGTACTGAGCTTAGCTGCTCGATTCTGTAGACCTCTCTTAGACATCATGGAGCAGGACTCACAATCCGCAATGGAGTGGTCAGGACCTAAACATTTTAGACACCATTCATGGGTGTCAGTGACAGAAATAGTGCCGCTGCACTTCGTGCATTTTTTAAACCCAGAGGCGGGCTTTTCCATGAGGAAAAATTTCCTAGGCCTAAGGCCAAAGCAGAAAATGCACTGAAGTGAGAAAAAAACAGTAGTTTTTGGTTTTTTTTTTTTTAGAATAAAGAAAGAAAAGACCGGCGGTACCGGTCCAGCGTCGAGAAGGCAGACGCGCGACCAAAGAAATAAAAATAAAGAAATTCTTCAGCAGTGACAGGAACACTACCTGCTGACTCCGCAGAAAAGAAGAACTGGAGAGAGGCGGTTAGGAAAGGCGGGAAGGCAGCGCGCAGGCGCTGTGGGATGCTCCCAAAAGCTTTCCTTTTGGACGCTGGGGAGCGTTCCCGCGCAGGCTCCGTCGGTACTGACGATACCCATATGTGAAGACTCATTCCTGCTTGTTCCTGGAGATCAGATATTTGGGGGGAAATATATGATAGATCAGCTAGGTCTTACTCTTCAAAATCTGAGATATCTCTCTATCAAACCGGTGAAAGGATACTGAATTATATATATTTCAGATATTTTTTAATATGGATGTGCTTTCATTTGAAATAACATTTCCCATTTTTGTTTCATTTCACTTTGAAAACAAAAGAAAAACCATAATTTCATTCATTTTAATTTCATCCTCGAAGAAAAAAAAAACAGTTGTGGTCACCCCTGACCTGGCGCAGCTCCCTCCCCATTTAAAAAAACCTTCATCATTTCCAACATTTAAAGACTAAAATCCCTGGACCTTCCTCTATAACCCGTGCACCCAGATGCATCTTATACCGTCTTTGGGATCTACAGCAGTCCAAATGTGGCAGGACCACGCCCCAGTCCTACCTGTCTTGCTTGGTCCGTATTTCAACTTGGCATCAGCCATACAATCATGGTACTGGCCTCAGGCTGGGCTGGTTTCCATGTTAAAAAAGGAAACCAGCAAGGCAGAAGTGACTGGGGATCAGTATTGTCCATCTGGATTTCTAGAGACCCATAAATGAGGTAAGGTTTGTCCAGGGCAAAGGGCAGGAGGTATGGTGCTGTTTTTTCCCCAGCAGCAGAGGGGGAACTCAGCCTCTTTATTTTGTTTTATTTGTTTTCAATTTTACTGCCTCTCCATGGGAGGGTGCTAAGCATTTTTCTTTTTCTATTTTTTTAATTTGTCATTTTGCTGTTTGTTTAGTTTCAAAGAACCAAAACAAAATAAAACTTAAATTACATTTAAAAAAAAAAAAATGAACCCCCCCCCAAAAAAAACATAAGTGCTCACTTTTTATTTTTTAAATAAATTATTCTTATAGAAAATTGTGAGGCTCATTTTTACAGTTGTATTCTGTCATTTGAATCTTGGATTCTCTAGTCTACAGCCTTGGTTTTCGCTCCCAGTCCTCAAGGGCTGCCAACGGCCATGTTTTCAGGATATTGAATATGCACACGAGAGATTTGTATACAATAGAGGTAGTGAGCATACAAATATCTCTTATACATATTCATTAGTGATATCCTGAACACCTAACCTGTAGGTGGCCCTCAAGAACTGCGAGTGAAGACTAAGGTTCAAGAGCAGTGGTGGGCAACTCTGCTCCTGGTGAAAATCCAGCCTGGTTTTCATGATGTCCCTAAGGAATATTCATGAGATATATTTGCATCCACTGCCTCCCATTGTATGCAAATATAGTCATGAATATTCATTAAGGGACATCATGAAAACCAGTCTGGATTGTGCTGCACCAGGACTGGAGTTGGCCACCCCTGTTCTAGAGAGTAACATCAGGCTGTAGAAGAATAAGGAAGTCTTGTTTTCTTAGCAAGCGTCAGTGGAGTACAGACAGACAGACTCCAGACTCTCAGTGTAAGCTTTGCACTGCATACATTCATCAATGAAGACTTTGCTTGTAAAACAAGCAGTTTGTATAAACCCAAGCAAGAAAGGTGAAGAAGCATTGATTTTGTGTCAGAGGCACACCAGCTCACATCTAGGGACAGTTAACCTATGTAACAAGTCTGCCAGCTGCCCTTACTTGGGCAGAGTCAGAGTCAAATTATACTGTTGAGCACAGAGACCCAGTTAACCCTGCACGGCAAAGCCTGTTTTCCAGGAATCATCAGTTCCAAGTGCTGCCACCCTTGTTAGAGCTGTCCTGCCTATTTATGTCTTTAATCAGTACAGCTCGTTTCACACAGGGTCCTAAGAGCGTCCACCTCATACTAGAAATGCACGTGCAATATAAAGGGCATTTACAAGCTAATGTCCTGTATTTACAATCACATGATATATTGTTAGTCTTTGTTAAGGTCGTAAAGGTACTATTAATGTACATGGTCTGGACTGGGCTGCTGTGAAAATGCAACTGTTCAGTAAAAGGAACCTGCAATGCAAGAGGCACACAGACTGGAGAGCTCAGTGAACTTGCAGACCAAAGCGTTTCCACTCTGCAATCTCCCTGAGCCCTGGAGATATTTAACCTCATGTGCCCCCCCCCCCCATCCCCAACCTAGTCCAAGCAAACCTTTTTCAAAGAAGAGGAAGCTGTAAAACTAGAGGGCATACGATGACGCTGCAAGCAACATCAAGAAATACTTTTTCACTGAAAGGGTGGTGTATGCTTGGAAGGTCCTCCCAATGGAGGTTATGGGGCAAATACAGTGACGGAATTCAAAATGGCATGGGACAGACACAGTGGATCCCTTTATAGCAAGAGGATGAAATCAAAGCAAACTTAAATATCTTTTAATAGAGGGGGGCTGACCTGCACAGAGCAACAGGGTACAGCCTTAAACAGAGGCGTGGGAGTGTGACCTGCATGGAGCTGCGGTTACAATTACTCTAGTCACCTTACTGGGCAGACTAGATGGACCATACTGCCGTCATATACTATGGGCCCGATATTCAAAGGCCTTTACATGGGTAACTTCCTTAGTTACCTATGTAAAGGCCTTAACCGGGATGTTTGAAGGGCACCTACAAGGTTAGTGCCCTTTGAAAATCCCATCTAATGCACCCCGATGCTATCCACATAGCATTGGGGCATGTTAGGGGTGGAGGAAGGGGCTACATGGGTAGCAGCGATTTTCATTGCTACCCGCGTAGCCCTCTGCGCCTTAAAGATAGGCAAGGAAAAACCTCGCCTATCTTTAAGACGCAGGGACTATTGGGGTAGCAATGAAAATCCCTGCTACCCATGTAGCCTCTGCGGCTGCCGGGGCATCCGGGCTAACCCGGATATTCACTTCCGCCAGTGCAGAAGTGAATATCCAGGTTAGAGGGGTTGGCAGGCAGGCTATGCACCCGCTGCAGTACATAGCCTGCCCAACTGAATATAGAGCCCTATGTTACATGCAAAAAGTCACCACCTTCTGATCTTATATATGCTTTGACATAAAGAACAACATTAATGTGTAACAAAACATTTGTAAATATGCTGGGGTGTTCCCACCTTGTTTGTGAGCTTTAAAGGCTACGGGTAAATGACTATCCCCATAACTCTCTTTCATCTGTCTTTATCAAAACAAGTCCATATTTTTAAGACTTTTAAAATGCATATAAAATGCTACTTAGCTCAACATAACTAGAAGTGCTATAGGGACTTTAACTATTACTATAGGAGTACGGAGATATCGGAAGTTAATATGGCTCAAATGAAAGGTAATACTGCTATGAAATTTAAAGTTGAAGCATTAGAGAAAGCTATACATGCTACTAACCTACGAGTCTTAAACTTTCCCTGTTCATCTGGTGTTACGCTTTTGAAGATATTTAGGAAGTATTTAGCGGAGGTGCTCTTGGTTCCTAAAGAGTTATTTCCTCCAATTACTAAAGCATACTATTTGCTGAAGAACAAGAAAGAACTTGCTGCTTCTACTTCTGAACGAGCTATGGGCGTTTTAAATGTTTCTCAGTTATTGGAAGTTTCGGGCTCAGAGTTCTATGTTCCTGCTTCTTTGATTATCTCTTGTGCCTTGAAGTCGAATTGAGACCGATTACTTAAAATGTATTTCAAAAAGAGAATAGTTCCTTCCTGTGGTTTTGTAATCTCAATTTTTCCTGATACAACGAGGGAACCGCAGAAGCGACGTAAACGATTTCTAATACTTAAACCTGGTGCACTGCAGATCGGGGCTTTGTTCTTTTTAAAGTTTCCGTGTAACTGTTTGATTGTACATAAGGCGTTGCATTGTGTGTTTTCTCAGCCTACTGATTTGGCTTTATTCTTAACACTAGGTTGTGGGAATCATCCATTTTGGCACCTTTAATAGAGAATGAGTAACTGTACATCTGTAATTTTCTACCTTGGATTGTCTCCAGCTGCCATCTTGTCTTAATTTCTTTTCCCTGTATTTTAGGGTGTGTACCCTTCCTTCTTATTTTCTGTACTCTCCCCCCATATTATTGAGGACTTGTAGGAGACGCTTTATTTTTTTTCTTTCTGTAAGTTTACTATTATATGTTCATTGTTCTGTGGTGTTCTCCTTTTTCTGTGCAAGATTTGTCTTGGTTATAAATATGATGAAAAATCAATAAAGATTAACAAAACCCAAAAAACTCAAAATGAGTTGGTGGCCTTGGTATTGATATCCTTAGATCCAATCATCATAATCAATGCTCATTTGTATGTTATAAGCAGAGAGGTTATGGACTTTTTCACAGAAACTGTATTACTCATTCATACCTTTCCTTCATTGCCCAAACCCTCCCTGACCCCTAAAGTGCTTTCTCCAGAATTGAGTTTAGGAACAATGTACGGACAGTGTTTTTGATGTTATAGAGGGAGATCATCTCGCATCCAGTGATTGCCAGATGGTGTCGTTCAGTATTAGGAATACGGCTGATAAAATCCATTCAAAAGCAAAGGTCTTAAACTATAGGAAAACTAACTTTGACAAGATGGGCCAATACCTCAAGGAGTCATTAGCGGAATGGGAACAGTTGGGGGATGTAGAAGAACAGTGGGCAAAACTGAAAGGATATTTTAAGGGCATCCAACCTTTTTGTTAAAATGGTAAATAAAGGTAAAAGGAAAATGAGACCGCTATTGTTTTCAAAAGAAGTAGCTGAAAAGGTGAAGAATAAGAGGGAGGCCTTCATGAAATACAAGAGATCACAGAGAGAGGAAGACAGATATCTATATCTGGAAAAACTTAGAGAAGCTAGCAAAGTAGTCAGGAAAGCAAAGATTTTCAAAAAGAGGAGGAAAAAAAACAATGCAATAGAATGGGGGGATATGACATTTTTCAGATATGCTAGTGAGAAGAGGAAGGGCAAAAGTGGTATTGTCAGACTCAAGGGTGAAGGGGAGGAATATGTAGAAGCTGATGAGGATAAAGCAGAATTACTTAACAAATATTTCTGCTCTGTGTTCACAGATGAAGAACCAGGAGCAGGACCTCAGAAAACACCCACAAACAGAAACAGAAGTGAGGGGCATCTTGAACGATTTTCAGAAGACTGTGCTCATGAGGAACTAGCTAAACTTAAAGTAGACAAAGTGATGGGACCAGATGGGATACACCCAAGAAAACTGAGGGGGACATTCTAGCAGCTCCACTGACTGACATTTTCAATGCCTCTTTAGAGTAGGGAGTGGTGCCAGAGGACTGGAGGGAAGCACATGTGGTCCCTTTACGCAAAAGCGGAAGTAAGGATGTGGTTGAAAACTACAGGTCGATTAGTCTAACCTCTATGGTGAGTAAATTATTTGAAACGCTGCTGAAAGAGAAAATACTGAGGTTTCTGGAGTCCAATGGATTACCGGATCCGAGGCAGCATGGATTCACCAGAGGCAGGTCTTGTTAGACAAATCTGATTGATTTCTTTGATTGGGTGACCAGGGAGTTGGACTGAGGGAGAGCCCTAGATGTGGTGTATTTAGATTTCAGTAAAGCCTTTGACACCGTTCCGCAAAGGCGATTTATAAACAAACTGAACACCTTAAGGATGGACCCTACAGTTACTGCTTGGGTTAGAAATTGGTTGAGTGGCAGGCGGCAAAGGGTACAGATAAATGGAGCTCACTCTGAGGAGGAGGTTACCAGTGGTGTGCCCCAGGGATCTGTCCTTGGTCTGATTCTTTTTAACATCTTTGTTAGTGATATTGCGGAAGGGCTGTTGGGTTAGGTTTTCCTCTTTGCGGATGATACCAAAATCTGCAATAGAGTAGACATCCAGGAAGGTGTAGATAACACGAGGAGGGATCTAGCTAAGCTTGAAGAATGGTCTAGAATTTGGCAGCTGAGATTTAATGTTAAGAAAATGCAAGGTCATGCATTTGGGCTGCAGCAATCCAAGGGAGCACTATAGTATAGGGGGTGAAGTAGTTCTGTCCACAAAAGAAGAGCGGGACCTACATATGATTGTATATGATGATCTTAAAGTAGCTAAACAGATAGAAAAGGCAACGGCAAAAGCTAGATGGATGCTTGGATGCATAGGGAGAGGAATGACCAGCCGAAGAAAGGAGGTGATAGTGCCTCTATATAAGTCTTTGGTGCGACCTCATTTGGAGTATTGTGTGTAATTCTGGAGACCGCACCTTCAAAAGGGATATAAACAGGTTGGAGTCAGTACAGAGGATGGCTACTAAAATGGTTAGTGGTCTTCATTATAAAGCATATGAGGACAGACTTAAGGAGCTTAATATGTATACGTTAGAGGAAAGGCGGGATAGAGGTGATATGATTGAGACATTTAAATACCTCCGTGGCATAAATGCACAAGAGGAGAGCCTCTTTCGATTGAAAACAAGCTCTGCTATGAGGGGACATGGGATGAGGGGGAAAAGGGATAGACTCAGGAGTAATATGCATAAATATTTCTTTACAGAAAGAGTGGTAGATGCATGGAATAGTCTCCCAGTGGAGGTGGTAGAGATGAGGACAGTATCTGAATTCAAAAAAGCATGAGACAAACATGGTGGATCTCTTAAGGAAAAAAGGGGACTGTTGTAGTGGTTGATATGGAAGGGCACACTAGATTGGCCATGTGGTCTTTTTCTGCCATTATGTTTCTATGAATGTTTGCACTATTCTGTGGACAAATGGAGGACTTTACTTTGCAGTGCTGTCAACTCAGCAACTTTCACATACAGAAAAGATTTGTAAAAAAAAAAGGATATATAAAGATTTTTCATCTTATTAACCCCTCCTTCTGGAAATAAAGTTACAGGAACTACAATACAATAGCTGCTTACATGTTTCCACTATTGATTCCTGAACAGCCACTGCCCACGTTCACGCCGCCAGGCCTTCGTGGATTTAGAAACAGCAACGGTTCCAAGCAACGGGCAAACTCTGCTCCATATTCAGAGTTTATCTAAATTTCACCAGAAGGAAACACATTAGAGCTCCCAGTAAACCATACAAATTTTACTTTGTCCCTTTCTGTTTTTTTTTATGGCCCCCTTTAAAGCTACAATGAAAATATCAGCTTCTAAGCCGAAAATCAGAGAACAGAAACTGAAAGCCAAACTTGCTTGGCTGCGGGTAGTGTCCTGGCTGTCCTGAACAATGCTCGGAGACTCTGAGGAGTGTGTTTATTAAGCTGCGCTAGCATTTTGTAGGTAGCACATGTTCATGGTCCATCTGGTACATGCACAACACATATGCTACCCGTTGGGGGTGTGTATAGCATGACCCAGTAGATAGTGCACTGATTTGGCCTTCAATGAGCGCTTGCAGCATAGACGCCCATTGAGGTGGCTTTACCTCACTCACACTACCTGCACTATTGATGGTGAACACATGCTGTCAATGCCCATCCCCGTGCTCTGCCCCTACCCCTACTACTCGTCCTCTCCCTGTCATATACTACACAGATAGCATAGAATTAACCTTGCGCTGTCTGTTTAGCACATGCTCTATTAGCGTGAGCCATTAATGTGTGATAAAGCCCACATTAACAGTTAGCACAGCTTAGTAAACATGCCCCTAATCATTGCATAAAATAGTCTGACTAACCTGAGATATTGTCAGTCTAGTTTAGTGGTTCTCGACCCAGTCCTTGGGTAACCCCAGGCCAGTCAGGTTTTCAGGATATCCACAATGAATACGCATAAGATAGATCTGCATGCACTGCTTCCATTGTATGCAAATCTATCTCATGCATATTCATTGTGGATATCCTGAAAACCTGACTGGCCTGGTGGTCCCAGAGGACTGGGTTGAGAACCACTGGTCTAGTTTGTGCACAACCTGCAAGCCACATTACTTAAAGGATCAATGCAGTCTCTCAAAGTCATGTACAGCAGCCTCTTTGGATAATTCTTAGATTGTGGGTTGTGATATCATTTTTATTGGCCCAAAGAATTCATTGTTGATGAAAAAACGTTTACCTGTGATGCTAGAGAGACCATCATGTCTGACGTTAATTCTTTAGCTCAGGTATTCTCAACCGAGTCCTGGGGACACACTTACCCAGTCAGGTTTTCAGGATTACCATAATGAATATGCATGAGAGAGGTGTGCATGCCTATCTCTTTTATGCATATTCATTAATCCTACTCCTCACACTCACAGACCAAAAACCCTTCTCCCAAAAACAGAGTTTTAATGTATATAAATCACTTACCATGAACTTAATCCCAGCAACAAACAATCAGCAGAGACTTAGTAGTGAGCAGACAAACAGACTGATAACTTAACCTCCCTCTATGTGGCCACTCAAAGCCATATAGAGGGGAGGTTAAGTTATCTGAGGCTTGTTTGTCTACTGAGTCTCTGCTGATTGTTTGTTGCTGGGATTAAGTTCATGGTAAGTGATTTATATACATGAAAACTCTGTTTTTGGGAGAAGGATTTTTGGTCTGTGAGTGTGAGGAGTAGGATTTGTGTTTTTCTCCACACCAGTGGGTTTGGTAGCTTGTTTGGTGGTTATGCATATTCGTTAGGGATATCTTGAAAACCTGAGCTGTTAGTGAAGGCCAAGCCCTTAAATTCTTTAGCCAGTCAATACCCTACAGTGATGGCTAAAACAATCCTTACTGAAGGTTTTGTGGATCTGAAGCAGCGCATTTCCCTCAGAGCCCTAGTCAGGAATTATATACTTGTGGCCCTCCACGTTATAAAGTGGGTGGACCATCTTTAGGGAGCGCAGGAGTAGCCTAATAGTTGGAGCAACAGTCTGGGAACTAGGGAAGCCAAGTTCAGATCCCACTGCCGCTCTTGTAATCTTGGGCAAGTCAGACACTTAACCCCCATTGCCTCAGACTTATACTGTAAACCCTCAATACCTCAATGTAACTTGCCTCGAACCTCTGGGAAAAGCAAGAGCTAAATCCAACTCCCTTTCCCCCTTTATGGCCTCACTCAATAGACACATAGGGGCTGATTTTATATAGGGCGCACAGAAAATGACATGCTTGAAACACGTGTAAGTCCCTATTCTAATGGACTTACATGTGTGCTTTGGACGGTCGTTATTCTGCAAGCTTGTGCATAAGTCATATTGCGCGTATTTTCAGTTAGGATATGCACGGGATGGAGCATACGCAGGGGCCTATATCTATGCACATAAGTTATAGACTACATCATTGCGCCAATCTAGACGAGGGAAGTTACATCTGCTCTAGACTCTGGTGCGTCTGTATGCCCCTATTCTATAAAGCAAAGCCAACGCATGCTTTACTTCATAGAATAGCCCCAAATACATGCGCAGCAATGCGATTTACCTGCGAATAAGTGTACAGAATTACCTTCATAATACAACGAAAGGCACAAAGCCAGCTGACAAAGTGAACACTTGGAACAGTTTTTGTCTGACCTGGATTCTTTGTACTCAAGGTAAAAAGCATACTAGGATAAATAATTATTTCATTTCTAATAAGGAAGAGGATCTCTCTTTCAGGATGCCCACAAAGAGGATGCATAATTCATATTTGCATGCACCAGGTTAAATGTCTTTCATCCAGAATATTAGAGATGTTTTGGGACTATGAGGACGAAAGCTGAGACCCACTGGTCTGTAGCAGAACTCCTTTACTAATAGGACCCATCAGGTAAAGTAATAGGCTTCTTATTTGATGAGCTATATCACATAGGAGTAAAACAGATCCCATTGACTGGCATGAGGCAGGAAAGTGCAGCATTTCAAGACATAACTCGTAGGCCAAAGAAGACTGGCGTCACTATTCAACAGGGGAAAAACTGCTTAAAGTTAAGTGGATTATTTATCCGCTTGGCTCTAAGCAGATTTTCAGCCCTTGAATGCCTCCCGGTCCGTCTTGTTTGGAACATAACATTTGGTTGGGCATCTGCTGAATGTTATATGGCAAGTAGCCCCAAATTTCGAAAAACAATGATTAACAATGAGTTAACTCCAACATTAACTGCATAAATTGTTCTGAATATGGACCTCACTGATATTTATAGACTGCTGCATCAAAGCCTAGTCCTCTAGACAGTATAACATCTAAAAACTCAACAGAGCCTAGCTATATACTGAATAGACTCTGCTTTGGGAAAGACGTGTATTTCCTCAGGTTTACAACAGGTCTGATTTTACATTTATATTTCAAAAATCACGCCAATACATTAGAATCAGTCTTCTTCACTATCACTTCTACGGAGATATTGTACCTTACTGCTTTGGGTTGGTCTCAAACGATGAGGGAGTTTCACTATCTTTTGCAGCCGCTCCATTAATTGCTGTAATAAAACAAAACAAACTCAACAATTTCTTTTCATCATCAAAGTTGCCAGAGTTTGAAAACCTTTCCTCAATTCACAGCATCTTACAAAGTTTCATCCAAGGATTCTTACTTGTCAACTGGAAAGGAACTTCCTGGATGTTTAACTCTGTTTTTTTTTAAAGTACTCCCCAGAGAAACAGGATTTAAAAAATAACAGTTATAGTTAGAAGCATTCTGAAGATAAAAGGTATTGCATACTTGAGTAAAACCATTTCAGATCATACAAAGCCAACTGTGTTCTTACATCATCTAATCCACTAGCCTTCCCTCAGGCAAGATCCGCTGTGACTAGTCCTAATCAGATGTACACAATCTGCTCTTAGAAGCATTCAGCAATAGAAATTCTAGCACCATCCTGTCCTGGGCTGGATTTAAGATTTTGTGTCCATAGGTAAATCCAGACAGCAGTGGGGGTCAGGGGGATGTCAGAGATCCCAAAGACTGGAGAAGAGGAATACAGGAAAATCCTGGTGCACCCATGTGGGCCCCAAAGTAAGCAGAAGCAGACTCCTCTTTAGCCTGGATATTTTGTGCTTTCAAAATTTGGTGGGTCAGACAAAGGGTCCATCAAGCCCACTATTCTGTTTCCAAATGCGGCCAATCCAGCTCACAAGTATCTGGCAGGTTCCCCCCCAAAAAAGTACACAGATTCTATGTTGCTTATCCCAGGGTAAGCAGTGGATTTCCCTGGACCTCTTTAATAATGGTTTATGGACTTTTTCTCCAGGAACTTGTCCAAACGTTTTTTTTAAAGCCAGCTACTACAGCTTTTACTACATCCTCCGGTAATGAATTCCAGAGTTTTATTATATGTTGAGTGAAGAAATATTTTCTCTGATTAGTCTGAAATGGGCTACATTGTAGCTTCAATGCGTGTCCCCTAAACTTTCTACTTTTTGAAGGAGTAAACAACCGATGTTAATGAAATTTCCTGTTTTGCATCAGTCCGTTTTAAAACAAACCAAAAGAAAAATGAACAAAATATGGTTCATTTTCATTAGTTTTATTTTAAAGTTTGGTCTGACCCCCACTGCAAAAAACCTCCCTGAAAAAAACAAAAAACCCCTTCCCAGGTCTTCCTCTGATTCCCCCCTCCCCCCCAGCACCTCTTACTGTATTGCTTTCCTTTCATGGATCAGAAGTGATCAGGAATTTCCCTGGCAAAATGAGACCACCGCCATTGTTAAATTTTGCTGTGGAGAAAAATTATGCCAGTCTGCAACTGGCCCTTGCCAGTGTCATTTTGTACAGCAGAAATTAAAAATGGTGCCAATCTTGTTCTGAAATCAAAGCAGTATGGTCAGGTGCTGGGATGGTGACGGCAGGGACTTGAGTTTTTCTATTTTGTGTTTTTCATTTCTTTTTTCTAATTTTTTTTTGTTTCAAAGAAAAGAAACAAAAAAGAAACCAAAAAAACATTTAACCCCACCCCACTTGATTTTATCATGTTGGATTTTGTAAAGAAATAAGAGACTTGATTTTAAAATCACAGACTCACTTTTAATTAACACTATATAAAAAGGACAAAATCAAATGAACTTTTTAGCAATAAAGTGGCTTGAAAGTTATTGGAGATAGATCTGACAAAGAAAACACTGAATAGATAAAAGACGTTTCCTTTTGGGAAATACATATGGGCTCAGTCAGTTCATATTAATTTAGTTGAAGTTGACCACAAAATTAGGATCGGAGATTATAAAAACCTAGGGGCATGTTTACTAAACAGGGCACTTTTGCGGGGCGCACCTGAGCGCCCTAAAATGATGCATTTAAGTGCTCTTAAGCACCCCGTACGCGTGCGCGGCACATTAACGGGTCCCGCACGCGTGCGCCGAAAATGCGCACGTTTGCGGGGCGCACATGTGCGATAGAGGCGTGGAAAGGCGAAATGAGGGCGGAGGAAGGCCCCCGAGGGGCGGAGAGATGGGGTCAATGGGTGGAATGTGGGAGGGGAGAGACTCCCCGCACAGGAGCGTGCCCGAATTTAGAAGAAAAAATACCGCCAGTGAAACACACGCGTTAGAGGTGATTTAAAGGGAAGAGAAACCATTTCCGTCAGCAATGTACAGCAACATCGTGGAAACCCAAAACACGTGAGCAGTGTGAAACATGTGCACAGAACAAACTCGCAAATATAACATGAAAATAACCACAACCAAGTATGCGAAAATCTTAAGTCTGCTGGGCAACACTGCTATTAATGGGCAACAATAATAAACACACCCAGGAAAGCTCCAAAGAATTTAAATGAATATTGGAAGGGTCCATGGTCCGTGGACACATTCAAAAGCACTGCAATGTAATGGAACTGTCCTGGGAGTGCATATCAGGTCATCCAGTGATATCACTGATGCACTGTTCGGTTTATTTCTGTGACTGCACCTATTTGGAGGGCATATTTGTGTGTGTCCTGCACCTCTGTCCCCATACAAAGAAAACGTGCCCACAGTAAAGCTATGCAGAGCAGGGTGTCAGGCTTGTGCAGCCAGGTTTCCTATCTCCAGATACTGCACAGTCTCTGTGGGCACAGTGTGGTGCAGCGGACACTGCCAGTGACTGTATGACGAGAGGTTCACAGGTTCAAATCACAGCTGAGGTTCCTGGCAACCCAGTACCCATATTTTTAACCACCACTGAACAGTGAGAGTTCACACACTGCTATACTGCAGAGAACATAAGCATGGGCTCAACACCTACATTTTACCCCACACCGCACACAAACCAGAGCAATGGCCATTATGTACAGGCGAGTCCCTCAAATTCCGTCCTGGAGTGCCACAACGCAATCAGGTTATATGGGTTTGCCAGATAAGGACTGCAAGCCACAGCAGACAGTGCCGTAGGCGTGTGTAGCCTGGCACCGTACACAACAACAGACAGGCACTGTCAGATGTAAAGTCATGGACGTCCCTCGGAATGCAGAATATATGTTTAGAAACAGTGGTGCAGTGTACACAGACAGTGTGTGCAACAACAGAAGGTCACAGGTTCAAATCCTGTCTGTGGCTCCTTGCAACTAGTGCACATAAGTGTACCCTGAAAAAACCAGGCATTAAAGACTGATACTTTTCTGCTGAGAACCCAAGATATTTTGGCATATGTTTATGTTATCATCAACAGTACCCACCACATAAACATGTGCATCACCTACAGCAGACTCAAACAAAAGCAGTCCTGGAGTGCCCCACATCATTAAAGGGCAATGCAGACTCCAATATAAGGCCATGTGAACATGTTGACGGCAGGGGAACTGGTGACACCTGTCCACATCACACCATGGCCTATCTGTTTTTAGGTGGGTGCTGTGTATTGCAACAGACAGGGTTAGTCTGACAAACAGACATGGATGTACCTGGAAATGCACTGTCTCTGTGTCAAGAAGGTGGTGCAAAGCACACAGGCACTGCCTGCAGGAGGTGAAGGTCACAAGTTCAAATCACGTGTGTCAGGTCTGCCGAACCAATCCCCGCAATTGTCACATCCCCTAATTTTTCTCAAAAAACAAACCACCTGTAGTGGGAAAAGTGCAAACAGGGACAGTACATGTATATTGTCTCTCAAGGTGGACATATAAGAGAGAAATGTGCATCACATAGATCAGATATCCTCAAATGCAGTCCTGTAGGGACACAATTTATTCACATGTTATGATGTTGTAAATAAAGATGTCTCTGTTCATCTGCATGTGCCGGTCCATGGTATGCAGATATATCTCATGCATATATCTGAGGCACATTTGTGAAAATGTAGCAGTGTCTGTTACAACAGGACTGGAGTTGGGGACCTGTGCCAGAGATTACCGATCAACAGGAGGCGAAATGACCAGACACACAGGCTTCAGGACCCAAAGCCAATTGGACAGTCATGATAGTGTGCGTTGCGGCCATCTCATAAAACTAGTATGTGTGCACTGTAGCACTGTCACCATAAACCTTGAAATACACCACACATATAGCAACATGTTGATCTGATCAGTGGCAGATATCAATGTCTACGTACACCACAATATGGTTATTGAGTGGTATCACACCAATATGTCTGATGTATGTGGAGTGTGTCTCAGGTCTGTTGTTTGACGATGTTCCCCACCATGGGGTGTGACAGTAGCACTATTTCATAGCCTAGCCATGCATGCACTGTGTCCACGACTGCTGATTTGGCATAGACTGGAAAAACTGTCTATAGTAGCACAGTGATGGCATAGCTGTGGGATTGTGTGGCTGTACATCCAGTGTGTGATGTATGCAACACCTTACTCAGCGCACAATGTTTGTACTGTGTGCAGTGGTAGCTTGCCATTGTGCATAATGAGGTGCTAGGTATTGTGGTCATACCCCCGACAGACTGGTCTCGGCAGGATGCATGAGGACAGAACGTAGGGCAATGTAAGTGAAATTGCAGTGTGTGGTCATCAGTAGCATGGACAAGGTAGCCCAAGCATGTCCTCCTGGAAGGTCAGTCTCACCCTGACTGAGTAGTTACCATAGCATGGCTAGGTCAGCTGTAGTGGCAACAACATCTTTTGCAAGTGATATCTATGGGTTGCCTTTTGGAGCCCAATCACGAACGTAACTGCTCGGTGAGTGTGCAGACGTCCCAGTTTGGGTTGCACACATTGTCACCAGTAGTATGCAGTATGGATTAGCTATCAGACTGCTTGCACCTAGTATGTGTAAGGGTGCCACACTTTGAAGGGTGTAGCAGCTGCAGCTTATCTGTGTTTGCTGCTGGACAATGTCAGATAGTGGTGGTGGGCTGCTGAGCATGTCCAGGCATGACCATCTGTCTGCTGTCACCTTATTGATGTTCACATAAATGCATGCCCCATGCTGTAAGTTGTATTTACCTCTGCCGGACAGAGGTTATCACTTCCCACCAGCAGCACCATTGCAGTGATGAGTCTGAATGTTACGTTTGGGTGTTGTCACATAATCCGTCTGTCTAACACACTTCTCCCCCTCCCATAACTAATGTGGCGATGACAATGGCCACCACACAGGATATGACTGATGTGGTTGCAGCAAATTGCTTAAAGGGCTACACATCACAGGGAAATAACAGATGCACAGAAGTGTATGTGCATGTGCATCAACAAGTGCTACTCATCAGACACTGTGACTGATGTGGACTCACACCATAGGCTATCTTAGCTGAGCCAGGTGCTGTGGTCATGGTTCTGGGTCTCCCCTCTCACATTCAGGGTGAGCACAGGAGCCGCACAATGTGATGTCCAAGACTAACTCTGTGTCATTAACCTACACGCTCATTAATCATGTTCATACGTAGGTGTTGCAGTGGCTGCATAAACCATAGTGCTTATATTTGTAGACTGCTCATTTACATGTGCAGTGCATCATGGGTATGTGTGATTGAAGTCTATCTTGGTAAAGAAAGCAAACAGGTCATGTGTTGGCCCATACTCAAACTGTAGCCAGCCAGGGGTGTGTTAGCAGCTATGGCAGTGGTTCTGAAGCAGTCCTCCGTGAAAGTCTAGCCATGACATGTGTTTATGTTAGTACAAATGAAGATGCAGGAGATATATATGCATTACAGATGTCTTGCCAAACGGAGTGGAGTGTGGCCCTCCAGGGCTGGCCATCAACAACCCTGACAAACATCTCTGTCATTAACGTTTGTAAGTGGGCAAGGTGCTGATGTGCAAGACATCAAAATGTTCACATAAACTGTGTAACATGCTTCTCAGCCTCTCACCACCACCAACATCTTATAGATTATAGAACTGCATGGTGGGCATGAGAATTGAGGAAGTATGTCACAGTGAGTATATATGCTTTTCATGTCACTGACATCTGCACTTTGTACAGTCACACACCTAAATGACAGAGGTGTAAGACAGGGGTCTAAAAATACTGACCTGTAGGGCCACAAATCTGTGAGGTTGCCAGGGTAGCTCTGATGCCTATAGATCTCATGCATATTAATTAGGGCTATACTGATCAGCAGACTGGCCTAGGGGTCCAAGGAGGAGTGTCACTCATACACAGAGCTATGGAGATTTCGCCCCCTGTGACGTCACAACGTGTACAGACATAGGTAATGCCTCTGATTCTACAGTGGTCTAATCTAATATGGCTCTCTGAGGCCTCTTCCCTTTGTAATGTCATTTGGTGGTGCCACCAACAACACCCTCAATGCTGTAGCATGAAGGTCCCTCAAAAGTACCTTACAAGGTTCTGTTATTTGAACATTAGAAGGTGCTGTTGTGGACACTGCACCTCATATTGTCCTCTCTGAAGTGACTCATAGGGTACCTGATGTGCCACACTAGGTTATTGCAATGTCACAGTGTGTTTGTTCAAAAAACAAATCCAAAACGCAAAGGCCACACAAACCACTGTTGATAGTAGATAGTAATGTGCCAGCAAGTTATATAGATTAGGCTGATGGTGTGAAGGCAAACACGACGTCTGTAACATAGGTAGGTATGACAGTGAATGTGTCGCACACCCCAGCCACTCACTCTGTATGTCAGCACATCCACCTAACATCTACATCCATGTCCATCGCATGGCAATCTCAATAAGCTCAGTATGTGTGCTATGCAACCTAATGTGGATGTAGCATGTGCAGATGCAAACCCCCCCCCATGCCATCACATACATAATTTATGTGTTGACATTGAGATGGAGTAGTGAATATCATCTATTGCGACACATATCCCCATATCACCAGGGTGCCTGATAGGCCAATCTGATGGTCCCTCAAAACACCTTGTTGAAGTAGCAGTTGTAGTGGCAGTCAGTGCAATGTGAAAGGCGTAGCACATCACATCAAACAAATGCCTAAGAACCAGTGTGCAAGTGATGATAAGTTCAAGTCCCAAATGTGTCAACACCATGAGGTCATGAAATAGTTATGTGTTTTATATAAGAGACACACAGCACTGTATATTGCAGTTGTTGTGCGCATGTGCGCAACTCGTTCCGCAAAACAATGTGCGGGGCGCAGTTGAACGTCATATGTGTATAAATTGCGCCAGTTGCGGGACGCTGTGGGACAAAATATTTATAAAACATGCAGCAGATGCGGAGCGCAATGAGACGTGTTACGTCGCCAAAGTGCGCCAATCTTTGGGGCGCAGTTGGACGTCATACGTCGCTAAACTGCGCCACTTGCGGGGCACAGTTGCACGTAAAACATTGGAAATGTGTGGCATTTGCGGGGCGCATGCGCGTCAATGACGCTGCGTGCAATCAGGTGATAATATCTCAAAATGGCGTCCAGAACAAGAAAGCCTGCATTCACTCCTCGGGAGCTCCGCACCCTGTCTCGCCTGATTGCCACAAGGCAGGAGAAGCTGTTCCCCGGGCAAAACAGGTACAGGGACAGCAGAAAGGTCCGCAGGGCCTGGGAACGGCTACAGAGACGCTTCAATAGAGAAGCTGACTTCCCAAGGGAGGTAAGTGGATGGGGACAGGTCATTAGAAATAGACATATATATCTAGAGGCTGTGTGCATTGCAGATCCTCATGCTGTTGGGGTCAGGTATTGTGTGTCAGTAATGTGCTGCAGCTGAACATACATCCCATATTGTCTTTGTATAATATGTGACAGGTTTGACCTGTACCCAGGTGGTGATGGATATGGTCACACAGGTCATGATGCTAGCCCTATTACCTGGCATTTGCTGCTGTGGACGTGCCAACACATACTGTAAGAAAGCAAACCAATAGATCAGCTTAATTATATCCAAATCACATCATATGAATATGGTGAAATGTGTAGCTGCAGAAAATAACCTTTCCGTCCACAGAAAGGGTATGTGAAGCAAAGCATTAATGGTATGTCAATCACCCAGGTGATCTGGTTGTTTTTGCCAATGTTGTGCAATATGCCCCCCTATCCCCAGTGGTCCTGAGAGCTCACCACAGTGGTCTATCAGTCACCCTGGAGATACGGTTGTGTGTGCTCAAGCACTGTAATACATACACCCTATCACCAGGGACTAGAGAGGCCATCACACTGGCTCACCTGTCATCATGGTGATATTGGTCTGTGTGCTGTCAAAGTACAAAACAATATCCCTATCCCCAGGGGTGCTGTAAGATCATCACAGTGGCCTGTCATGTATCCTGGCGATATGGTTAAGTGTGCTGAAACAGTTCATTACATCTTCCCTATTTCCAGGAGTCCTGAAAGGCCATCCCAGTGGCCTTTCATGTATCCTGGAGATATGGTTCTGTGTGCTGAAACAGTTTAAAACATCTCCCCTAGTTCCAGGAGTCCTGAAAGGCCATCCCAGTGGCCTTTCATGTATCCTGGAGCTATGGTTTAGTGTGCTGAAACAGTTCATTACATCTTCCCTATTTCCAGGAGTCCTGAAAGGCCATCCCAGTGGCCTTTCATGTATCCTGGAGATATGGTTCTGTGTGCTGAAACAGTTTAAAACATCTCCCCTAGTTCCAGGAGTCCTGAAAGGCCATCCCAGTGGCCTTTCATGTATCCTGGAGCTATGGTTTAGTGTGCTGAAACAGTTCATTACATCTTCCCTATTTCCAGGAGTCCTGAAAGGCCATCCCAGTGGCCTTTCATGTATCCTGGAGATATGGTTCTGTGTGCTGAAACAGTTTAAAACATCTCCCCTAGTTCCAGGAGTCCTGAAAGGCCATCCCAGTGGCCTTTCATATATCCTGGAGATATGGTTCTGTGTGCTGAAACAGTTTAAAACATCTCCCCTAGTTCCAGGAGTCCTGAAAGGCCATCCCAGTGGCCTTTCATGTATCCTGGAGCTATGGTTCTGTGTGCTGAAACAGTTTAAGACATCTCCCCTAGTTCCAGGAGTCCTGAAAGGCCATCCCAGTGGCCTTTCATGTATCCTGGAGATATGGTTCTGTGTGCTGAAACAGTTTAAAACATCTCCCCTAGTTCCAGGAGTCCTGAAAGGCCATCCCAGTGGCCTTTCATGTATCCTGGAGCTATGGTTTAGTGTGCTGAAACAGTTCATTACATCTTCCCTATTTCCAGGAGTCCTGAAAGGCCATCCCAGTGGCCTTTCATGTATCCTGGAGATATGGTTCTGTGTGCTGAAACAGTTTAAAACATCTCCCCTAGTTCCAGGAGTCCTGAAAGGCCATCCCAGTGGCCTTTCATGTATCCTGGAGCTATGGTTTAGTGTGCTGAAACAGTTCATTACATCTTCCCTATTTCCAGGAGTCCTGAAAGGCCATCCCAGTGGCCTTTCATGTATCCTGGAGATATGGTTCTGTGTGCTGAAACAGTTTAAAACATCTCCCCTAGTTCCAGGAGTCCTGAAAGGCCATCCCAGTGGCCTTTCATGTATCCTGGAGCTATGGTTTAGTGTGCTGAAACAGTTCATTACATCTTCCCTATTTCCAGGAGTCCTGAAAGGCCATCCCAGTGGCCTTTCATGTATCCTGGAGATATGGTTCTGTGTGCTGAAACAGTTTAAAACATCTCCCCTAGTTCCAGGAGTCCTGAAAGGCCATCCCAGTGGCCTTTCATATATCCTGGAGATATGGTTCTGTGTGCTGAAACAGTTTAAAACATCTCCCCTAGTTCCAGGAGTCCTGAAAGGCCATCCCAGTGGCCTTTCATGTATCCTGGAGATATGGTTCTGTGTGCTGAAACAGTTTAAAACATCTCCCCTAGTTCCAGGAGTCCTGAAAGGCCATCCCAGTGGCCTTTCATGTATCCTGGAGCTATGGTTTAGTGTGCTGAAACAGTTCATTACATCTTCCCTATTTCCAGGAGTCCTGAAAGGCCATCCCAGTGGCCTGTCATGTATCCTGGAGATATGGTTCTGTGTGCTGAAACAGTTTAAAACATCTCCCCTAGTTCCAGGAGTCCTGAAAGGCCATCCCAGTGGCCTTTCATGTATCCTGGAGCTATGGTTTAGTGTGCTGAAACAGTTCATTACATCTTCCCTATTTCCAGGAGTCCTGAAAGGCCATCCCAGTGGCCTGTCATGTATCCTGGAGCTATGGTTCTGTGTGCTGAAACAGTTTAAAACATCTCCCCTAGTTCCAGGAGTCCTGAAAGGCCATCCCAGTGGCCTTTCATGTATCCTGGAGATATGGTTCTGTGTGCTGAAACAGTTTAAAACATCTCCCCTAGTTCCAGGAGTCCTGAAAGGCCATCCCAGTGGCCTTTCATGTATCCTGGAGCTATGGTTCTGTGTGCTGAAACAGTTCATTACATCTACCCTATTTCCAGGAGCCCTCAAAGGCCATCCCAGTGGCCTTTCACTCATCCTGGAGATATGGTTGTGTGTGCATAAAGAGTGTAAGAGATCCTCCCTTTCCCCAGGAGTTATGTGAGGCCATCACAGTCGGCTATCACGTACCCTGGTGATATGGTTGTGTGTGAAGAAAGAGTTAAATAGATCCTCCCGTTCCCCAGGAGTTAAGTGAAGCCACCACACTTGGCAATCACGTACCCTGTTGATATGGTTGTGTGTGAATAAAGAGTTTAATAGAGCATCCCTTTCCCCAGGAGTTAAGTGAGGCCATCACAGTGGTCTATCACGCACCCTGGTGATATGGTTGTGTGTGCCTAACCAGTTCAATACATTCTCCCTATCTCCAGGAGTCCTATGACCTGTGTAAGGTCACTTGTCTATGATCCCACTGCAATGGGATATGCAGCTGATGATGTGTGGCACAACACGCAACACCAATGGGGCCGTACGCCACATTGCATTGGTGGGTATAGCAGTCACATGTTGTGGTAGTTTATGACAGGTAAGTTGCACCTCTCACATAGTCTGTGAGGTCACTATCTCATCACACATGTCTGTGATGTATCACGATGAAAAGCTATGTGCACATGTTGATGTGTGTATAGGTACAACATCCCCATGACCTAGGCAAAGATATTCCCAAAGGCCGTAACAGAGCCATAGTCCCCTCACTTTATGCATAGTTAGGTTACCCATCCTCACACCTCCTACAAATCCATTACCTTGTAGCAGGTGAACAGAACCGATGTTGTAGGAAAGCTACAGTCACCTCTTGTGGTTGGACACCACAGACACAAGCAGCCACATGAGCACAGGTGGCAATTGCGTAGTGTGTTTGCTTGGTGTCTGTCCATGGTTTATCAAAATACACCTGCTGTCATCATACAGGTCATAGGTCATAGTGCCATTTCTACAAGATATAGGCCAGCCTACATGGGCACGGTAAGCTCAGATAAGGGCACCTGCAGTTGTTGTATGTTTGTGTAGGCTGCTCTACCAAACATACCCCATACATACTACACCCCAACCTGACTCTCACACAGGATGGCCAGCCAACATGGGTGGAGGTACAGACCCTCCACAGCACATGATCCGTTTTGTAACCCTTTCCTGCCCTCCTCATCCCACTGTTTCCCACATGTGTGACTTAGCCATGTTGTTAGCTGCTGATAGCATAGTTCATTGCCTGTAACAGGTGGTCGCCAGACACAGCAGGATGCACAAATTAACAAACATCCCCTGTCCCCCTTGGGTTCTGTCGCATTCAACAACTGCTCCAATGTATCCCTTCACCCGCTCCTGGTGTGCAAAACATACACAACAAGAGATGAAAATATTGGGACAGCAAGTAGCATCACGCAAGCACCATGGCATGGCTCCAGAGACTGACATATGTGACGATGACCAACATTGGTGAGTAGGCTCAGTTGGTAATGGTGTTGTCCACATGTGATAACACATTCCATGTGCCCATGATGATCCCCTGTGACAGGTGTTGAACTATGCTATACATGAAACACACATCAGTGTAGCTGAAGTGTCCAGACCCAGGACACACTGTTCTATGTTTCTGTTGCCCACCCACCAGACGTAAGTGCTCACTCATGCTCCCACCCATATTTTCTCACACACACAGGTCGAGGATCTGAGAAAGAAAGGGAGGGAGCTGCGCCTGCACCATGGCGCATACCTTGAGCGCGTGAGGAATGCTGAATCATCACATGGTGATGGTGCGTATTGATGACATGGCTGCCCACCATCAGAGGTCACAGTGGCCCATCAGTGTGCATGGTACCTGCATGGGTACATGTGATGTGTCACACACATCTACGTGTGCTGATGACTGTCATCTTCCACAGATCATGATGACAGTGACGAAGACCCCCGTACCTCTGCCTATGCCCTCCGAAGGCCCACCTCCCGCGCTGCCGTGGAGGTGGTAGTCCTGGACACCAGTGGGGAGGAGGCAGAGGGTCCTGCAGACGACACAGTGGAGGGGGTCATGGGGGATGCTGGGACGGAAGGTGTGGGTGCCAGGGTCACAAGGGGGGGTGAGGGCGCAGGTGATGTGGGTGGGGGGGAGGTGGTGGGGGGTGTTGGGGAGGAGTCAGGGGGGGAAGAGTGGCCACAGGGTGTCTGGGAGAGTGACATAGAGGACAGTGCAGCACAGGGCACTGTTGGCTCCCGCCATCAAGGGCAGGTGGCTCCAACATCCAGGGCCCCACACACAGTGCATGCAGATGCCACCACACAAACACCAGGAACAATGTGTGTGTGTGGTGGCAGATGTGTTGTACATCTGTGTGAGGCTCTGGATGCACTGGAGCAGCGGGTGCACCGGTTGGTGCACCTGCAGGAATGGATGGCGGGAGCCATGGAGAGGGTGGTTGCTGACAGTGAGCATCTGCCATGTCGGCAGCCACCCCCTGAAGGGCGTCACAGGCATCATTGATGGTGCCTGTGACGTCCACACATGTGCCCTGTGCTGCCCTGTCCGCCATCACGGGGCAGGCTGAGGGAGGGGGGGGGTCATGTGGGGGTTCGGGGTTAGTGTGTGGGAGTGTGTTTATTGCGGGTGTGTGTGTGCGGGGGTGGGGAGGGTTTGTTTTTGTTGGGTGGGTGATGGCATTTTCCCCCTACCCTAGATATGTATATAGTTGTATTTTTGTTTGTACATATTAAAGTATTTTTTCTGAACCCTGTAATGGTCACGTGTCTCACGTAGCATATGACTATAGATGCCAGCATGTCATATGTGTGCAGCCACATACATTCCTGACGGGTAAACATGCGTGTGATACCTCAATTGGCACCACATGCAGTGTGTCGGGAAACTCATGTGTGTAGGTGTGTGATAGCAGGGTGCTGCATTACATGTTACCATGTAGTGGCTGCCCCACAGACGTACTTGCCACAGGGATGCATATACATGACCCACATGTTCTCACATATATGAGCCGGCAAAATATGCGGCTCACAAATGTCTGCCTCTGTAACATGCATCCCTATGGTGGGTTGGGGTGCATGTGACCACTTATATAGGTGAGGGCACAGGTCACACATATGGCACCAATGTGTCGTGTATGACGGGTTGCAGATGGTGATGTGTATGGAACATAAACAGGCCATTTATAACACAGTACCCCTGTGTCCACATCAAGGGTGGTGGACCGTGGTTCTGTAGAGCCGCAGGGCAGTCAGGTGTTGGAAATATTCCTAATGAGTGTGGCAGAGATATATATGAATTGGAGATATCCTGTCAGCGTGACTGAATTGTCGGCCCTCCAGGGCTCTCTTTTGAGAGACCTGGATTACACCTCTGCCATTTTGGAATGTGAGTGGGCAAGGCGCAGATGTCCCCGACATCAAACATGTTACCTAGAGTGTGTCATATTCCTCCTCACCTCTCCCCACCACCAACATATTGCCATTGCCACCACCCGTTACTGCTGGTGAGAAACAGGGAGCAATGTTACGCATTCCAAATAACCATCCGATGTCTGTGACATCTGCACCCAGCCCAAAATAAATCGTACATGACAGAGGTGTAAGGCAGCGCTCTCAAAATCCAGTCTTGGAGGGACACAAACCAGTAAGGTGGTCATGATAATTGTAATGGTGAGATATATATCGCCAGCATATACATTAGGGATATGCTCAGAACCTGACTGGTCTGCGGCTCCACAGTATCACGGTTCCACACCCATGTCGTACATGGATGTCTGTGCACACTGTGCCGCTGCAGCGCAGAGGCTGTGGTGACACATTGTGCTAGTGAAACATCACATATGTGTGGATCATGGAAATAGTATATGTGTGTGGCAAAGTAGCTTATGCAGTGGACATGGTTGCAGATCCTATGGTCCTCCCACCCCCCTCGCAGAGATACACATGGGACCAAATGGA
This sequence comes from Ichthyophis bannanicus, assembly GCA_033557465.1. NCBI lineage: Eukaryota > Metazoa > Chordata > Amphibia > Gymnophiona > Ichthyophiidae > Ichthyophis > Ichthyophis bannanicus. Next base: position 82,753,961 of record CM066042.1, read on the forward strand.
CACTCTTTGGAAAGAGACAATGTATCTATTTTTGGACAGCTGTTTATTATCACAGCAATTCTCTCATATAAAACTATTGTTACAAACATGTGTGTAAGACATATCAAAGATCCCCCCAAGCCAATTACATAACACACACACAACATACTAATCACATATGTCTACTTTCACATATAACCCAAACCAAGCCGCAATAACAGAAAATACTATGTACATAGTTGCTAAAAATGAACAGTGCAACAGAGAGAAACCTTTGGTTTCGTGCTGTACATTTCTATATTATCATAGGTTACTGACGGCGTGGTCGGCCACGCCTGCCACGTCGGGCCCCTCTCCCTGGCAAGGCTATATCCTCCTCCGGATACATTGGTGGTGCAGGTGCAGCTCGGATCAGAACATCACGTATGCCCTCAAGGGCCTCACACATGCGAGTTAGTGGCATGGCTACGACCCCCTCATGTAATGTCCGGAGCGCAGCACAAACATCCCTGGTGTTCCGCTCCACAGCACAGCGAATCCGCTCCAGAACACGTCGATTGGCTGTGAATGGGACACAGGGTGGTCAATGAACTACCTCTCCACGAAAACACCTTCATAAAGCAACATGTCATACACATACCACACTAATGCTAATGTGATAGTGCTGAGTCATATGGGAACATGGTTAGGGGTATAACACATATATCGCAGTGTACTACAACTAATAGAAACACAGAGAACACTATACAGGAAGAAGATGTGGGAGGACAACACAACAGTCATACAATAGCTTCTGCATACACACCCACATACTACTGACGTGGCAACAGAATTGGGCAAGGACAGTCATCTCATATCCATTATTTAGGTCAGGTGCAGCATGCAGCAGCCATAAACACCTCAGATGGCCAGAAGCATTGTTGTACCGAGGTGTGTTTGGGAATGTCTGCACAGGTCATGTATGGGTCCAGGGTTTTGCTATATGTGGCATAGAGATGCACATGAGCTGTTGGGGCATGTTATGACAGGAACTGTGTGTTATGTGTTTATGGAATTTGCTATTCTCCATGAGATGTTTGTACTGGATGTAGCCTCATGGGATGCCATATATTTGTGTAAGACTGTGTGACGGCAAATCAGGTTTGGCCTGCCCTAATGATTGTTTTATGACATGACAATGTATGGTCTGATGGGTTACATTGTCAGTATAAGGGCTGGATGTGGGGATGTACACATTATCCGCATGTGCTGGTCCTTGGAATTGCCTGGTGCAAGGACTACACTGATATGTATGCTTGGTGGTGTACAAAATGTACGTGAGCTGATGTTGGGGAATGACTAGAATGTGATGGTGCTGACAGACGTTAATCCCGTGAAGCATTTACGTGTTTTGTGGGAGTGGGTGATACCTTATGAACATAGCTGCTTATGTGAGTGTAGTTGAGGATAGACATTGGCATGCTGAATACGTCATTGATAGTGTGGGATGTCAGAGACCTACTACACGGAATAAATGGTTATGTTAAAGCAAATGTGACAATGTAGAGTGGATAAAACAGTACAATAGAGCTGTCTGGACACATAAACATCAGACTATGGTGAGTGAGCAGAACTCTTGCACAGGCATTGTGAACGTGGATGCAGCAATTAGGACATGGAAAACAGTCATAACAACTAGACAACATATGTTTTCCCCTTTCTCATTTGACATAGCATATGGATCCTTACAGGCTGAGCTTCAGTATGTTTATTTTTTACCTTGCTGTAAGGGATAATGTATGTATGACAGTACAGATTGGTCAGATATCTCTATCTACCCACTGGCCAGTACCTATACAGTGTTGTGTCACATTCCCTAGTTGCCTTTTGTGTCTCCAATAACACATTTCGACTAGGTAATGTTTTTCTTTGGTTGCTTGCTCTATGATGATGTATCTGGTTATTTTGTAAAGGAGATGAGGTCTTCAGTTTATGTTATTTCTCATTGGGCTTGACAATTGCTATCATACACCAGTATGTTATGTGAGGTCTTTGTGTAATGCTCTAATGTTTGCATTCGGAAAGGAGGGGTGGGGTGATGTGCCAATTCTGGTAATGTTGTGTGGATACGTGGTGTATGATATGGTCTCAACATGGCAAGCTTATGTTGTAGTTAGTCATATGTGTTTAGGTTTATTTTGCAGCACAGTAATTGTTCACGGATTTGGTCCTTGTTTAACCATTTGTTGAGAAATAGACATGCGTCATACTCATTACTGTATGGTTGCATACAACACATATTGCAGGTATGACACGTATGATACTGGGGACCATCACACGGTATGGGGACATAGGCCCACAATTTAACTGGGACACACATGCTCACAGCCTATGCAATCTGTTGAGGGATTGTTGGCCTTACAGTAAGGGGACATGGTGTTTTCCTTTTCTGTCTGGATTACAGTCTATGTTATGTCTTTCTGTACAGAGGAAATTGAGGAATGTTCTCTCCAAACAAGCCATCAGGTTCATACTGTACGTTTGAGACCCCTCTGTAGATCCGTATCTATGGTTGACCTGACATATTTTCGCACCTCTCTCCATATGCTATGTAATTTGACACCTGCAGATGCAGACTGTGGGGAATGCGTTCTTTGTGCTGTTACATCACAGAGGAGGGTTGCATTGCTATATATATGGTATGTTTGTTTCTTTAACTATCATTTAGATGTCATGCTGTGGTTTACCAGACATCTGGGTGTCTGCAATGAGGTAGACTGTTGCAAGGGCAAGTGTTGATCTTTCTCATGACAACAACATGGTGGCCCTTATACAACATTCCTTTTAGGCCTGCATCTGTGGGTGTCAACTGACCTTCGGTGATTCTGTTTTGCGTCATAGTAACACCATATATTATACCCCACACCATTCTTTCACGAAACAATATCCCACCAACATGAGCCATACATGTGATATATGTGGTGGTTATGTTGCAACATTCACCACACAAACACCAACTAGTGACTATTGGTGTTTATTTTGGAATTATGACTGTCGTATGTCACCCACCTTCAGCATCGCGACGTGCAGATACGCCATGGGACCTTAACTCCGCCATCATCACCTGAGGGTCAGGGCTCTCGGTGTATACTTGCGGCCTGGGTCCTTGGATGTTCTCCCTTGATGCTGCCCCTAGTGGTGATATACTGGGTACAGGTGGCTCTATGGGCTCATCAACAGCACTTGTGCTGCCCCCTGAGACAGCAGGTTCATCCTCCAACACACTCATTGGCACTGTGATGTCAAGGTCACCCTCTTCCTCCACCTCCTCCTCCTCCTCCTCCTCCTCCTCTTCCTCTCCCATTTTACTGTAGTCACCTGCATATTGAACAATAACAAGGAAAACACATATGTTTCAACATAATCATATCTATATATGTGTGGCACAGACACCACAGAGATGATGGGGTGGGTATGTGCGTGTGTGCTGCGTACCCGACCCATGACACCCTCCCATACATGTTTGTCTACGTCATTCAGCTGTTTCTGGGGCACATGTGTGTCGTGTGGCCATGCACATGTTGCATATTTTCCATGTGTATATTTGGAGTGCCATGCCACATGTGTCCCCCATCACATCCCTTCCCCTATCTGTACAACATATGTCCACACATGTGTGAGAATACATCACCCTTACACTTGTTTGGACCATACATTGCCTGTTTATGTTTAATTATGCATTTGAAATATTGTCTCTAGACATACTATATGCTCATTGTTGGATATGTTTGGCTGTGACCCATTGTGCCGTGGATCCCATGTAGCCAGCACCTGTGGCCCACTGAGAAGCACATGTAGCACTGTGCAAATAGTATGTCACACACACGTTACCTGATTAGTGTGCCACAAAATCATATGGTGCTTTGCAATCACAGATGTGCAGGTTGGATAGGAATTGTTGTGTGTAGTTTTGGAAACAGATGGGGAGGTTGCTGTTTTCGAGGGACACATATGTAATATTGTGACAGGGCATGGCAACAACACAGTTTGTGCATGGCCATAACACACACATGTGACACCACATTTTAAACATGGTGTGGATTGGGTCACAGGTATGGGAGTGTCTGTGCAGCTGAATGATGTGTACTGAAGGGACATTGTGAACCTGGCAATTACTATACATACCTGCGTCAGGATGTGCCGTGTCAAGGGCCTCCGGCAGTCCACGGAGATAGATGTGGCCCAAACGTGTTGCCAGCTCTTGTTCCAATGGTGTGAGTGATGGGATAAAAGGGCCCCCACCACCTGTGCCATGCGCATGTTGTCTTTCAGCCACCATGTGCTGGCGCACCCCTCTTTTTATATCCGAGTACCTCTTTTTGAGGCTTTCAACATCCCTTGTGGGGCCCCCTGCCTCTGCAATTGCAGCACGCACCTCCTCCCATACTGCCATTCGGGTGGCCACTGTTGTGCGACTGCTGAGCCTGCCAAATAAGAGGTCATAGTTTTCAATTACATGCGAGAGTAGGATATAGTTCTCTCTATCACTGAAGCGTAGAGCTCTTTTTCGCTGTGGACCAGGCACAGGTACCCTTTTTCTCTTCCCAGTTTGGACATATTGTGCAGGCTGTGGCCCAAAAGATGGTCCTGCATGTCCCTCCCTAGGATGTGCAGTCTGTAGCGTCGGTGTATCACCCACCACAGGTTGGGACACATCCTCCACACCCTCACCCTCACCCTCACCGTCTCTCTCCCTCTCTCTCTCCATCTCTGTATGTTTTAAATGCTCCTTTCAACAGAACAGCACTCACTTAAACAAAACAGAACAATACACAGCATGCAATACAGACTTACAGAATGTTACAGTACAGGACACAGTAAAGGACACATTAACAAAGGGAACAGAAATATTATCTTAGCACAAGGTGAGGAATCTACTCTGCTCCTGACTATCTTACACTGCCTCTCTCCGCTGCCGTACTCCCTGGACTGACTCTCTCCCTCCTTCCTCTGGACTACTCCCACCACAGCCTCTCTACCTATAGATTTTGTTATCCCTCACTGTGCTTCTTTCCTGTGCAGTAGTCCCACCACTGTCTCTGTTTCAGACTTTATCTATGACACCCTCTCTCTCTAACTGTGACTCCTTTCTCAACCCTCAACGTGATGCACGTGTGCAGGCCTATTTATAGTGTATTGCCATGTGTCTTCCATTGCACATGCGCAATTGGGCGGGCGTGACGCTCGTGCGTTGGGCGCGTGCTCGCCAACGCATGGGTGGCCGTACGCGGACAAACGCACATGCGCCCTGAGACACTGTACTGCGCATGTGTCGCAGTACGCATGCGCACTACAACGACTACCGCATGGGTGTCTGTGTTTTGTGCGCATGTTCACGCCGGCGCACATACGTGTGGGCACGCACTGACCGACGCCCATGCGTAGAGTGGCGCACGCGCGCCACCAACGGGCATCGCATGCGATCAACTGCGCATGCGCAGTGTGCGCAAACCACACACCCCAGAATAACATATATTACCATCACAACATTACCCACGTTGAGGGTTGTAGAGGAAGAGCAGGAGGAGTGTGGTTGGTGTGGAGAAGAACGAACGTCTATGCAGTTGTACTAGCGGATTGTATTGGTGTTTGTATTGCTTATTATATTGTGTTGTGTGTGTATTGTCAGTTGTTGTTTTTACTTTTGGATACTGTATAGTGTGTTTTGTGTGTTTGTTAGAGTTTGTGTGGTTGTTAGAGTGTGTTTCGGTAGTGGGACGGGAGGAGTTTATGGCAGCAATATATGCTTATGCATGTGTCCTGAGTGGTGGGCAGATGCTGCGGTTGCCGGACAGGGGAGATGGTGTCCACGGGGCTGCAGCACAGGGCATGGGTGTAGTCCCGCAGCAACTCAGACCTGCAGCTGTGGAGGTGGTCCAGCCATGTGCTGTGCGTTCACGGCACAGACGGCGTGCCGAGGTGCAGGCTCGGCAGCCACGCCTCTACAGGCCCAGGGCACAGCTCCAGGGCATGCGTGAGGACCAGGTCATCTCCCTGTACCGACTGAGCACAAGGGCTATTAGGGAGCTTTATGAGGATTTAAGACCTGACCTCGAGCCCCTGACTGATCGGTCCCATGCAATACCAGGTTTAGTCAAGCTCCTTGCTGCTTTACATTTTTTTGCCTCTGGCTGTTTCCAGTCATCTGTGGCTGCAGTGGGTGGCATGAGCCGCCCATCCTTCTCACGATGTCTCCACCACGTACTGCGTGCCATGGTCAGCCGGGTGGGGAATTACATAGCCATTCCCCACACTAGGCAACAATGGGGGACCCTGAACCAGGCCTTTGAGACATTAGCAGGGATACCACACGTGATGGGAGCTATTGATTGCACACATGTTGCCCTGGTCCCGCCTAGTGACAGGGAGGTGGCGTTTCGCAACCGCAAACACTACCATTCCCTGAATGTTCAGGTTGTATGTGATGCTAATCTGCATATTCTGAATGTGGTCCCTAGGTTTCCAGGGTCCACCCATGACTCCTATATCCTGCATCACTCGGCAATCTTCACACAATTTGAGGGCGGACGTTATGGGGACTGTATTTTGCTGGGTGAGTATGTCATGTGTCGTAATGTATGTATGTGTTTGTAACTTTCTTTATGTCTACTCACATAGCTAGCAAACTCGTTTAAAACCATAAACTTAGATCAACATATGAGCAATGTTTGTTTGGGGACTGTTGTATCTTTAGATTATTACAGGGGTATAGACGTACACATACAGCAGCTACAAACAAACATAGACCATCAGACTCCTAGCATTATATGATCCAGACATTCACATGGTGTGCAGGTGACAACACCCCTGTGCATGTGGCTAGGCTGTTGCACAATCCCTCATAGTGTGTGGTAATATCAACTGCACACATTCTGAGGGGGGGGGGGTTTGGCCCTCATATGCACGTATCATGATGGGTCATTGCCAAATAATGCTTGTATGTCATTTAACCTTGTGATAATTGCTCATCCATACAGGTAACCCTTCTCATGTGTGTGTGGGGTTCACACACTCACTCTGGACTGTTGTTGCTACCCAGGAGCCAGTATATAATATGAGGGGTTTTTTGGGAATATCTGATGTATGCTTTTGCCCTTTCCAGCTAGCAGCACTCGTGTGGATATGTATGGTCACGCATTTGGCCTATGTCACAGCAGGGGTGTAACGAAGTATATTTGGTGCTAGTACCTTGGCCTACTGTAGATGATCATGATTTAGCCACATATTGGCCAGTGATCCTCATGTAGTTTAACATATTGGAAAGGGGATGCCTGAAGCTGTGGGCTATGTGTGTGCATACAGAGTTGTATTGTTTTCAGCTACACATGACGGTAATGTACCGATGTGTATCTCTATGAGGTTAAGACATGAGTAGTACAGTGTGCAGGTTTGCAGACCCCACCTTCAGTGGGATGTTCCCAGGATAGACACAGTGCACAGGATTGGTATTTAAACAATTTATGTTTAGCAATATACAGCATAAGGACACAGAGTATGAGATCTAGATATGTTGCCCGTACAGGACAGGATGCATCTAGGTGATATGGTTCACATTATCACCAGCCTCCATGGCATACATGTTCTGTTTTTTTCCCACCCTCTCATGGCAGCATATTTTACCTAGGTTACTGTTCAGACATACAATATGAACATGTGACACGTGAATCGTTACTATCGTCTCTCATTGGCAGGGGTGCCAATGTGGACAGTCAATGCATTACAATACCCATGTCGCGCACACACACACACAATATGTTACAGTATAGATGGAACTGTTGGGGTATTTCCCATGAGTGTACTTACTTTCTAGGCTATGTGTTCCTTTTCTAACAGCATATGTGTTTTTTACAGCTCATTAATTGTTCGGTTATATGTTGATGTCAGGATTTGTTTTGTGTAGGGTTACTACATCTTAACATATGTCAGTTATGTTGAATATTGACACGCACATTTCTTTTTATTTCCAAGGTGATGCAGGATATGGGTGTCGCCCCTGGCTGCTGACCCCTGTACGTCAGCCACGGACACGTGCAGAGCGGAGGTACAATGAGGCCCATGCCTCCAGCCGCTCAGTCATCGAGCGTACCTTTGGCGTGTTGAAAAGTCGCTTCAGGTGTCTGGATAGGTCAGGCGGGGCCTTACAGTATAAGCCAAGGACTGTTGCAGAGATAATCATAGCCTGTTGCATCCTGCACAACATTGCTCTCAGGCACAATATCCCTGCAGAGATTAATGAGGATCTGGAGCAAGATCCAATGTGCCCCCCTGTACGTGCCAGTGGTGACACACAGGATGGCACAGCAGTCAGACGGAGGTTGATTGGAGAGATCTTCTCATGTGCGTATTACCTACCCACACAGCTTTTTAATCCTATGTGTGTTATGTTTACAGCAGTTACAGTTTATGTCAGGATATGATTTGTATGCGACACCACATTAGTATTTTAGTGCTAATTCACAACTCACATATAGGCATGTGTGAGGCACAAACAATGTGGCCAGTACACAACAGCATTTGGTGCCAGATGATGTGGGTGGTTGCTCATACGGCTGTGTGTGATTTTTAAGGTTAAAATTACAGTTAGTGGCTGCCTGTGTTAGCACCTGTTGTTGTTGTTGAGCACAAATGATGTTTTGTGATGATATGGGTGGATAACAGTGTTAGCCATATGGTGAGATGTTCACAGTGTGAGACCAGTCCACGTTTGGGGACATTAGTCCAGTGGGTTGAATTTATATGTTTCACCTTTGGGGTGTACATTTGGTTCTTACACTCCTGTCAGCTGGCTATGTGTTGCTTTGTTATTATGGCCGTATCAGGACATACATATCACAGGACAGATGCTTAGTAGTAGTTTCTGCGGATATTAGGGTATCTATGTGTAGGGTGTTAATGTCACCCTACAGTGTGTCGGAATGTATACTGCACCAGAAAGCCATGACATGGACATGTTATAGGATGGGGATCTGAGCATTGTCCAGCCAGAGAGGTAGTATTGCCACATTTACATGTAGGTGAATTGACCTTAGGTACAGTGCTACATATGTACACAGATACAGAGGATAACCTACCCCATATCAGCGAGGGGTGCGTTACAGTGGGCAGGATGAGCACAGAATGTGTTGGTGGCTTATGGTTGTGCAGAATTCTCAGGGAGTACATGGCATATCTTGCTGATAAATTCTCAACATATGCCATCATGCCTCAGCTACAGGCTGGGTATGTGAGCAGTGTAGGATAGTACAGTCCACATTACATAGATTGCATAGATAGTCGGACAGGGAAGGGGAGGATTATGTTGGCAAGGAAACCCAGACATATGTGAGAGTTGTTTCTCTGAGGTACACATATTGGCTATCCATGCGTTGACATTCTCAATGACACACAGTGTGATGGCATGCAGCCATCATGGTTTGCGTAAAAATATACATGCCATTGGTGTTTTAATGACATGACGCACACATTTACAGCTATCTGTGGAGATCATCAGCAAATAGCTGTCACTATGATTCAAGGTATGACATCTACACACCAGGATATGTATTTGTTCCCTGCATACATGAGACACTCGTGCATATTCCATATGTGTTTCCAGAATTGTAAGCGACTTTGCATTCAACATTGACACACCCCTACACAAAGATAGGGGGCATTGTTGCCAATATAGTGGATCTGTGTGACTCGTCTGTACTTTGTGATGAGGTGCAAACATGGTGGTTTCTGACATGTCTGTTGATCTTTTCTGTACAACAACACAGAGGTACGATGGGGACAGGATTGATTATGGACACCTGAGGATAGCCTCCTACAACTCTGTGCTGCTCTCACATGTGAGAGATCTATACATTGTGATAGGGAGCAGTCAGACATTAGGTGATGGTGTGGGGTATGAGAGTTGTGGACAGGAAGGTGCAGTGTGTGATACTCTTGTAGAACATGACATGTTTGTTACTGTTGTGTTTCCCAATGCACAGGACATAGTTTATTCAGATGCTGTTGATGTGTTGGATTGGCATGTGACTGAACATCACCCAATATGCTTTGCGTTGGGGTAGGTGGATGTACAGGGAGATTGTGTGTGCCTGGGGTCATGTGGAAAACATATCTTCATTGCTCCATCATATTGGCAGATGGTGTGTTGTTTTGTGTTTCACTTCAGGCTCCATCACCCATCCCTTGCTGTTGTCACACATATCCCCATGTGTTTGTGTTCAGCATGTCCTGTGCCACACTGTATATGTGACAGTTACAGCATATCTGCATGTGTGTGTATTTAAGGTTTGTATTTGGTTTGCCTGCACTTGCTCCCTACCCCAACATTGTACCATAAGCCAACAACAGGGTATTATTGCCGGTTCACGGGGCCTTTATATGTCTAAAGGTCCACTTGGACACATACAGGCCATGTGTTGCAGCTGGAATGCAGAAATATGCATACTTTGTGTGTGGGTGATTACAGGTTGCCTGTGTGATGAGACACTCTTCAGGCATAGTACATTATCATGTACTGTGAGGGGACTGTGCACCTGGGGGGCAGTTGTGATTGTGGTATGTGTTTCCGTAGTGCTGTTTACCTTATGCGTATTATCAACATGTGTTGTGTGGTGTGCGACAAAATGTGTCCCTTGTGTTCTGAGTCACCACTGATGTTCACCTTATTTATTGTTCAGATATGACCAGAATGTGGACATGCATCCGCAGCGGCTTGAC